>VXBU01007929.1:697-15868 GCA_013400315.1 Bombycilla garrulus
CTCAATAAAACTATATATATATTTAAATAATTATCTCATAGAGCAAATACCACCAGTTTTCATTAAAAATCCTAAAACAGGACAAATTTCAAGACCCTAGCTTCTTGTGACGTGGGGGAGAGAGTTTGTCTGCAATTGAAAACCACAGTTACAGCCATCCAGAAGCAGAAAAAAATCACCTGAAGAAAAATAAGCAGAAGACTGAACGACACTAACCAGTTTACAAAAGGACTTTAGTACTAAAAATAGACTAAAACCACAGACACTGAAATATTTTTGAAGCAGAAACTGTTTTTTAAGTTTCCACTAGTTGAAATTGTTAAAAAATAATTTTGCATTTGGAAGAGTTCTGTAAGTTACTCATGTCATGTTATTGTTACTAATTTGTTTTCAAGACACTTGTTGGAATGTTTAAAGGTTCTATTTGTTCAAAGCTTATGTAACAAACTTAGGACATGCCTGAAACATCTCACCAAACTGAGATAAAGGAATAGTTTACAAACAAAAAGAATCTATAAAATAGTCTTAGAAATTTAATCTTTATAATAAATTGGCTAAACAAAAGAAAGAATAATAAATCAATAAAAATAAAACCAAACTTAAAGCAATTATTCGCATAACTACAATTTGCAACAAAATGGAAAGTGTTCAAAAGAGTACTCTTCTTTTTCTATTTTAGTTTATAAAGGAAGGGTGAGATGTTGTGGCACCTCCTACAGGCAGAGTGCCGAGACCAAGAAGAAATGTGAAGCTGTCTTTGTCCCCCTTAAAAGGCAAAGAGCCCAAGCATTCTTTCCCAGTTTAGAAATGTTCTGAACCAGGACACTTCATTGGACTCCCTGGACATCACCCCACTCCTAGAGCTACCTGGATTGGACAAGTGCCAGAGCCCTGCCTACGCTATTTAAAATGCTGGATAGGGAAACCTCGTGGCATTTCAGGGTTTTTATAGCAGAGACATGGATGTCCAGTCTCTGGCAAAGCTTTTTCTCTTAAGAGAGTTTGTTATTTGGTAGGTTAATAAACCTTTTTTTGCTTCCATCACCACCCGAAGTGTCTTTCCCGCTCATTTTAAGACGCTGGGTATTTGTAAGACAAAAACCCAAACGGGGATGGGAGCTCTGAGAACTCGAAACACCTGGCTCAAGGAAAAAATCCCATCAGAGCAGTAATACAGCATTGTCACTGTTAGCATCAAGCTGTAAGCTCTGTACTGAACTTGTATGGCCTCAGGTTGGGTATTTATGAGGCTTTTTAAACTTTTTTTACTTGCATGAAAATTTGTTTTACTTGATTTAGCTGTTTTTTTTCCTCATCAGGTGTCTATTCCAATTTTTTAAAACTTTTATTATCTTTCCAAGGTGCAACCCTTTCTATAAATGGGATTAATGAGCAGTTATTCTGAATAGAATCAGTAATTTATGACTAATGAATTATTGTAGTGAAAAGAAGAAGCCTTGGCAGTTGAAGATGCAGATGGTGACATGGAGGAGCACTGGCAGGGAGTAATAATAGATGTTGCTTGGCTAAGATAACAAAACTGATATTAACGACTTACCAATTGTTGCTTAAACAGCCACAGAACTAAAGCTAGTGAAAACTTGCTTCAGAGATTAAAAAAAAAGAGAATAAAGAAGTAGTATCTAACATATGTAAAATGCATCAGATATAGAGTAAACTTAGAGGTGATATGGAGATACAGGCTGGTGAAGGAGGGGTGACAGAGTAAATCTGGGTTACCAGGTATAGAAAAAGGACTCCAAATGGAGTGACAAAGAAGAAACCCATAAAAAATGATATTACTCCAGATGCTCATAGCTGGCTGTAATACCTTTCTCCTTGCTTCCACCAAGCCCACCAACTTTAAGACTCAGAGGAGCAGTATAGGGTTAACATAACCAAGACATGGGATAGAGACTGAGTCATCTGTGTAAAACGTTGAGTGCTACAACTACTATGAAGGCTTCTTTTAGTTCTTTTTATATTATCGTCTTTTCCTTTTTTTTGCAACAGCCAGTTCTGCACTGACAGCAATCAGATTTAAAATTTCAGTTGCATAAATTCCTGGATTTCAACATGGGATGTGTTTCTTCCTTATTCATGACCAAGATTTTGAGCTCAACAAAACGTCCTTCCTGCTCTCAAAAGTGAGGGCAAAAGCTTAGTGTTTAAAACTGCAGACTGATTTTTCAGATACCGATTTGGGCTTGAGTCAAACTGCAGCAATCCAGAACCTCAGGTCCCCACTTATCCTCGTGAATGCAACCTGAATCACTTAATTTCAAAATCTGCTGTCACCAAACTAGTTCTTCACTTAGGTGCCCTAACAGTGCAACTACGCCCTTTAAAAGGCACAAAGCTGCACAATAGGCACCTTCATGAATTCTGAAAAATTTAAGTCTTTAATCTGCAAGCATGTTTTTCATGTTACCTGCTTGAAAAATTACTTTCTTAGGGCAAGGACTGAATACTTGTTTGCATTATTTTTAGTGCTGCTGACTGATAGGAGCTGTAAACAAAATCACCAAGCAAGTATGTTAGTCCAAATAAGGATGGCTTTTGTTTGTTGGAAGGAAAACATACAGTGGCTACAACTTGTTAGTACTGTCTCAGAGATAATGATATCCATCTTTGTTAAAAAATAATCTCTTTAGAAGTACTGTAATTAAAACTGAGTGTGTATTAAAATAATTCACCCTGCTTAAAATTCTATTAAAGTACCAGTGATTAGGAGGATAATAAAGTAAACCAAAAGATTTTTCTATTGGCACTTTCAAGAAGCTCCTGTACTCTATGTTGTACAAATTTTCTTCTTGCAAGAGTCCAGGGAGAGATGAAAACAAGTTCTGTATTTATTAAGGAAATAGGAGGTTGACTAACCTCATTTGTCAGATGCTGTGACCTAACTGGTACCCACAGTGCCAAACAGTATCCCAATGTTCAATACAGATTTCCAAATATTCTGATCCTTTGGCCACTTCCTCCACCAGAAGATCATGGGCTTTCAAAATCCTTGAACTGATATTTGAGTTTCCAAGAGTAAATTTTAGAAAAACCTGAATGAAGCCTGAAGGTTTATGGCTCTTTAACTGACTCATTTCTGAGTCAGCCATCAGCATCCATGTCCTGGGGACTTTTCAGTACAGGAATATTTTACATGGTTGGAGGGACCAGTGCAGCACTGCTGATCCTGTGCCACTAGAAACTGAGAGCCTGTGTGACAGAAACAATAGTGACACTAGAGCAGAACAATTGAAACAACACTGCTGAAAAGCTCACAATAATGGGAAAGGGACAAAGGGAATACAAGAGAATGAGAACTGAAAACAAAACAAGAACTTAAAATATGAAGAACTAGTTTTATATGCATTGGTGTAGAGTCAGCACAGCTGTTCTGGCAATTATTCTAATTCAAATTTAAAATTTGGGTTGTCATAAAGTAGTGTGTCTCAGAGGGACATCTATTTCTTGCTTCAGTTTGATCTTCTCATTTAGCACCATTTGCCTTGCAATTAGGAAAGAAAACATCTGGAGGAGAGTTAAAATAGCAGGAGGAAGGAGAAGAGGAAACCTACTCTCTGTGAACAGATTATTGCTTCAGTAATAAAGCTTCTTTTCAGACTACTAGTGAATGTGGTGCAGAAGGAAACTAAGTAGTATAGTAAAGCTCTTTGGCCTTTGTGAAAGACAGGGTAGATATTTGAATACTTTCTAAAAATTTTCTCACTCATTCTGTAAAGAGGTATTGAGAAGAGGAAAGTTCCTCTTGAACAAGAAAAGCTGTCTGCAAGGGATGCTTTCACTTACATATATCTGGCTTCCACAGCCTGGGTGGTGGAAACTAGAACAGCATAACATGGAATAACCTCAAATATTTTCCCTGTTCTGGGCTTTTACTGGCTCTACCGGAATCTTGCTGAAAACAGGTGTCTCACTATTTGGTATTTCCAGTAGGGTCTGGAGATAGAATCATAGAATCTTTTAAGCTGGAAATGACCTATAAGATTGTAGTCCAACCATAAACCCAGCACTGCCAAGTCCAGCAGTAAACCATGTCCCAAAGTGCCACATCTGCATTTCTTTTAAATAACTCCAGGAAAGATGACTCAACCCCATTCCTGGGCAGCCTGTCCATATAACTGACAACCCTTTTGGTGCAGAAGTTTTTCCTTAGTATCTAAATTGCTCCTGGAACAATTTGAGGCCATTTAGCCTAGTATTACTGCTTGTTACTTGGGAGAAGAGGCTGACATCTGTCATCTACGTCCTTTCAGGTGGTTATAGAAAGCAGCTTAGTGTCTTCTGCAAACTGAGTGAGGGCACATTTGATCCCTTTGTCCATGTCGTCGGTAAATATTAAACAAAATTGGCTCCGATATCAAGACCTGGCAAACACCACTTGAGACCTAGTGAATCATCTAACGCTAACAGAACCACACATATAGAAAAAAACCCAACAAACAACCAGCAGCAAACAAACCACCACCATACATGCCAGTTTTTGTGGCTAACGTGAAGCTTTGGCTTTTTTTTTGAGTAGGACCTCTGTCTCTATATAAAACTGTAGATAAATCAAAGCCCTTGCAACTACACCAAAATACAGTTGTGTCAGTATAGTAACAGGCTGTGAAAATGTGTTAGCAGCCATAAAGCAACACAAAACAGCAGGCTCTTAAAAATGTAGTATACTGGCTTCTCATGTAGCTACAAGTTAATTCTTTTGTAAGTGAGATGGTTCAATAGGACGAATATTCTTACAGATGATTTAATTATCCTTTTTTTCCCCTAACTTTAAACATGGAAAAATAAAAATTGCCACATATTGCAGGCCATGAAGTTGAAGGGATGAAAGCAAATCTCCTGTAAGGAAAAGCTGAAAGATCTGGTCATGTTGAGCTCTGAGAAAAGAAGGCTCTGGATGATCTGATGAAAGTATAGAAATACCTAAAGGGAAGGTGCGAAGAAGATGGAGCCAAGCTGTTTTCAGTGATGCCTGGTGACAGGGCAGCAGGCAATGGGCATCAACTGAAACACACAGGAAGCTGTCTCTAGATCAGGAAACACTTTTTTACTATGAGGGTGACTAAGCCCTGGCACATTTTGTTTAGTGAAGTCATGGAGTCTCCATTCTTGGAGATATTCAAAATTTGTCTGGTTCTGGGCAGCCTGCTCTGGGTGACCTGGCTTGAGCAGTGAGGTTAGACCAGATGACCTTCAGAGGTCCCTTCCAACCTCAACCACTCTGTGGTTCTCCTGCACTTAGCATGTTATAGATTGCCTTGGAGACCAGGACATTCCAGTTGCTGCTTCTCAGTGCTGGTCTGCTCCTGGGCAAAAGCATTGGTTTGCCAGGAATCAGCAATGTCTCTTTAGGCATCTCTTCTAACCACTGGTTAGGTGTGAACTCTGAAGCTCCTACTAGCTTGTTTGCATCTGATTTCTTACCAACGCAAAATTTTCCTCTAAAAAGGGGAAGTGAAGGTACAAAAATGGCAGACCAGAAGTGGTGGGGATTTCTGTTTTCCACAAACACAATTTTGGGGTATTTTTCAGTAGCAGAGCATTAGAGCTCCTGATGAAAGGGTGGAAAAATATGAAATTGTTCAAAGATTGCTTCCTCTGAATATGTCAAGCAGACATATTTCTGTGAGATGTTTTGGAGATGGAAACTGAGCAGAGTACTTTCATTTTAAGACTGTGGCATTTGTGAATGAGGGGTGTGAGGTTTTGGTGGCTCAGTGGTGAGGTTTTTGGTGTACATGGTCGTGCTAGTGTAAGATGGCTCCTATTAGACTAGGGGCTAGACATAATGTCTGTAAAAAAGAACAAGTTTTCAGAAATTTCTGTCCCCTGTAAGGGAAATAGAATAAATATTTCTAGATATAAGCTCAGTGAAATGCTCTCTGGTCTAAGTGTTCAGCATTATTTCCAGTAGCACAAATGAAAATCGGGGTAGTGAGTAGAGAGCTTTCCTTGAGTCCCACTATGGGACAACACCTTTAGTATTTCTTTTGTTGTTTTTGCAATTGAACAGCAATGCCCTTTCAGCCACAGATTCTATAGCTTTGTTCTGCTGTTGCATCAACCTACTGGCTTATAATTTGCTGGTTAAATAAGTGCCAAATATTAATTTCTGCCTCATACATAAAGTTGTTCAATGTACATACACTTTCCCAGAGTACTGCTTTTGCCACCCAGAAATACCAGCCTGAGTAGCTCCTTTGACCTCACTCCAGCACTTTCTGTGAAAATAGAGGAAGTTCTTCTGGACACTGTCAGCCGAAGTCAAAAGGACAAATTTAACTTAAAGGAGTTGATCCAGCTCTCTTCACTTTGGAACGTGAACTGTAATTATCTGAATCAAAATCCCTCTTTGGATCATTTTGAAGGCTTTAAAATAATTTCACTCTTCCCATTGTAAAGTGTCTTTACCACTGCTCCTGGTGCCTCCATGTTTTACTCTGATCCTCCACTGATGGGCAGTATTTAAGCTATTCTGAACAAGAACAAGTCATATCCCAGGTGACAGGCTGATTCCAGAGGTGGTGGCAGGTCTGGGATGTGCCCTGAGGTTGCCACAAACCAGTAGCAGTTGCTGTTAAATGGCCTCTTTGCTATCCTGACTGTCTTTTCAGACCTTCATTTGACCAGAGCTTGACTTAAAGGGGTGATTCACTGCTGTTATCCCCATATGTCCATAGTCATTCTCTCAGCTGACTTTTCACGCAGCAGATGGTTTTCTTAGTTGTTGCATTCATACACTACGTTTTTTACTTCCTTAATGTTGCACATTATCAGTGGAAATGTGGTAAGTGAGGATGATGATCTCTAGTGATAATTGAAATGTACTCCTCCTGCAACTGTGGTATGTACCTAACTCCCTTAGAGATTATTCTGCCTTATATTGTTTTCTGTCCCTGTTCTATCTCATCTGAAGTACTCGCTGTCAATCCAGATTTCTGACTACTATTTTCTGCCAAATCAAAATAACCAAGAACAAAATTATTTTGTTTGCTAACTCAAAGGAAAACCCTATATGGAGTTGAAGTAATAGGCATAAGAGTGCTGAAAATTTTGCTATCTTATTATTCACTCAATTTCCCATATTTTAGTTGTGGAAAATGGGGAATCTGACTGTCTCTGTTCTCTTTATTACATGCTTGGGAACATTACTTAGATCTCATGTCCCCTTTACAGTAAACTATTTTGAAGAATGGCATTTATGCTTACATTTAACTGCATCACAAATCTGTTGCAATGAATACAAGCTGGAAATGTATTTAGGTGTGCTGTATCAGAATATGTACTCTGTTATTTATTACTTGTGTCATGCACTGTGAATCTTGCTGCAATTGCCAAGTTTATATGGTGTTGGGTGTGTAAGTGCTAAAGCAAAGCATGCAAATTCAAAGCACTGATGATATCTTAAAAGAGCTCAGATTAGACTGTTCTCTTTGCCTTCACTATTCAGAAAACCTCTGTTCAAAAAATCATTATTCTTTTTCATGAGATTCTTTCACCAATGTAGGCTACAGTATAGATTTAAAATATGACTTCAAACTCTGGTGGTGTTATAAAGTACTGTCTCCAGTCAAGTAGTGAAAATAAATGGAGAAATACGATTACCTTTCACAACACTTAGTTTTGGTCTCAAGGAATCTGTCTGTTTAGATTTAATTTTGCTTGATGACAAAAATTATTTTAAGTATTTTTACATTTTAAAATAAGTTTTCCTAAATTTTAAAAGAAGTTTTCCTAAATTTCTTTATAAAATGTCTAAGATTGGATATGTTTTCTCAAAATAATTAATGAAATTCTGTGTATTAATATTTTCTGGTGTTCCCTTGGAAAAAGTTGCTTGGATGGCATTGTTCTTTAACTTGTCTAAGAGAGCTGTATATAACTTGCCAGTGTCAGATTTAGGTCTGTATGTACTTGCATATAAGTTCATTCGCTGCTGTAACTAGGTGTAGTTCATTATTACTATTATTATAGGGTAACCCTTTTAGCCACTTTCCTATTATTTTTTTTCTAATGCAAAAGTAAATTTTTTATAGGAGAGACATGTTACCTACAGAGTTAGTTTCCTTTCAAATTGCAGTATTCTAACTGATTTAATATTACTTTGTTTAGTTGTGTCTCTTTGGTACTGTGTATCATATTTTAGAATTGTAGGTTTTAAAAATATTTTTAAATGGTAAATGTTCTGAGTGACTGAGTTACAGCAGAGCATTTTAAATTTTAATGAGGTTGAATTTGGCTTTACAGTGATAAAGATGGAAACCATCTGAAATTCAAACTAGGTTTAGTAGATAAGCGGGAGTTAACATGACAATAGACTGGAGCTAGTGGGGTCAAGTAGATGACTGAGGTTTTTCTGTCCCTCAGTTTTAACAAGCTGATTAATTTCTATAAGGGTGCTTGGGAGGGTGAGGAGGGTATGCAAACTGGCAGAGATGAATCTATGAATATTTTGCCTAGAATTTCACTTGTCCCTGTGCATCATCTCTGAAACAGAGATTGGCATCTCCCATTTTTTTTTCTCCTCCCTATACGAGAGACAAAAGCTGTTGTCCAGTGCAGTGTTGTGTCCATTTCTTATGAGTTTTGAGCCAGTAAGAAGGCAATAGAACCAGCAGGCATTAAGGACATTGCCCTATATATACAGGGTAACTGAGTGCTTTAACATATGTATTATGTGAAGGAGTTTTAACATTATTGGGAAAAAACTGCAAACCACAAACACCCCCCCACCTCCCTGCTTATTGTACTTTTTATGCAATAGTCTGTTATAAACATTTGGATATTTGCATCAAATGGAGTCATGTAAGAAGACAGAGTTCTTTTATTTGGTTGTTTTTGTTTATTTTTTTCCGCTGGACCCCTGAGGAAGGGGTGTTGGTTAGTAATTAAGAGAATATATTCAGCCAAATATATCTGAGATAAGGTTCTTCTTGTATTCTGATCTATTTATTATAGTTTTATTTAGCGTTTCCCACCTTGTATCTAGATTTTAAAGAACCATAATTGGAGCCTTCGTCCTGTGTCATCTAGAAAACTGTTGCTGATGACTTCTTGATACTTTTCTTCAAAGAAAATAGCGATCTACAGATGAAAAATATCTCAGCTCTAGAAGTATATGTCTAAAGCAGGTGAAGTTTTCTTGTGGATCATTTTCTAGGCTTGACCAATACTATTTGTATTCATTAATAGTGGCTACATTAAAAAAATAACAATAGAAGATCTGTATTTTATCCTAACAATTAGACCTTCATTACAAATTCTCAAGAAGCTGTCTAATTTTGTGAATCATTCTTTCATTTAGCATATTTGTTAATTCCATAAATGCCTGTGGAAAAGTCTGCTTGAAAAGGTCAAGTTTTGAAGCTCTAGCCAGTTTTAAACTATGGTCAAAAGGTCTTTGGTTCTTAGGTACTTGATCTCAAGTAGCCACGATTTATCATACCTTGACTGAAGTAGTTATGGGAGCTACCTTAATTCTATTTTAGTTTCTGTTTTGTTGTTTGGTGGTGGTTTTGTGGGGAAATATGTTCATTGTTTTATGGGAGTTTTTTTAAATTTTTATTTTACTTTATCTACAGACTCCCATAGCTAAGATCCATTCACTGTCCTGTTTCTCAGCCTCTGACATAGAACTTGTCTTCTGTGCTGTTCAGATCAAGGCAATGATGAAATATCATTTATCTAATAAGTAGTTAATTTCATTTCTACTGGTAAAACTGAATTCTAATAATAAGTAGATGTAATTTCATGATTCATCTTGAAAAACTGAATTAAACAGGATTTTTGTGTAGTTTGTACTAAATTTAAACTGACTGGACGTGCAATATCAATAAAATATTCAATGTATTTCTGATTTTAAGGGTTTATAAAGGACTGCTTTTTCAACTTAGAGTTCAGAAAAACAGTGTGTGTTTGTCGGTTTTTAATTAAGAAATCTTTACAATGGAAGATTTTTGAGTTTAGCAAATGTAGACAACTCTTGTTTGTCCTGTGCTAGCAGTATGATTTTGAGTTTTTGAAAGTGCAAAATCACTCATAAATTTTTAGTTACTTTATTACATTTGGGTAAATTTTTAGTGCGTAAAAGACTTCAGAAGATTATTTTTTCTCCTTAGGTGAAACTGGCTATAGTACTGTTTCCCAGTAAGGGTTTTGTGGAAGCATTTCTGTGCAGTGTGTCATAGTCTTCTTTCCATCCATATTGATATTCACTTACGGCTTTCTCTCAACATGGATGTTCCTTCAGGTAGCACTGCCTTGTTGAAAAAGCCTAAAAATATATAGACAGGGCATTTATAAGTAAAATTTTGTTAGTCCAAACCTTTAATTTTCACTTTGGCTGATTTGAAATGTTTGTCTTCTATTTCCATGCTTACTGGTTGAATAGATTCTAAATTCCTGAATCTTTCAGGTCATCAGTCTTTATTTCCAGAAAGTGGCAAATGCTATAGGCATAACAGTCAGCAGCTATGCTCATTCTCCATGTTACAGTGAATTTTTGTGTGTTTTCAATAAAAAAATTTGTTAAATTTGGTCTAGAGATATGTGGCTGTTTATGTATAGTTGTACATATTGCTTTTATATAGATCCTGATGCTTTATTCCTTAGACAACAATTTTCTTTTCTTTTTTCCTTGTGTCTCAGCCTCAGTTCTGGCAAGCAAAATCCAGTCTAAGGCAAGAGTGCTAGTAGTAGCATGTTCTGTCTTTGGCTACTTGCCTTGCAGCTCCACAGTGCATGAAAGGAGACCTGAAGAGCATTTTATAGAAAGCTGTGAGGGCTAAAACCATGGTAAATAGAGGTAATAGATGAATAGCATCATGAAAATTTTTTCACCCCTGCCTCTTTAATGAGTGCTATGTTTTGGTAGTCTATAGAAATAAGAAAATTAGTCTGCTGCCATTGGCATAATTAATCATAGAAGACTGCTAACAATGATGTAAAGGGCCATTGCTAGCAAAAACGCAGTCTATATCACTTAAGAATTTGCCTAATTGAATTCTCATAGTTGTAGAGAGAATCTGAAGAACTGACTAGATGGAAAAGGTTGTGTATTTTGTTTGTCAGGTGCCCAACACTTGTACTGGGAGGTATCAACAGATGTAGATTATGGCAAGGTCTGTCTAAATATTTAATTTGAACTGAAAATAAAAACATTTGATGTGCATTTGTTTAAAATACACTGAAATTATAGCACTATATTCACTTCTTATGAGGAGAGAGTAAAATGAAATAGATGATTAACATGTGTAGATTGAATTCTTTATATAGGAAAATCCTATCCCCTCATCCTTTCTTCCTTTCCCTAGAGAACAGATCACTTTTTTCCATGGATTGAGAATAAGTTTTGCAAAATTGCACCTGAATTTGTGTCATCTAATACAGGATACTACTTTTCATTATTGTTGCTTTGTAACTTTTATTTGGCTCTGCATGGGGTTAAAAAAAAAAATCTGTAGAGAGTGACTGAAAATTAAATGGAACATTATTCAGGTAACCAGGCACTGAATAACAGCATATCTGTCCTTTCCAAACCCCAAACCACACTGGAGTCCATGCCTTGAATCAGAAGACCTTTACATATCTTCACAAGTGCCCTTTTCTTTCTTCTGTTCTTTCTTTCTTCTGTTAATATACTTTCAGATCAAGGCCTACTTTCTGTTATTTTCTTGGCAAAACCACAGGTATAATCTTGTGCCTTCTGTATCCCTCCAAAGCCCTTTCCAAATTCAAAAATTAATCTATGAGTAATTTTAAGATTTCCTCAGGTGGCTGAAATTGTTTTCATGGGGAGGAGGAGGAGACCTGGGATGTATGCTTAGGTACAGTTTTATGAAGAACTGGTTTCTTGGTGCTCATAACTAAAACTTCCTTTAAAAAATATAGGTTAGCTAATACAAGTTGCAACAGTAGAAAGTTTAAAGCAGGAGACACACCTGAATTTCATTCAACTAACAAGGAGCTTGTACAGTGAAGGAAATTTTGTAGCCTGTCCTTCTGATCTCATTAGGAAACTAGTTTTTGAGAACATTCTAGGAGGAATTTTTTTGCATATTTTGAGTGATTATATATAGTAGGCATGAGGCTTCTTTACTTGTTCATTATGAGTTAATTTTGGTTTCAGCTGCAGCCTTCTCTCTTATTTCTCCCTGCTGTAAGGAAGTACCTTGTTTCTGCAATTCGAGAAGGTAGGAAAAATATGTTGTTGCCTATCGTGTTACTTGCTTAATATTTCTGTAGGACTTAATGAGGGAGCTGGTGGCATTCAATTACCAAAACCAAAAAACAAAACGAACAAACAAAAAAATACCCCCAAAAAAACCAAAAAAACAACCAAGTTAGAAGTAAAATCTAGGGAAATTAACTATTAATTTCTTGTGTGCATTATGTATCTTCCCACTGCCTGATATCTAGGGTATAGGACATACACTTGCCAAGCTTGACTCTTCTCTCAGCAGAGAATAAGGAACAGGAAAAATAAATTTTTATATGCAAAAAGTTGTGAACTTTTCTTTAGGCTAAAACAATTTTATTTGCTAAATTACCATGTTTGAAAGAAGACAGAGCGCTGAGATAGAGTGACTAGAGACTCTGTATAGGTTTAATTATCCCTCTAAGCATAAAAATATTAAGCACACCAGAATACTGATAAATGCAAATTAATAATTTGGTCAATGAAAATGTCTAAAGGATACTTGTTTGCTGCAGGATAAACAGCCTTCATCAGGGTTCTCATATACTGCCCACTAGGAGAGGCAGGTACTTTAACTTACCATTTTGGTGTTCGGCTTTCGGGGTTTTTTGAGGGGGAGGGGGGGGAGCTTGTTTTGTTCTGTTTTTTGGCAACAATTTTCTTTCCTTTTGGGTAGGGCTTTGTCTCTACTACTGTGCCTCAAAGCAGCTGGGAGACAAAACTTGCCCCTGTAGTTTGAGATCAGGATCACTGGGTACCCCTAAGTCTGCCAAGATGTCAGCTGCAGGACTAAGACTCTCTGATAGCCTCCTCTAGTACAAATCCTTGGAAATGCATGGCAGGAAACGTATTAAAAAAATAAAAGATGTATTCCATACTTGGGTAGGAAGGATAATTACAGATATTTTAAGGACTGCCTGAATGTTACCAAGTAGTGACTCATCCGTAGGTTCTTCTGCACAATTGGTATATTTTTCTGTCACAGCTATCTTGCAATCAGGATGTTATAATTCTGTTTATATTTGTGCATGTCTATCCCCTGTATGGCTTAACCTGCCTTAGCAGTGTGTAAATACTGCTGAGTAAAAAAAAAAAGAAAGGTGAGCCTGGAAAGACACTTTTCTATTAGTCATTAAAAAGCTCAGACACCTGAGATAGAATTTTCATGAATCTGTTTTCTGAGAGACTTTTAGTGAAGGCAGAATATCAGTCATCTAGCATGCTGATTTGATAATAGTTTGGATCTATTTCAGATACCTGTCTGCAAATCAGACTGAAAATGTTGAATTTGGAAGGAAAGGGAAATTTCAGGATGTTTATGAATACTTCTAGTTATATTTTGGTTTAATACAAATGGAAATCAGTCTTTTCTTTTAGCAATATGATGCTTCTCCTCCACCTGCACTCCAGTCCACACCTGCAGGTATACTGGAGATGAAAAAATTAAGGGAATAAACTAAATGTTTTGATCTTTCTGCAAGGATTTTGTTGCTTGAAAAAAAATATAATAATTGGTAACAAAAGAAAGGTGACAGGATGTGTATGTATCTCTTCTCCCCTCTTCTTTTACAGTCCCAATTGCTCTGAATATACATCAGAAGACCAAACATCCTAGAATGGTCTGGGTTGGAATGGGCAGGAACACCTCCCACTAGATCAGGTTGCTGAGAGCCCCATCCAACTTGGCCTTGAGCACTTCCAGGGATGTGACATCTGCAGCTTTGCTGGGCAATATGTTCCAGTGCATCATCACCCTCACGGTAAAGAATTTCTTGCTAATATCTTATCTAAATGTACCTTCCTTCAGACTAAGGCCATTTCCCCTCATCCTATCACTACATGCCCTTGTGAAAAGTCTCTCACCAGGTTTCTTATTGGATCTTTTGAGTACTGGAAGGCTGCTGAGGTTTCTCCTGGGTTTCTTTGGTGAGGTCTCAAATGACAGAATCCCCTCCTTTGCACTGCTGGCCACACTGCTCTTGATGCAACCCGGGACACAGTTGGCTTTTTGGGCTCTGAGCACACATGCTCAGGTTATGTTGAGGTTTCATCCACCAATACCCCCAAGCCCTGTCCTCAGGTCTGTTCTTTTTACATCCTCTGCCCAGTCTCTACTTATGCTGCACACTTAATTTCATGGATTTTTTTTTCCAGGGTAACCTTTGCAGCTTTGTGTCGTATCCAGTTACAAACTCAGGACCTGAATCATGATAGCTGTACTTCTATCTGAGATTAGTTGAATCTCTATATTTTCTTATTGTGGATTTTTATTTTCCCTGGTTTCAGAACAAAACTGAGGCCCCTGAGCAAAGTGGTCTGCTCTCAAAGAAATCATTTGATAAATGGAGTGATAGAAGGCTTCAGGGGAGTGCTCTGTCAATTTCAAGAGAAATAGTGTTTTAATTAATCTCTGTTTAGATTAAAATAAATAATTTAGTGCCAAGGGTGGGTTTTTTTAATGAGTATGGGATGCCATTCAAAGGAGATGCAGGAAGCTGATATAGTACTTAAAACTCTATTTCCTCAACTCATGATTGATCACTTAGATGATGTACTCTGCCAAGAAAATGTTTATTAAACAGTATTCCACAGCACACCAGTAATTGGTAGGAGATGTGGCACTGAGGAAAGAGCAACAATTCTGGAACAGAGAAGTTCAAAGGGACAGAGATTTTGCAATGCATCAGAGGATTGACTATTTTAAAGTGACAACCCATGGAGTGTAGGCTGCCAAGTTCTGTCAGCGCTGTAATAGTTGCCAAGAGAAGTGTCCTGCAGTTAGACAGCCTCAAAATATTAGGTCTACAGATAAAATTTAGGAGTCTAACTGCTCTTAATGAGCTTGGAAAAAATTAATGATCCTGCCTCCAGTTGTGAGGGCGGTTTTTTGGTGCTTCTGTCTCTCACTTTTAATTTCTTTTCTTCTCTGCTTTTTTCTTTTCTTTTTTTTTTTT
>VXBU01007929.1:17233-30519 GCA_013400315.1 Bombycilla garrulus
AAAGAACAGTAACAGCAACAGTATTAACAGCAAGAGTGTGCATGGTTCCTTCCTCTTCTAGTGAAGAGCTGTGAAGTTTAGTGATCTCTCCACTGATTTCAATTATGTAATTATCTAGGTATTTTAGACTCTGTTTCCTTATATAGGAATAGTTCTCTTATACTTTTACAGTAAAATTGTTTTTTATAGAGACATTGCAGCAATAGTTGGTCTCCTGAAGTTCTTTTAAACTCCAGTATTAAACACTTGCAGTTCTGACATTCTAATATTAAAGCCAAAATGGCAAATGTGAGGGAAAACTGCTTTCATCTGACTCCCTCTGGTTTTGACTTCACAGTCAAGCCCTCCAAGATGATCAATTCACAGTAATTTTTTTTCTACAGATTGGTCCTTTCTTTTCCAGGCCAGTTTCATGGTTTTGGGGTTAAAAGAATGTGTGCTGTATATTTCTATATTAGTGCCCTCAGGGGGTTACTTGGTAGCAGGAAACAAGTGTCATGGCAACTGAAAGGAAAGCCTCTCTCAAAGCTGCTAGCCCAGCATGGTTCTCCCTGCATGGCTCTTGCCACTCTGAACTCCCATTAAGAAAAGTGCTCTTTGGGGTTTTGTTCATTGTTTTCATTTATTTTCTCCCCTGCAGCAGTCTTCTGTAACTTTCTTCAATTCTTACTACTCACTCACTCTAAATTTAGGAAAAAAAAAATCTGAAAATTAAAAAATGGTGATGAAATAAGAGATGTAAACAAATCTTAAAAGCTGTGGCCCTGGTCTGGTAGAAAAATAAAAATGAAACAAGCACTATCTGGAAACCAGTGGGAAATACTGGTTTTTCCTATTAGCCAAAAAATAACTCAAATTTTTTCAGTCTAAAAAATTGACAAATTAACTCTTTCCCCTTTGCACAGGCAGAAATCGAACCAGCATGAATTCTCTCAAATTTCTTAATGCTTTTTTTTTAATGTGCATTCTTGCTATATGTTTCAGTTTCAACCCCTTAATCTGTGGGTTTTTTAGTGATTTTGCAAGATGATATTCAAAAATATATTTAAAATATTTAAAAGCAAGACTGCAAAGCAAGTCAGAATAACAATCTTAACTAGTCCTTGCACTGGTACAGAAATAGCATATTAACCTTTTCTGTCACTCCTTGTGTCAATCTGCATTGTGATGTTTGAGTTAAACAGAGTCCAGAGCAGAAGGGTGTTTGAGTGGGCTATTTACATCTGTTAAATATATAAAGCATTACCTTCATGGTAACCTTGCTAATTTGCTGATGGATCAAAGATTAAGTGGTAGGCATATCTGAAGAACCCCTAATGTTAACCTAAGTGCAGTGAATTCTGAGTTGAATGAATAAATTATCAAGTAGGCTAGAAGCACAATGAAACTTGTTGCTTGATCATGCAATTCTACCGACTTTAAAGCCATGTTAGAGTGCTGTTTACAGTCACAGGAGATTGATGGAAAATGTTTGGTTCAGCATGGTTAGAAGCAGCTGTGAACATTTCACAGAATTGACTGCTGAGTTGGAGGGTCTTTGAGAAAATTTGTGGATGCTTCTACAACTTCAAGATCTGCCTGCTGCAAGAATTTGCAAATCTGCTCACTTTTGGTCAAATACTTTTGCAATGGAGAGCAGGGTTAGGATGAACTGACTTTCTGTTTTGGTATTCAGCAACTGGATATCTTCAGAGTATCCTGTCTTCCCATCCTGTGTTTTTTTCCCAGGGTGAATTACAGATTCACTGAGGTGGGAACATGTTTCTGGAAATCATGTGGTCCATGGTCCACTCCTCCCACACCAACTGAATCAGAGAGGGGTGTTAACTACAGAAGGTTGCTCAGGACTGTGTCCAATCTAGTTTTGAATATCTGCAAGGACAGACATTTCACAGTCTGTTTTCATGTTTGGTCAGCTTCAATGTAAAAATGTGTTTTCTTAGGTTCAGATAGGTTTTCCTGTATTTCAATTTGTTCCATTTGCCTCTTCTCCTGTCACTGGAAGCTACCAAAAAGAGTCTGGATCTGCCTCTTACTTCCCCCTTAGGTATTTATTACACATCTATCATATTGCCCTGAGCCTTCTCTTCTCCAGACTGAACAATCCCAATTCTCCCAGGCTCTACTCATATATAGAATAGAGAGGAATAACCTGTCTGTTGAAAGGGATCTACAGTGACCATCTAGTCCAACTGCCTGACCACTCCTGAGCTGACCAAAAATGTAAGCATGTTATCAAGGTCATTGATCAAAGGTCTCTTAAACACTGACAGGCTTGCGGCACCTCCCACTTGGAAGAAGGGATATATTCCAGTCAGTGGGAATGCCCCTAGACCCTCAAGATTTTTTGTAGATGAAGAGAGGTCCCGCCGTATAATCTGCCAGTTCTTGTATTACTCTGTACTGAACTCCATTAGGCCCAATAGACTTGTGAATATTCTCTGATAGAGCTGATCCCTGACAATTTCAGTGTCACTGTTCCCATGGTTCTCTGGCTCACGGGCAACCCAAACTCTGAGTATTAAAAATTTAGCCAAAGATTGCATCTCATTCTTCCACTTTTTCTTCATCTCTTTAAGACCGATGCCTGTCTTCAACAAGTATTCGTCCAATGTTTCTTACTGTTAGCATATTTTAAAAAGCCTTTCTTATTATCTGATACAACACTCTCCAGCTTCAATTCTAACTAAATTTCAACTTTTGTACTGTCTCCCTTCATAAGCAAGCTACAGGTCTCTTCACTCTTCTGTGAAGCCTGCCCTTTTTTCCAGAGATGCTTGCTTTTCCTCTTTAGCTATGTGAGGAGCACCGGAATTGCCTACTCTTGAGCTTCTGAAAGGTGGTTCTGAAAAGCTGACTAGCCCCCAGAGACTCCTAAGGCCTCAAAAGGAGATTCCCAGGGTACTCTGCTAAAGAGCTCTCTGAATAGCTTGTTCTCCTCATGTTCAGGGCAGAAACTCTGCTATCCTTTTTTCTCTCTGAAAATTCAGAGCTTGACAAGTTCATGATCACTGTGGCCTAGGTAGGCAACCAACTATCATCACATCCCTCATGAATGCTTCTCTATTTACAAGTAGCAAGTCTAGGAGGGTGTATTGCCTAGTTTGCTTACAAAGTACATGCAGCAAAAAGCTATCTCCCATGAACTTCAAGAATTTGTAACACCTGTTTGTCACAGTAGGGTGATGTCCCCAACTGATGCCTTGGAATTTGAAATCACCTCTAGGAACAAGGGCTACAGATCAGAAATCTCTGCTAATTGCCTATAGAATTACTCATGTTCCAAGATATAGCGATCTTCATGGCTATTCACTAGACTTGTTGCAGTATGTACAGGTGTCTCTTGTACTGGGGAGTCCAAAATCAGACTCAATGTTCCAAACCTGCCTCAGCAGTGCCAAGTAGAGAGGAAGGAACACCTACCTTGACCTGGTTATGTTCCCCTAATGCAGCTCAGGGTACTGTTAGCCTTCTTTTCTGCAAGGCTGCATTACTGTTATGTGTTCTACTTGTCCTTCATTACACCTAGGTCCTACCTATAAAACTGGGTTTTGGCTGCTGAGAATCCAGCATGTGCTCATAATTGAGTTTGCTCCTCCGTAGGTTTGGGATTTTGCATTTTCATTTGTTGAACTGCATGAGGTTCCTGTCACCTGCCTTCTCTGGTCTGTTTCTATCCTTCTGCATAATAGCAAAACAGCCTGTTGTATCAACCACTGCTCCTAATCCAATATAATCTGAAAACTTGCTAAAATTGCACTCTTTCCCGTTATTAATGGGACTTGTCATGAAGAAGTTCATTTGTATTGATCTCAGAACACATCTCTTGGGAACACCAAGCACTCCCTCCAACTGTGCTTCAGTGCCACTGATGACAATCTTGTGGGTCCAGCAGTTCAGTAAGGTTTCAGTCTACTTCTCTGTCTATTTACCTACCCCATAATTCATTAGCTGTCTATGATATCATGGGAGAGATAGTGTTAAAGCCTTACTAAATTTGTTACAAGCAACATCCTCCATTACATCCCATTCTCCCTGCTTCCTTATCCACCAAGCCAGTCCCATGACCTTGCAAAGATAATTGGAGTTCATTATACAGTGATGTTGGCCTACTCCTCCAGCACCCATGAGTACTTCCCCTTGAGTCAACATGTGTTCAACTTGTGTAAGCATTCCCAAACTTGATCTCTTTGCACATCAAAGAGATGTAATCTCTGTCCATATGAATTTGCTGGTAATACTGGAATTCCAGAGAAATTGATATGCTTTGCCTTTTCACTGATACCCAGTTCTAATGACCATTAAGCTGATGAGATTCCTACCATTTGGATCAAGCGGACTTCATCAGCATGCTCTGAAATTTCAGAAATCTGTTTCAATGAGGGAAATAATGGATGCACTTACACTTATTTCCCACCTTCCTCTGCAGAAAACTCTCCAGAGCAATGATTTTTAGGTCCACTACTTTCAATTTGGGTTAGGTTTTTGGGAAAGTGTGGCAGTGGTGAGTTGATGCTTGAACTGAAGGCTGAAGGAGTTTAAACAAAGTTAAACTAAGGTACTAGCAGAACAGAATTTGGAGGAAAAAAGTTTAATGGCAGGATATGTGAAATCTAAGTGCTACCAGTTACAAAGCTGGAGAAAGTGCTCAAATGATATGGTGGAAAAGAAATTAGATTCACTGCTAATTACCTGAGGCTGGACTGGAAAGTCATCTACATTTTAGAAGATTTCTTTTGTTTGTCTTTTCTTTGTTGTTACTGTTCAGCTGGAGAGCAAAGAGTTAACCTAAATTGCACTGGGAAGTCCAATAAAGCTCTGTCTGCAGAATTAGCAGTGTAATTCAGTTAAATCTGCAGTTTACCATGACAAGTGGCACTTCTGCATGCTAAACTCTAAATCCAGATTAGAAGGTGTTCATGAATACTGAACAAGTCCTGCTAGAACCATCCTTCTTATTTCTACTTTTATGGAATTGGGCGGATAAATTAATCTCAATATCTTACATAACTTTGCTTCTGTGAATGAAAGGCAGCTTGAACATTGATAAAACACTGTAATTTTTGGGGGTTTTTTTAGTGTCTTATATTGGTAGTAGTTGTACTTTTATTCATCTACTGTGATCTTGAGATATTTGCCGTCAGTATTTATTAGGTTCTGTGGGTAGCAGTGGATCTCTACTGGATTTGAGTGCTTTTGTGTTTTATCTGTCAGGATATTATCATGGTTATGTTTGTGGCTTTGGTTTAGGTTTTTTGTTCACCGTAAAAATAATACTACTAATATACTTCCTACTAACGATGTTATTATTAAATTGGATTTACCAGCTGGTCTATTTGATTATAAATATTTATCTACATTTGTTAAATCTGCTATGTTTCTTCTGGGTATGGCAAACCTGTTTGAACTGCTATTAAATTATTGAAAAACCTGGACATAATGCAGCAACAATAACAAGCTCTATGGTGATCTAGCAAGTGACAGGCTATCTGTCGACATTTCCTGTGTATAATTAGTTTCTTCCCTACTTTTTACTTTTTACTTTTTTCTTTGATCTAATTGTCTGTGTCAGAAGTAGTTTAGACTGCTGGCTGTAGCATGGAAATGGAAGAACTGTGTATGGACTTCTGACACTGCTATGATCTTTCTGGTGTGGCCTTGAGGCTACTGTTTGACTTAGATTTTTTTTTTTTCCCAAAAATGATAATACCTTTTTAATTCTAGTTATTTGTTTAGCCTATGATAACTGGTATGTCTCTTGTTCAACTTCTTCTCTTAGCATGGAGAAAAAGAGTCTCAGGGGCAATGTTTTTGCTCTCTATAGCTATGTAAAAGTAGGTTGTAGTCCTGTGGGGATTGTCTCATCTGCCAGGTAGCAGGTGACAAGACCACAGGAAAGTTGCATCTGGGGAGGTTTAGAAAGGATATTAGAAAAAAAAATTGTTCACTGGAAGGGTTTTCAGGCATTGGGACAGAATGCATAGGAAAGTGATGGAATCATATCTCTGAAATTGATCAAAAGGTATCCACAATGTGGCACTTGAGGATATGATTTAGTGATGAACACTGTGATCCTTTGGTTAGTGGTTGGACCTGATGATCTTAGAGACATTTTTTAACCTTAATGATCCTATGATTCCACTACAGACATGTTATTCTTAAAAAAAGGCCCATACTCAAATCTTGCTAGGACAAAATTCATTTAAGAAGAGTGATGATTACTGGTCTGTTCTTCAGGCAGACTTATGTAGAGTAGAGACACATTTCTCTTTGCCTACTTAAGAAAGCCAATGAGGTGACTATGTGTCATTCAGCTGAAGGCTGCTGTGCTGTAGTCTGTCAGTCACAGAGCTTCACATGAGGCACTGAATGTCCACTGGCACCCCCAGATAAAAACAAGGATTTTTTAATTCTCTACTAGGTGCTGAACTTATCATCATCTCTCATCTGAGCTAGCTGGGTACGGTTTTCCTTCTCCCCTGCTGCTTTTCAAAGTTCTTCTCAGCCTGTGTTTGATAGTTTCTTTTTAACCAGTTCAAGAGTGTTGTTTGGGTTCCACACACAGCTTTCTACCTAAAATTATCATCTTTGAGACAACTGAGAGTAAGAGCACTTTGATTTATAATTTACAGGAAGTGTGTGTTCGTAGGTGTGCTGATTAATAGCTCTTCAGAGACAATAGAAAAGTATTAACTTTCAGAGTGCTGCCTTTGCTAATATAAGTACAAATACACAGCTTCAGAAAGTATGCTTTTGTATTGTTTGCTTAATTAAAAATAGAAAAAAATTCCCATGGGAAGAGAGAAACGTTGGTAGATCCAGCTAAGAGAGTTTCTTTACTTAAAGCACATCTAAATTATTCCTAGGTACCAAGGTGATGCCTGAATTTTACTTCACTTCATGTATATGACTTTATAATAATTACACAGTAGCTGCGAGTTTGTAAAATGCAGCATGTATTGCAAAGCAGCAGTTGTAAAAACAATAAAATCTCTTTAAAATTAAAATATGCTATTCTCATGGGCCACGTGAAATACTGTATTCAGCTGTGGTATTCCTCCATCTCAAAGTCTGTGGGAGGAAACAGACTAATAATAATAATTCAAAAATTCTTGGTGCTTGAGATAAATGGAATATAGGCATATGGAGTATGGGACAAGGCATGCAGCCATGATAGGAGAAGGATGAAGTCTCTTTCTCAATCATTCGACTCAAGTGAGGGCTACCTCACTTTGCTAGTGCCAGTCTGGGATGCTGCCACCCCCCCTAGTTAGGTCTGCTCTATTCCTTTTTTCCTGGTAATCTGCAATGTTGTTGGGTTGGGGCAAAAGGGCAATCCCAAATTTATGTCCCTTTGTTTTGTGTTTCAATGAGATAACCCTTTTTCTGTGGCTGACAATGGAAATAAGCAGCAGTTTAAGTGGTGTGGTTTGCTGTGCTGTTGTCTTTCTGCAAAGTAAATGTTACTTATAGCAGAGTTGCAGTCAATATAAAGTGCTCTGAATCATGAACAATTAAAAATACATTATATTTGAGCCACAATTTGTGGCTGTGAAATTGACATTGACAGGTTGCAATAGGTATACCTCTTGTGCTGTAGTAACTACATTTACTTTCCTCTTTTTTTTTTCCATGGTAACTGGAATGGGATTATCTGAAAGTCAGATGCTGGCGTGCAGTGCTTCACTTTACTTTCATAATCCACATCACCCTCTAATAAGATACAGTTGAAGTTTCTCATTAGATTTGAAGCTAAGTCTCATTAACCCACTCTCTGCCTCAGGTGCTTATTAAGCATTCTCCTCCTGTTCGTTTGGCTCTTGAGATACAGAAGTGAGGCGTGGAAGATGGTGTAAAGATGCTGTAGTGAACTTTTTTTTAAATGTCCTGACTGGGGGAAAAATAACGGATGCTTTATCTCATTGCATCTTTCAAAACAGAGGAGCAGTCAGTGCCCTGATTTATTTTTAAAAAGAGGAAATTACCTGAGCTACAAAAATGTGCTGCTGACACAAGCTACACTCAGACTAGACTACCATAGGATGAATTAATGAAAATAATGCTGTTGGGCAATTTACAGTACAGCCCCTGATCTGAAACATAAAATTAGACAAGGAAGAACTGGTGCAGGATAGAGCAGGAATATAAGCAACTTTTTGACTGGAGAAGAGAACAGCTGGAGAAGAGAACATCAATATCCCATGCTGGGAGGGGGAGGTGTGGGTGTGGTGGAACAGAGCAGAACAAAAACTCATCCCCAGGAAAGCAGGATATCAGTATTTGCCATGCTTGATGTGTTACGAGTATCTGTCATGCTTGTACTAGTTTTTCCAGCTTTACCAGGATACTGTGCAGTGATTCACAACCTCATACATTATGTATCTGGCTCTACTAAACAATTAGTTGGGATATTAGGTGATACTACAAACATTTGAGCCCAGGAATTTGATATGCTACAGAGTATTTAATCAGTTTTCTACCAATGGCATTGTCCATTGTTGCTGTATATGTCGCTTTCATTATTTACCAGTGTTTTCTGCATTAGCATATTTATTTGCATAGTATATGAGAGAAAATTAAAGTTAAATTCTGTCAAATCTGTATGGGACAGATATTAGAACCTTGAGGATAAAAAGAGAAATCCCTGTAGGAACAGAGTTAAAAAGTAAAGTATCCCCTGATTTTATACTGCCATCCTTTCTGTTGAATATTGATTTTTTTTTTTCCCACACTTCTCATTGAAACCTGTGGTTTCCTGTATTATTGATAACGCTATTGGAACCTATGCTGTGTTAGGGTCTAGGTCTTCTCTGGCCTGTGAGAAGACAGACTGGTCCTGTGTCAAGTGTTTTTGTTTCCAGATGTAGTCCAGGTATATCACCCACACAGTCATGTATGAAATCTTAAATATTTATTTTCTCACCTCTGAAAATGGGTGCCACACTTAGCAAGAACACTTTGGAAGTAAATAACTGCCACGTAGTACAGTAATAAGAGAAGTGAAACGCTGAGCCCTGAGTGTTATGACAGTTCTTTCAAAAATTTTTTTTTTAGTTTTATAGCTAAGCTATCCTAACTGTTCCACAAGTTTTCCTTGATCAGCCTCCATCTTTTTTTTTTATTATGTCCTTTTTCAATTATTTATAAACATTTCTTTATGTTCATCACCATTAATTAGATAGCAACTAATTGTAGCCAATAATCAATTTATCTAGCAGCAATTTATCCTGACTAAAGCAGGAAAGGAAGATGTATTTTTAAGCACCAGATGATTTAGTTTCAGAGGTCTCGATCAAGTTAAATGGAGGATCAAATTAAGTGCCAACTGGTGACTAAATTATGCTGTACACACTGTGCTTGCAACAACTAGTTTTCCCATGCTAATACTTATGAGGTGAATATGGGTAGTTATTTAGAGCTGTAGCAGCTGTGTCCCATATTTTTTACTCTCTTTCATTCATCTGTGTCTCAGTGACTTTAGAGGAAGTACTGCTTCTCCAGGAGACACATTCAAACTGCCCTAATGCAGCAGTTTGGTCTCTTTCCAAGAAATGCTATACAAGTAATGCAGTCACTGATTCCTAACTGAGGCAGTAACTAAGGAAGACAAGCACATCAGTACTGCTGGTATATGAGCTACACAACTGGCAGGAATACAAAACACAGACAGCTCAGCAGAAACATTGCATAGCTTTTCCTACCGAATACACCGAGAATCTCTTGTTCACAGTCCCAATATGCATAGTTTTAAAGCAATGCAAATTTTGTCAAATAGCTCAACATTCTTCATTCTGAAGTGTAATTGATTGAAGTTCAGTACGGAATTCTGTGCCTTTGCTGGGAGACAGAATAAGCAGAAGAAAATGAACTACAGTCTTGCAATGTGAGATATTAAAACCAAAACTGCAAAAGGAGAATAAAATATTTCATTGAGAAGTACATTATTGTTCACAGTGCTCTTTTTCTGCTCTAGTTGCGCGTGAGGCACCCCAGGCCAAATACCATCCATGGTGCGTCTGCCTCTCCTTTATGCAGTCATATGGGGTCAGGCAGAGTCAGTAATTAACAGTTGGTAGAATGAAGTTTAATCAGTAAGTCCTGACAGCCATTTTGCACCCATCACTTTAGACAACTCTATGCTCTATAAAACCCTACTGAAGAAAACAACTGAGTGCTTCTCTCTGAGTCCAGTGGCAGATATGTGTCCATAGATGCAAGAATGTGTCCTTCCAGCAAAAGCTTCATTCTAGCCTCCTAAGCCTTCTCATTTATCCATGCAAGTGATAAATCCTGTGAACCAGCTGAGTCAGTGTTTTCAGGTTCCAAAGGTGTCTTTTGTGCACTACTCTGCTGATTACTTAGGCAGGACTATCTTTCTTGTGAACCTGCTGAGATGGAAATTCCATTGCAATATTGGTGTGGCCCTTGTTTTTAGCTGTCTGTCAAAGTCAAAGATAACATTTTTAAGAAAAGAGAACATGACATACCTATAAAGAAACTTTGAATAAATCAGTCTTGGTGTGAGGGCTAAATGTAACACATTAGAGTGAGATTGACACAGAAGCTTGCCTACAAGACAGGAGTCTAGTGCCATTGACTCTCACTTCTAATCCTATGTGATTTGAGATTTGAGTTGAGTGTTATTTGGGGTGCCTCATTTACACAGAGGTTTCATCCAATGATCATGAAGTTCTCTTCCCCTTCATCCACTCTTTCTTGATTGTCCCGGACTATAGACAGTGCTATTAGAACAAGCAGCCAGCACGCATGAGATTGTCTGTGTCTGATCAAGGAGGTTTCAGACAGGAGCGGCTATTCCTTTCTGACATAGTAAGTGTGCTGTGTGGACCTTACACATGGTGTTTAACAAGCACTCAGGAGAGAATGGTAATTAGGATAAATAGAGAGCAAGGCTGAATCACTGCGGATTTGCAGCTGATGGTGCATTGATTTAGGGAAAAGAATGTTGAATTTATTGCAAGAGGTGACAGTATAAAAGCAGGATAGCAAAGTTAGCAAAACTAATGGTATGTGTAATGGCTTAGGAAAGAAACCGGTGAGAAGAGAGAAGTGTGATAATCTTTCAGGTGCAGAGTAACTTGGTAATGCTCCTCTCAGTTTACTATGATAGTTAATCATAGTTTAGGATGTTCTTGGCATATTTCTGATGAACCTTACAGTAACTGGTCATGAAAATTGTAATGAAAATTTTACTTAAGGAGAATATGTATGGTAGTCAGTAGACTTATTTAATGGACACATTTTTATTTACTAAGTTGCTTCAATGTTTTTCTTAGCTCTAGATGTAAGCTATAGTATGCAGTGCTGATACCTACAGTATGTTGCAGAAATTTACTTTCTCAAGTGATAGAAAAAAGGGGACAATGCCATGTGGAGACCTGCTGATTTGTAGTAGCCTTCACTGGTCTGAGTAGTACAGCTGTGAAAAAGTTTTGGTCATTTTCCTAGGAAGAGAGATCAAATACCTGTGGGTTTTCATGTCCGTCACCAAAATTTGACTGCAGCCATGAAAGGGCAGTCAAAATTTACTCTTGTGCTGTGTCAGTGTGTTGCTGACTTAAAGAACATTGTCACTCTCTCCAGGCACCTGGGATAGCCAGAGGTTTAAGTCCTAGCAAAGACATTTTTCCCCGAATTTCTTAGATTTTTGGCATTGCTTCTAAAATGTTGGCAATGTTTTTTCAAATTGCCCACTCTCAGCAAACATCCTGATTTAAGGTGTCCAGCTGTTCATCATTACTCAGGGCCCTCATTAAAGCCCAAATCTGCTGGACTCATCATTACACTCAAGTTAAGGAGTAATGTTACTAGTAGTGGAAATTGGAATTGAATCCAAATGCTTAAACTTTTTTCAGGGTCTTAAATTTTAATTGGGTTTCTCCTCAGCTGAAATATCATTTTCATAATGTTAAGGTTTATGCAAAGTAACCTTATTTAATGTGATTTTACTGAAGATTGACATAAAATTAACTCTTAGTTACTAACAGTTGGTCCTTTTAATATAGTTTTTCAATTGCAGTGACTTGAGAGATAATAGTGAAATGACTGCATATGGTGCTGCTTGTGCTATTGATTATAGATTTTTTTATAGCAAGAAATCATCAAAATCTTAGCCTATGGATTAATACCACTATATTAGCACAGACATTATGGAAGTGCTATTGCTATGTCTGTGATGTTATTGTTAAAGCTAAGGGTTGTGATTATTTGTCATGCAATTAGTAAAAGTACAAACTGTCTAGCTAAGATTGCAGTAGTGGGACAAGGCAGTCAACAACTTCTTGGTGCTCTGGGGACATCAGGATATTTTGATTATTGTTGGGCTGCGCAGAGAACAGTGGGTATGAATTAGTCTCACTGTTTTACCCCAGCAATATCAGGATGGTACAGAGCCTGAATCTGCTACTGGTGTTAGCCTGGTGTTAGATGGCCTGAATCTGCTACTTTTTCTGGGTTTTGTGAAATGCAGCAAAAACTTCTATTAGAAAAGTATTTAACTGACATTTTGTATTAAAACAAAAAAAAAAACTCAAACAAAAACTAGAAAATGTGTGTTTTTGTGTTCCAAACCCCCATACATGCACAGAAGTGGAAGGGCCTCACTGGGATCAAAGGAGCAATTTGGCTAGGTTTGTTGGGTGTGGTGGTTTTGTTTTGTTTCTTAATGTTGACACTGCATAAACAGTCAGTAGGAAAGAAATGACATTAGAAGCAGTGTAACATTTGATCTTTTTGGTTTCTATGCTGTTTAAACTAACCCTTCACTTATATTCATTGTTCTCTAAATACATTTCTTACTCTAGTCTGAACATAGCCAGACAAAGATTTAAGGTGCTGTGAATTTCATAATTTTTGTCTACTAAATTGAAATGCCTTCTGTAAAATCTCTGTCCTATGTTTATGTTGATATACAATTGAAACAAACTTTAATATTCTGTCTGATAGATAAATATCCTGAGCTTTTTTGAGTGTTCATTATATAGGATGGTCTCCGAGTTTTCAGTCATTCTTTAGGCTACTTTTCAATAGAGTCCTATATTGCCACATTGGTAGATGCACACCAGATATGAATTCTTATATAATACTTATTACATGGTGTCCTAGGTTACAATGTAAAAATGTGCCAGAGGGTCTGTATTCTATCTCCATCTTCATTAACTGTTAAAACCAGGAGGGGCAGTGTTTATCTTTGCCTCCTCCCCCGGACTATCTCCTGCTAATGGGCCATCAATACCTTGCCCCATGTGTCACAGATAACTCCCTCC
>VXBU01007930.1:4709-24235 GCA_013400315.1 Bombycilla garrulus
TTTTGTTTTCTCTTCTCTTTGTTTCATTTGCCAGCCAATTCTTCCACTTCCTCCCTGCCCTCTCTACTTAGACCAGCTGCTGGGCAAGATTACACAGTGCCAGGATCAGGGAAGGAATCACTAATGGCTGCCAGAAATATGAGTATTAAAAATTCTCGAGTAGCAGGTAGTTTACAGGCTTCTTCACAGATGTCACGTCTCTGTGTATCAAATTACTTTAGGTGTATTTTTATTCCAAAATATATTGATGGTTAGCAAGTGAGCTTTTTTAATGGTGAATTTGGAATTTTGTTCATTTTTATTTCTTTGACATCTCCACCCTCAATTAGAGAAGGTAGAAAAAGAGAAGCAGAGAAGGTAAAAAACAAACAAGAAACCTATAAAAATACCTATGGAATTAAATCCTTGGAGCCTTGTAAACGCCACTTTGTGACTTTATAAAGAATGAATTTGGTGCTTTGCCATGATGCTTGTCAGTTTTGAGCATCTTCTGTTGTTTTAAAGATGTTACTGCGTTTCCATGTTTACATTTGCATCCAGTTGATATTCTGTAGTCACAGGGTTTCCCAGCTAATCCAATATGAGAGATGGGGAACTACCAGACAGAAGGGATCCTGGCACTTTAGCCTCCAAAATACTGATACTGACCTGTGTTGCTTTGGATCTGAAAGTTTTGAGTTCTGTGGCTTTCATGGAGGTTCAAGACAAAGAACATTAATAACTTGAAGTTTTAATGGAGCATATGGAATTTTTTTTCATAAATTTAAACCTCTATTGAATGTTGCTGTGTATTTTTGTGTAGTGAGAAGGCAAGAGAGGAGTTTATTGTTTTCGTTACCATAAATAGAGTGGTAGCTTACTGTTATATATGAGTAGTTACTTTTTTTTGATTGGGATAACTCATGTCCACCCTGATTTCCCCGACAGAGTTTTGTAACTGGGCACTCTACCTTCCAGCTTTTAGAAATGGACACTCATGTTATCATATCAGAATTCAAAATGTTGATC
This sequence comes from Bombycilla garrulus, assembly GCA_013400315.1. NCBI lineage: Eukaryota > Metazoa > Chordata > Aves > Passeriformes > Bombycillidae > Bombycilla > Bombycilla garrulus. The sequence continues at coordinate 5,718 of VXBU01007930.1, forward strand.
AGATGGCTTTTTATACAGAGGGGATTACAGTCTTTTGAAGTGGGATTTTAGTACAGTGTGAGCTGGAGTTTTGTCCTCCAGGTAAACTGGATATCTGAATAGCTCACACACACACACACCTTGCTCACACCGTGCTGTGAGCAGAAAAAGCACAAAAGTTTAGGAAATTGTTTCCTTGAAGCTTCTTTGTCTTCTGAAAATTATCGTATCTGCAAATAAAGTGCCAAAAGGGATCTTGTGCTCTTAAACTTCAGAGCAAAGATAGGACTGATTTAACCCAGTAGTGAGTGTTGTTTAAAGTAAAGCAGAGGGAGGTGTTGGTTTTGATACAGTCTTGGGCTTAGAGCCCCATTGAGTGCACCAATTAGCTGTTGGTGGCACTCTTTTTGTCCTGTTTTTTGCCTGTTTTTTGTTTATTTTGTCTCAGGAAACAGTGTTTCAGCCACATGTGACTATGTCAGGTAGGGATTTAGAGAGACACTGGCCTGTGAAGTGCAGGTGGCTGGGTGTATAACCCCTGGGCCAATTTTCCACCATGAAACAATGGGGTTTTTTGATTTGGTGAGAATGCTGGAGCCTAGAGTTCAGGTGTTGTTGGTTCTTGCCAAAGTCAGCAAGAGACTTGATTTCATCAACCTCCATGGGAAACTTTCCCAGTCTAGCATTCCATGGGTACGTCTGTCGTGGAGAGAGCCATGTCCCCTGCCTGCAAACGAGGACAGCACAGCCCAGCAGGACCATCATGAGCTGACTTTTTTTTGTCTCATAGTATATTAAGCTGGTTAAAGCACTTTCTGGACAACTTAGAATCACAGAATCACTAAGGTTGGGAAAGATCTCCAGTACTACCAAGTCCAGCTGTAAGATCACTGAGTTACATCATCACATCATCATACTTGACACACCCTGAGCTGTGCGCCATTGCGCAGTGAAGTATTTTCAATACGAGCCCTATAATAAAAGGTGGTTGAGGTTTTATTTTCTGTGTGCCTCAGTGTTTTCCAGTGATGCAGTTTGTTGCAGGTGAACTACGCTAATGAATTTATTTTCCTTTCCATTATGAGTGGGAGGATATCCTGTGCATAGCCAATATATCTCTTACTCAGGTGCATTCAGGGTTGCTTAATATCAATTTTAAATGTTTTATTGCTTGCCCTGTAGTTGCTTCATAGAAGTGACTGTAGTTCTTCGTGGAAAAGCTGGCCAGGTCTTAATTGAGTAACTCTGTTGTTATTAAGCATCGCATTTGAGCAACTAGAATTAAATACAAGAATGGTCTACCGCTGAAATCCCAGAGCAGTTCACAGTGGTCAATAATTTTGTGTGATTTTTTTTCCCCTTTAAGTTAACCGTCAGTTTTCATGAAAAGCAGTTAAATTTTGTGAACATTCTTAGGGTTTTTTTTTAAAGGTAACCTTTGTAAACCAGGGGCCAGTCTCCTGCATTTATAATTTCTGGGCATCTTGAGAGAGAATTTTTTTCTTAGGATGATACCAAGAAAGAAAAGGGAGGGGAGGAGGGAGAGAAATGACGCACACACCCCAAAGACACCCAAATTCTTGTGTCTAGTGTGTGAGACTTGGTGAATTCCCCGTGCAGCAGTGACAGAACCAGCACGGGGGCAAACAGATCCCTCTGTTTCTTGAAACTGTTGTTTTATGTCAAACCGCTCCATTGCTTTCTTGGCATTTTCCATTGGCTCTTGGCACAAAAGCCAGGGATGTTAAACCATGACTTAGCTTTCTTAAAGGAAAACACCTCTTTTTTCTGTTTTGTCTCCCTCTACCCTTGTCTTTCAGTTATACCTGCCGCCACTTGCGGAGATATGTGTATGTCTTGGACAAACTGTATTTCTCCCACTCCCACTGCTCTACGCTGCAGCATTGCTTCTCGACCCTCAGTGACAATGGAGAGGAACTCTTGTCTTTAACTTGTTCTCACATTCTCAGATCCTATGCTTCCAGGTTATTAACCTCTGCTCTCCATTTACTGCATGCTGCATGCCCTGTGACTGATCTGTGCATGTTTTCAGTTAACTGATGAATAATTTTTATTTCTAAGGGGGTGGCTTGTGTCTTTTATGGCATCCTTGATGTGTATTCTAAAAAGTGTGTTAGAAGTGGGAGTCTAGTAATGGTTTGGGTTAATCTTTTAAATTTGGAATACAAATTCTTTGGCCTTTGCAAGATTTAAATACTTTTTATATTAAGGTATTTTAATCCATTTCCAAAGCCTTGACATAAAAACATGAGCTGCGATTCACAAAACTTCCATTGCAGTGGCATAGTTTATTTGGAATTGGTGCAGAGATTTAAGTTCTTTTACATGCAAGGGTCTAATACTTCCTTGACACCCATTGTTTTATTTGTAATGTTGTCTACATAATTTGCTTTTCAAGAATAGAAATTATAGGGCTTTTGCCTCAAGTTCACAAAGTTTTCGTGGCAGTTAATCACGGGATTGTTTGGAAAAACCCTCCAAGACCATGGCGTCCAACCATTCCCCAGCACTGCCAAGGCCACCACTCACCCCTGTCCCCAAGTGCCACATCCACACGGCTTCTGAATCCCTCCAGGGGTGGGGACTCCACCACTGTCCTGGGCAGCTGTTCCAGTGCCTGACCATCTTTGGGATTAAGAAATTTTTCCCAATATCCAACGTAAACCTCCCCTGAAACAAGTTGAGTCCATTTCCTCTTCTGTTGGTTGTTACTTTGTACAATTAAGATCTCTCTTTTTTTGTATGCCTGACCGCTTTTAATTATACAGAAGTACAATGAGGAGAATCCATCAGCCCCCAAATCCTTGTTTGTGATAGAGAATTAGAGATTCTTTACAGAAGCTGTAAAAAGGGTGAACTTAAAAGTAAGCCCTACTTGCCATACCCGAAGCATTTCTCGTAGTTGTTTACTCCAAGTAAAAATTTAAGTTTTACTATTTCATTGTTGATGCTGTGGATAATTAAATATATTAATCTAGATCCTAGAAGCTTTGGGAAAACAAGGGAAAAATTGCGTGACAAAATTGATCAGAACATGGAAAGCATCCAGGGTGGAAATGCAGCTTCCCAGCTAAGCCAGCATACAATAGCAAGAGACCACACAGTAAACATAAGTAAAACCAGCTTGATTGTCAAGGGAAGAAAATACGGCATGCAAGCTGAAATAGCTCTTTTTGTACAAAAGAAAAAATTTATAGTAGTACATAATGATGGAGAATTACTCTGAAGATCTCAACAGGAGATGAAAATCTAGCTGTCCCAGGGGCATTCTCCAGATTAATTTGGAACAGGGATATGGTATTAAAGTAGTCAAAAGCCTGAGATTTCAAAGGCTTATTTAAAAATGGATACTAATAATAATGCAGTCTACACTACAGTCTTCTTTAAGATGTAATGTTTTACATGTAGGAATGATATCCTGAAAATGTAAAAGAAATAGTGTAATTCTCCGAGCTCGTTTCCATGAAATTTTGGTAATTCTGAACAGCAACAGCACTACACATTAAGCTGACAAAATCATCCATGGAGACTAAGTGCTTCTCCATGGATATTGCATTTGTCAGGAGTTCTGTGGGTGAAAATAAGCATTGATAACACTGTCTGTATTTTCATGTAACAAGCTTGTGAAGTTTTAGAGCAAAAACATTAATCTAGTTATTCTCAAAACTGATGGAGACATTTTTTACTGGTATCACTTTCTGAAATCAGGCTCATGCATCAGCTGAGATATATTAGAGTGCATCAATCTGGGAGATTGTAAAATCTCAGATTTTCATTGCGGGTTATCTTTTTCTGAGATAGTAGGAGAACAGAGGATTTGAAATAGAAATTGCTGCTGTAAAAATATAGAGGTAGCATTTTTTTATGTCTAATGCTCTACTGTTGTTTTGATACTGGATGATTAGAGAAGTTGTACACTCAGGAAATTTGCCTAAGTCTGTAAGTAGCATCAAGTACAAAAGCATAATTAAGGTGTCAAACGTTTTTTTTTTGTGTGAATCCATGCACTCATCCTGTATTAACTACTACAATGTTTTATTGTGTGATCAGCCTGTTTAGAGAAGAGATGGAATTTATAAATTACTAAAGGCAGAGGATAATTAAATATGGTGATTTATAAATCACCACCCGCCCATCCAGTATTTCTGGCAAGGAATATAAAATTTAGCCCTGAGCAGCAGGTCTCTAATGATGCTCTGATACCCACAGATGGTGTTGCCTGTCTTTGTACTTATCAAAGAATTACAGTTTTCATTACTATTTTGGTAGATTTTCTGTGCAAATATGTAATGTTTGGATTAAACATCTTCAAAAGAAGCATGGGCAGCAGGGCAGGGATTGTGCCCCGTGCTCAGGTGAGAGCCCACCTGCAGAGCTGCCCCAGCCCTGGGCTCCAGCAGCCACAAGGATGTGGAGCTGCTGCAGCCAGGCCAGAGGAGGCAGCGAGATGCTGCCAGGGCTGGAGCCCCTGTGCTCTGGAGCCAGGCTGGCACAGCTGGGGCTGCTCAGCTGCAGCACAGAAGGCTCCAGGGAGAGCTGCGAGCCCCTGGCAGGGCCTGAAGGGGCTCCAGGAGAGCTGCCCAGGGACTGGGGACAAGGCCTGCAGGGCCAGCACACAGGCAATGGCTTCCCAGGGCCAGAGGGCAGGGACAGCTGGGACATTGGGAAGGAATTGCTGGCTGGGAGGGTGGGCAGGCCCTGGCCCAGGGTGCCCAGAGCAGCTGGGGCTGCCCCTGGATCCCTGGCAGTGTCCCAGGCCAGGCTGGACACTGGGGCTGGGAGCACCTGGGACACTGGGAGGTGTCCCTGCCCATGGCAAGGGGCTGTGCTAATTCATGGTCCTTCAGGTCCCTCCCATCCCAAACCGTTCTGTGTTTCTAAGGTTTTCACTGTACCGTGGATGTGTGTGAGAGCCTGGTGGCGATGTGTCCCACAGCACACCACACCCCACACCCACTGGACAGCCAACACTGGTTAAAGCAGGGAGGAGGAAATGCAAAATAGCACATATTTTGCTATCCCACAGGGAGCAAGCCCACAGCAGCAGTTTTACAGGCAGCTTTCATTGGGATTTAGTGCCAGTGTTGCTTTCAGTCTCTTGCAAATTCTAGGAACATTTGTGGATGCAATACCCATTTTATTATGCACAGCATTAGCATAGCATAAATATTGAGCCTGGGTTTGTAATGTGAAATTCTTAATATCTAATAATTCTGTTGTGACTGTGCTATGTATTTTTTATTGCAGCAACTGTGCTTTGTGATGTGAGATATGTTTGCCACTATTACTGTTTCCTTTTGCATTTCATATTCATCGTGTGATGTTTTAATGCTCGTGTGTGTTTCCATTTTGTTTTAAACCTCTTTGGGTTGCAGTCAAGCTCAGGAAAATTGCTTTTGAAGGCAGACTGGCTTAGTGCATGTGCTAGGAAAGATGCAGCTAACAGGGAATGAATATTTCTGGGATGCTGAACAAATTATGGAGAGTTTTATTTCATTTATTTGACACTGTGTGTGAAAGCAGGAAATACAGTTTTGCTGAGCCTTGGAAATTGGGTAAATACATCCTAAAGCAGAAGAGGTAAAATTTACTGTGTATTAATTTAAATGAGGGGCTTTTTTTCCTAGATAAAAAAGAGCAAGAAATGCAATATGAAATTGACATTCAGTTTACCTGTTTTGCTTATCTTTTATTACTTAGCACTAAGTTTGTTTAAACACCAAAATGTAGCTCATAAGATTATAATGTCCTCTCTCAGAAGTGTCCTGGCACGTTGTCTGAAGCGTTTGGAGAATGAGCTTTGCAGCCATCCTTCTCCCATGCCATCAGAGTCAATGGAATTATGCAATTACATTCATTTAAGAATGTGCCGCCTTAGCAGGATCAGGGCCTTGGAGGTTAGCTTTGAGAAATGCTGATGGTTTACTAGAAGTGGTTCTGTTGCTGCAACCTGATGTTGAAGTGCTGCTTAAAGCCAACTTGAATTTATTATCCAGTTTCCAGTTCCTTTTTCCATGGAGTGTGAGCTGTGCTGGGGCTTAGGGCTTGGATCCCAGTCCTGTGTCCTGGTATGGATTACTGACCTGACAATGCAGGAAAGGTGTTTGGGTATCATCCTCTAAAACAGCTTCAACATTTGCAGCTCTGACATAATTTCTTTGACTTTAGTCTGTGAAGGGAAGGTGGGGAAAAACATGGGGCAAACGTGTTTATTGCTGTAACTTAAATAGCTTTTGGGTGAATTAATGCTGTGTGGAGATTCGCAGCAATTCATATTCTTTCAGATGGGGCTGGACAGGTGTGAATTCTTCTTTTCTGATAATCCTGGGCATTTGTTGCCATTGAGTTTTTAGGCAGTTAGTGTAAAAAACTTACTGTAAGTTAGTACAAGTGAAATAGTCAATACATCACCCTTGCTTAGAGTTGTTAAATGCTTTGGGTTCAAAGGGACCTAAAGCTCATCCCATTCCACCCCCTTCCAAGGACTAGGGACACCATTCACTATCCCAGATTGCTCCAAGCCCCGTCCAGCCTGGCCTGGAACATTTCCAGGGATAGGACAAACATTGATCCTTACTTACTGTGAGCTTAACCTGTCAGAGCTTTTATAAATGGCCCCACATTTGTCATGGGATTAAATGTAGAGTAATGAAGATGGCAGAATCTGGATCTGTCACAGGAAAGAACCAGCTTCACTTCATTTATCACTAAAGCAAACTATTTTCTGAATGGTAGATAGCATAGTTTTAAAATATTTTTCCCCAAAGAAAAATTTATTTCTTCGATACATGTAAAGATTGATAGATTTAAGCACTTTTCAAAAATAAACAAACTTTTTTTTTTCTTTTTTTTTTTTTTTTACAATACTGAGTAAAAACATTCTTTTTCTGCAGGCTAGTTAAACAAGATTCTGCACTTTGCTTCCAAAGCTGGCATTTGACCAGTGATCTTTTTTCTTCTCTTTTTCCTTTCTGTTGCCCCAAACACCATTTAGTGATCTCTGCTCAGCATCCTGCCGAGCTGAGAGGCTGATGGCAGCAGGATTGTCACCATTCAGGGACTGCAGTGTCATTGCTTTTTCAGAGAGAATCATTATAGGTGGGCTGGGAAATTTTTCTTGTTATTGAAACATGTGGCATAATTTCTCCAGCTTTTAATGTCAGAGTTGGAAATGGCACATTTTTGTGACAACTAACAATTTTCTTTTGTCTTAATGCTGTGCCACTTATAAATTATAACTGTTGCCATTACCAGTGTTAAACCTGAAGTGTCAAAGGTGGTCTTTTTCCTGCTGGGTTTAATATGCGCGGTTTTACTTTTTATTTTCAGTGCCTGCCCAGTGCTGTGAGCTGCTGTAATAGTCAACCAATAGTCATTGAGTTCAGTGGTTATGGTGTATTTTCAACTTCAGTCTTAGGCAGACCATGGAACAGCTGACAGAATTTAATTAAGTCACTTGAGAAGTAAATAGAAGCAAGAACAAGTGAAAATTGACAAAGGAAAAAAAGACAATCAAACTGCTTTAATATTTTTTCAAGGATTTAGGCTGGTTTGTTAATACCCATATGATGAGATTTCTCTCTATTGACCTGTAAATTTCTGTTTTCTGAGCTTCCCTGCAAGATGGTTTCTGGGGCTGTGTTTCTGAGCTGTGGGCACAGCTCAGGAGATGAGGCTTTTTTTTTGGCTGGTGCATTGGTGTGGATCATTTCCCCCAAAATCCAGCTCATTTAATCATTTTTATTTGGGTGAAAAATAGAATCTGGAAAAAAAAAAAGGTCAGAGGTCTGTTGAAGGAATATAATTTAATATTTTATTGCTTTGTGATTGTGATTTTTAGTCAGCTGCTCATAATTTTTTTGAAGGCTCAGAGTTGTTTATTATGGAAGGATCACTTTACACTCAACATCAAGTGACTTGGCAGAGCAGAATTGTTTATAAATAATTCTATTACAGATTATTTATCTTTGTGCTGCACAGCATAATGATCAAGAAACCAGTGAAATTTAAAATCAATGCTGTGGGTGTTCATTGGGTGAAGAACTGCCTGGCTTGCAGGTCTCAAATAGGTGCATGTCTAGTGAAAACTCTCTGCATTGATTTGTTAAGCCCTGCCTATTGAAAATTAAATACTTTTTAGGGAAGGAGTGATCAGTGAAGGGGAGAGATTGCTGATATAAAAATGTAATTGTGTAAGCTGGATGAAAGCAAGGTATATTTTCATAAAGCCGGTGGAGTTCCACGCACATAGATCATGCTACAAGATAAAAGGTCCAGGTTGACTTTGAAAGAAATCAGAAGTACTCTATGGCATTTTTATGAGTTTACTCCGTAAAGTATTTGGAAGATTAAGGGTAAATAAATCCTTCAATAGGGGGACTTTTTAATAAGGTATGTCAGGGGAGGTTTAGGTTGGATTTTAGGGAAAGGTTCCTCCCCAGAGGGTGCTGCCCAGGGAATGGGCACGGCCCCGAGGCTGCCAGAGCTCCAGGAGAGTTTGGACAGCACTGCAGGGATGCACAGGGTGGGATTGGTGGGTGTCTGTGCAGGGACAGGGGCTGCACTGGGTGAGCCTGGTGGGTCCCTCCCAGCTCAGGGTGTCCTGTGATCCTATGCAAAAGTACAATGCACTCCAGTAGCTGGAAAGCAAACCCAGCTGAGACTGGTCCATCCTTTTTTTACATGGTGTATGAGTCACTGGAATTGTTTAACAAGGGCTCTGGATTTCCCTGGATTGGAATTTTTAAATGAGATTGGATGTTCTCCTAAAAGATATGTCCAAGTCCAGCCAAAGCTATTGGACTTGAAGGAGGAAGTAGCTGAGGGAATTCCTATGGCTTGTGTCAGATGAGTGGATCAAAGTGGCTTCTTTTGGCATAAAAAATGGAAGTTACAGGCAGATTGCCATGCAGGATTTTGTTCATTTGTTTGCCTTACAGATTGCTTTAAAAGGCTGCATTTTGATTTGGAATCTTCCCATTAAAAATCATATCTTCTCAGGTTCCCCAGGTGATTTGACCCAAATAGTACAAAACAACACATTGCCAAAACTCTGCATTCTCATGTACAAAGAATTAAATTGAAAAGGGAAAAATTGCAAGAGTGATGTTCTTTCTCTATAATAATCTTTATTCCTCCCACTCTGGTGAAAATCTATCGCAGGCATGTTCTAGACGCATTCTACCACATTAGCATGTGAAGCTAAAACACATCTCGATCGGTCTGAATTGTTTTTAATTGGATGCTTATGAGCCCACATTCCCATGAGATGAAACTGGAACAAAATTACTTTCACACATTTCCATTGTAGCAGTATGTTCAGAGTCCGGGGGTTTTGCGTTCCTACGTAACGTCTGGCATTTAATCAGCATTGGGAGGGTGTCTTATTCTTTGGTAAGTATGTAAATAAGCTATTGTTTCAGGAGTAAAAGGAGAAAAATGCCTTAGCTTGCCTTGAGAGTTCAGGAGAATGCTAACAAAATGCGTGTCAGTCTGAATATACTGAAACAGCTTATAGCTGCAAGGAGAAGGAATTTATGCTCGTCTCAGCCAGTTTTATCTTCAGACTGAAAAAGCTTTCTGAGATCCAGCCCCTCTGTAGTCTCTGCTAACTTCCCTGGGTGCACCTCTCCAGCAGCTTCCTTAAGTCACTAACACTACCCTGCAGGTATTCTTGGCTTTCTCCATCCAGGTGATGCACTCATGTCTGTTTTGATTTCCCAAACAGCGTTGCTTCAACTTTGACTAGTGAAAGCAGCTTAGTAAAATATTTAATTATTGCCTAAATATAGAAAATTATTCACTTAGAAAATAACAAACATATGTTACTGATTCAAAATGTCTTCCAGTTTGTCAAATCAAAGTATTGACTGCAGCTAGAGTTGTCATAATTGATAATTTCGATTAGGATGTTTCAGTTAGTATTCCTGAAGCTTCAGAATGTATATTTTTTTCCCCTTTTAAGTAGGAGTATCTACATCTTGGTATCAGTTGAGAACTAAATGTTTAAACCACTTCCAGGGGTCTCCTGAGTGAGATCTGGGTGTCCACCCAGAACTGGGCAGTACCTTCAGTACTAAAATATTTCAAAGAACTTTGCAAACCTTGAGTAACAAATGATTCACCAGAAGAACAGTGCAGCAAACATCTTTGCAGATGTCTCCTGGAGACAGAGATGGATGAGGTTAAGGGATTGAAATCATGCATATGAACAGTGGTGATGAAGGAAATTTTAAATTTTGATCAAGGACTCTCAAGAACAGAAGCAACAACAAATTAATCTTGTTAATGTTGAGGACAAGAGGTTTTGTACTTTTAAGGTTGGATGCAAAGTGTCCCACTTCATAAAATATATAAAATTTTAGTTCAGCAGTTATTTTTATTCAATAGCCCCAAGGATCAACAGTGCAGTTAAAAATGAGAGAAGCTCACAACATACTGGTAGCTTCATAGGAGACTTTCACTTGAAATGTAATTTGGTTAGTGGGATGTTGTGCACAAGAAGGATGTTTGAGTGGTGTGGGGATGTGGGGCTGATGTGTTAGTTTAAAAGTGATGAGTCCAGGAGATAAACCTTATATAGTGAAACTCACGTTTTTTTCCCAGTAATCCTAAATTGTCTCAAAGCAGATGTGCTGCAGAGCTGTTCTGTGCAAGAGCCATAGACCAGATCTGCTTAGTGAAAATACCTGAGAGTTTCTATTCTTCTAATAAACTGCAGCTGTGGATACCATGAGTTTGGAAAGTTTGGTTTCTTTTGATTTAAAAAAAAATTCTTTTTTTTTAACATTTGATCAACAATATGAGCGATTAGAGACATCATCCTCACGGTTTTCCTTCTGAAGTAGCTTTGGGTAGTCTCCCAGATGTTGAATCTAAATCAGTGATTCTCCATCAAAGGGGCAGGTGCCGCCAGTGAGGGGTCAAAAGCACATTACAACAGAGGCAGAGCTCATCCTGCAGACCTGGCCTGCCTCTCCACGGGGCTGGAACAGGCTGGGGAGGAAAGGAGCTGAATGGAGGGAGCAGGGAACATTGCTGACCTGCTTATTAAAGGTGTAGAGCCTGAAAAATTGGAAACGGGCATCCAGATCCATTCATACTGACCTAAGTGACCCAAACCATTCCAGATTTGCAGAATTAATAACACTGCAAGAACAGCTCCTTCTGTTCTTTTCATTTCCGGCTTCTATTGAGAACATCTGAAAACAAGAACTGTTATGTCTTCTCACATTTTGATATCGCCCTTCCTCACCACAGCCTATTTGACCAAGAAATGCAGAGAGAGGCTTGAGGGAAGATTTAGTCAGCTCTTTATTCCAATCCTCCAAAGGATTGATTTAAGTTGTGTAAGGAGTTTTTGGATCCCCACTCTGCAGCAGGATGTAGGGGGTGAGAGCTGTGAGCTATTCTTAAGTGGTTTTGTTCTTTCGTGTTTGTAAGCTGAATTTATGAGAAAACATTGATGAGAATGCTCCCACTGCAGCAGCCACAGATCAGAAAAAGCAGTGGGAGAGGAAAATAAGAACAACCACAACTGGTTTCCAAAGATGACTAATCCTGCAGCCCCAGTGTAACCTCCAGGACAGTGATTAGCGTTTGGCTTTTCTTCTCTTGGATGAGTTTTCTGGGGCGTCAGCCTAGCTGAAAACTGGTTCAGTACATGTAACTAATGAAAGGTTTTAAAGTTCCCATTTAATGTTCCTGCCTTGTGCACTTGGTTACTTTAAATACTTCTAGGTGCATAGTGTGCAGTATTACATTTTGCCTGTATTCTGTATTAGTTACCAGAATTTTTTATAAATTAGGAAAATTCTAATTTTACAGATAAGATGTGGTAAGGTACTGCTAACAGATCTGTCAGCAGTAGTGTGATATAGTTTTTGACTTCCAGTTGGTGAAAATTCAGTGGTTGCTCCTCAGCTTTGCAGAAGACTTAAGGAACTCAACATAGATATTTTCTTTCTCGCCAGAGTGAAAAAAAAAATTCAAGTCCTTGCTTTAGTGTGACATTCACTCAGCAGAAATTAAAAATTGGTGATTATAAAAGCCTCCCGACCTAAATAAATAAAATCAGATCTTTCCAATGCTGCATTCTTGTAGTTAATTGACAAGCCATCCTCTTGCTACTGCAGCATTTTACCCTGAAGTATGTTTTCTGTATTTCCCAGAGTGCTATGTAATGCAGTTGTGGCTTTACAACTTTCTACACTGGCTTGGTAGTCGTTCCCAGCAGGCAATTTTCCATGCATTTTGTTGTTTTTTGAGTAGTGCTCAGTGTTTGTGCTCAGTGATTTCAGGGAATCATCAAAGTGCCTGGTTAGGAAGCATCTTTGGAGATTGTCATGTCCAAGGGTCACCAAGAGCTGTATGCCCACGGCTACATCCACTTGATGTTTAATATCTCCAAGGATGGTGACTCCACAAACTCTCTGAGTAACTTGTGGTTTTTCTCCTACAGTTAAATGCAATTTCCTGTGTTTCAACTCGGGCCCATTTCCTTTTGTCCTTTCTCTGGGCACCAGTGTGTCTGGCTTCATCATCGCTAAACTTTCCCATCAGAGTCACAGAATCATCTAGATTGGAAAAGACCTTTGACATCATCAAGTCCTACCTATGACCTAACACCACCTTGTCATCCATCAGATATTTGTATGTTCTGAGACCCCTGTGAGCCTTTTCTTCCCCAGGCTAACCAAAGGTCTCTCCGTTTCTCTTTGCATGTCAGATGCTCCGGTCCCTTCATCATCCTTGTGGTGCTTTGCTGGACCTGCTGCAGTGTGTGCATGTCCCTGCTGCTGGGAGCGTGTGTTCTCACAGCCTTCCCAGTGCTGAGCAGACAGGGGGATCACTCTTCAGAGGGCTGGCAGTGCTCTGCCCCACACAGCCAAGGTGCCCAGGGCTTTTCTTGGCCTTTGTGAGGGTCAGTTGCTGGTGTACCTTCAATTCCATGTTCCCCAGGAGCCTGGGGGGGCCTTTGCTGCAAAGCTGCTTTGTATCTGGTGAGCCCTGAACACCCAGGGTCTCATACATCCCTTCATAGCTTCACGAGGTTCCTCTTGGCTGTTTATCCAGCCTGTCCTCATCCCTCTGGCAGCACAACCATCGTGTGCATCAGCTTCTCCTCCCAGTTCTGTATCACCTACAAACTTGCCAAGGCTGCAGCCTGTCCCACAGCTGGGGCATCCCAGGCTGGCTCCAGAGCAGAGGGGCTCCAGCCCTGGAGCATCTCCGTGGCCTCCTCCAGAATCAACACATGAGATGCGCCACTTATGGCCTGGCTCCAGCTGGACTTTGTACTGCTGACTGTAGCTCTCTGACCCCTTGAGTTTAGCCAGATTTCTGTCCACCTCCCTGCCCATTTATCTAGTCTCTACTTCATCACTCCGTTACAACTTGGCTTAATTGTAAAATACCGTGGTTATCTTGATTTTATCTTTGAGTCTTTATACTGTCTTTATACTGTGGAGTTGCTCACATTTACAAATTGCTTCAGTATCCGGGATAGTTTCGGCCTTGCATTAAGATTTCAGATTACAACACCAGGGTGGGGAAGACTCATCTGTGATCTGGGCTGGCCCTGCTGAGGCACCTCCAGTGCTGGGGACAGCTCTGGGCCCCTCAGAACAGGAGAGACCCTGAGGGGCTGGAGCGTGTCCAGGGCAGGGAACGGAGCTGGGAAGGGGCTGGAGAATCCTGAGGGAGCTGGGAAGGGGCTCAGGCTGGAGAAAAGGAGGCTCAGGGGGGACCTTGTGGCTCTGCACAACTCCTGACAGGAGGGGACAGCCGGGGGGGTCGGGCTGTGCTGCCAGGGAACAGGGACAGGAGGAGAGGGAACGGCCCCAGGCTGGGCCAGGGGAGGCTCAGGGTGGATATTGGATAAAATTCCTTCATGGAAAGGGTGGTCAGGGCTTGGAAGGGGCTGTCCAGGGACGTTTGGAGTGCTCATCCCTGGCGGTGTCCAAGGAAGGACTGGACGTGGCACTGAGTGATCTGGGCTGTGTGACACGGTGGGGATTGGGCAGTTTGGACTTTGTGATCTGGGAGGCTTTTTCCAACCTAAATGATCCTGGGATTCTGTTCTTCTGTCACCTGGGTGAATCGAAATGCAGAACAATGTTTGTGCATGCCTAGAAAGAGTCTTGCTGTGTCTCTTTTGAATATCCCATAGAAGTACAGTTTATATTTAATCCTATGGCCTAGCATTTGATTCCCGATTGGGAGCAGAATGAACATCCCAACCCATGATGTTTATCGTACTTGGTTTTTGTACGTTATAAGATATGAAATTTGTTACTATTTACTTTATCGTCATGAAGCCAGTTCCTGGAAGTGTTGTCTTAGCTTTGGGAAAAACAAAGAATGACCTGGAACATCACAGAAATGTGTCTTTTTAAAAAGTACATTTTGGGGAGGGCAATGTTTTGGAATTTAGGAGGATTTTTGGAGTGATAGAGGCAGAAAGAATTACACAGGAGAATAAGATTTATAAAACTGAGTGGGAGGTAAAGCACAACCTCTTTCTCTGTGGGAAGGAGGTTAATTTCCAAATAAATTGAAGACAATGTAAATTTAATTACTGTGCAGCTTGAAGGACTGGGACTTAAAAGCTATCAAGTTAGTTTTTAAGATGGAAAAATATTGCACAACTGCAAGAATGCTGAAATAAATCATTAAATCAAATCTGTATTAGTTGTCCCACCAATCCTGAGACTTGAGGATGTCTGAAGGCAATAAAATAATCTCTCTTCAGAATGACAGGTTCAGTAGTGGGTAAGGTAATTTCAGATGACAGCGTATGTGGGAAATGATGACGTTTTTCCTACTGAAAACCAATGAACAATAGCTTTAAAGCTTTACCTAAATAAAATCTGCTTTTTCTTAATATGGGCTATTCATGCCAATGTAATGTTTCTAGATCTCGTTGATATTGTCTGTAGCACCTTTTTCACTGAAGAATAAAATTATAAACCTTGACAGGCAGAGTGGAGTGGAGAAACAGGTTTGCATTTCAGCTCTGTCAAGGTTAGATTGTGTAACTTGGGTGAGATGTGACTTTTGCTAGACATGGAAAGTATTTTCATAAAAGATGAGGGGACGGTCCAAGCTGGGGATCCTTCAGGATGCTGACAAGCCTTTTCCTGCTGTGGGCTATGGTGATTTTGATCACACATGTTTGTTTGGGAGAGCAGTGGTGGTGATGGAGACAAAAGCTGGGAGAATTCAGTGCTCCAAACATTTTTCCTTCCTTAAAGGCTTCCAGATTATCCGTTCCAAGATTGTCGTCTTCCTGCAATGATGAGTGGCTTCAACTATTTCAAGCTGCCTATAGTGATTTTCTAAATGCTTTTCTACATGCTGGAGACCATGGTATATTCTTGATACCTGTATGCTGTTCCCTTGGAGTTGTGTTTTAAACTTTCTAGGTCCTTGTTTTACATGTAATGGAATCATTTAGGCTGGAAAATCCCTCTAAAAGCATCAAGTCCAGTCCTTCCCCCAGCACTACCAAGATCACCACTAACCCATGTCCCAAGTTGACCCCCCCCACCTCTTATTTTTGTTTGTGGTTTTGTTTGTGTTTTATTTTGTTTGTCTGAGTTTTATTTTACTTTGCTTTTTCTTATGAGCTCAGGGGGGAGAAAATCACTAAACGCTGTGAATTTAGAATGTGAGAGGTCCAAGGATAGGGAGGTCAGCTTTACTGTTCATAATAAAGATAAATGGAAAATGAAGCAGGTGAAATGCTCTGGCATTATCTCTAAGACATACATAGGAAAGGACAGGGGTGCTGTCGAGAGGCTGAAGCTACCAAGAAGACAGAAATAAAGAAAATAAAGAGAAATATTAAGTAACAGGAGTTAAGAAAATGCCGTGGGCCAATTTCCCAGGATGCTGGCGCAGCTTTTACACTGAACTGGGCAAGGGCAAGCTGGGCCTTCCTAAAGCCAAGTTAACCTCTGTGTAGGTCATTAACTGTAGCTTTTTCCATAGTGAATTGCACTCTTATGAAATGCTTCATTATCCCTTGTTTTGTTCACCATTCACTGCAGTTGGGTTCTGACTGAATATTCACATCCCTTACCAAGAATTTATTACACTTAATAAATGTTTTCTTTCGATGATGCAACATTTTTCAGGATGATGATACATGTCTTTCATTTCCTATCTATTTTAACCTTAATTTTCCTTTAAAAAGTAGTTTATGACAGGATACCTTTTGCAGGTTTGTTTCTAAGAACAGAAATTCACAGAAATGGAACAAAGGGGATGATGTTGACATTACAGTGAAGGCTGTAAACAATTTTTATTTGAGATATTTATTTTTCTGTGTACTGTGTTGTTACAGGATGGTTTTAGTAATAGATATTAAACTTAATCTAGGTCTTGTATTGAAAAACCCTAGATATGTTACATTACTTCATGTTACATTATATGACATTATCCTATGTTTTTATTGCATTTTTCCTTTTTTCAAGTACTAATATGCCTTCGCGTGCTTCTGAAAAGTGTTTAAGCATTTCATCTCTTTGAAAGTGTATGTATCTGCACATCAGAGAGGAGAAGTATTTCCAATAAATATTTCTCTGAGAGGAAGGTGTGGGTGTTTTATGTAGGTACATACACTCAGTCATAGGATCCCAGGATGGTTTGGGTTGGAAGGGACCTTAGAGCTCATCCAGTGCCACCCCTGCCATTGCAGGGACACCTCCCAGTGTCCCAGGTGCTCCCAGCCCCAGTGTCCAGCCTGGCCTGGGACACTGCCAGGGATCCAGGGGCAGCCCCAGCTGCTCTGGGCACCCTGGGCCAGGGCCTGCCCACCCTCCCAGCCAGCAATTCCTTCCCAATGTCCCAGCTGTCCCTGCCCTCTGGCCCTGGGAAGCCATTGCCTGTGTGCTGGCCCTGCAGGCCTTGTCCCCAGTCCCTGGGCAGCTCTCCTGGAGCCCCTTCAGGCCCTGCCAGGGGCTCGCAGCTCTCCCTGGAGCCTTCTGTGCTGCAGCTGAGCAGCCCCAGCTGTGCCAGCCTGGCTCCAGAGCACAGGGGCTCCAGCCCTGGCAGCATCTCGGTGCCTCCTCTGGCCTGGCTGCAGCAGCTCCACGTCCTTGTGCTGCTGGAGCCCAGGGCTGGGGCAGCTCTGCAGGTGGGCTCTCACCTGAGCACGGGGCACAGGGGCACAATCCCTGCCCTGCTGCCCACGGCGGGGGCTCAGCCCAGGGCAGGGGGTTCAGGCTGGGGCAGCTCCAGCTCTCCCCCCCAGCACCCCCAGCCCCTCCAGAGCTGCTCCCTCTGCTCATCCCCAGCCTGGATTGGTCCTTGTCCTGACTGACACAGGTGCAGCTCCAGCACCTGGCATTGTTAAACCTGAGAGGTTTCCACGGGCCAGAGCTCGTGCCTGTCTGGGTAATGTGATACCACATATTGTAGTGTGAATTTCGAATTCATCATCAAGTACCATACCTAAAGTCCTCTTCTTTATTCCTTCCAAGATATTTCATAATTTATTCAGAAAGGAATACTTGTGCAAAATTTGAAAATTGAGATTTTGTATGTACTGGTTTGAGTACGCATGCCTTGGAAATTGCAGTTTGCGTACCAAGATTGAACATCCCATGTGAAATTCTGGGTAAAGGTGTAGGGGTAATGATTAAAATTCAGATCCAACTTAGGCTTTATAGTAGTGCAACTCAAACTATGTGGTTTTTTTTATGTCTGGAAATTCAGTAAAATGAGATATTTGAGCCAAAACCACTAACATGATATGGATGGAGGTACTCCAGTGAAAGAGGTGGTAATATACTCAATATATTATGTTTTATGCACTTTTTTACATTAAAAATTGACTTAATCAATATTGAAATGTGACTCAAAGTTCAGGAAATAATAGGTGAAGGCTTTATGAGAAGTTTAAATTCACCATCTTTGTTTCAAAAGTGAAATACAATCTTCAATTAAGTGGTTGTTCATTGTGCTTTGTTCTGAATGTAGGGTTATTGGCTGGTTTGGGTGGTTTTTGTTAGTTTTTTTTTTTGGGGGGAGTTTTTTTTGTCTTTATTCTTTGTCTGGCCTCAGGCATACTGAACACATGCAATCTAACTTTATCCAGAAGACAAAAAATGCTCATTTCCTTGATAACTGTTCTTTTTAGAGCCTGTGGTACTCATAAAAGTTCTCAGTCGTTCACAAGTGTTTACAGTGAAAATAAAAATTATTTCTAGATACATATTTCGGATAAAAAAATTGCTACCCACTATGAACAGTTATGGAAGTTATCCCTAGTTTTAAGTGCATTATCCTTCTTTTTTTTTTTTTTTTTTTTCCTTTATCAGGCAATAGAAGTTTAGAAATGGCCTTACTGCTATGCAGAAGAAAGTCCTTGCATCCAAAATTATGTTTGGGAGAACATCTTAGCTGTGACACCTATGTCAGGTTTGAAATTTGGTTATGTATATAGTGTCCTTAGCAATGGCTTTATTGTAAGGTTGATTGGTCCAACCGATTTTATTTCTTAAAAAAAAAAA
>VXBU01007930.1:29014-125287 GCA_013400315.1 Bombycilla garrulus
TTTAATTCTGGTATCTTGTAGAATCCTATGTAAGCAAGCTTCCTTTCTCCATTTGCACATTTTTGGTTTTTTGGTCAAATCACTTTTTCATCTTTTCTTAAATCCATTGAATAAATGATTTTTCAAGCGTTTCATGGAGAAGTACATTTTCTGGTTTAGAGCCTTTGCATTTTCATACAATTGTTTCAAAATCTTTAACGCAGGATGCCAGGGGCAGGTGCTGCACTGCACAACTTTACTGCATATAAAATCATACGATTTTTTTTGTTGGAAAGCACACCTAAGTTTGACTCCAACCCTGCCCCCAGCACTGCCAGCCCACCACTGCCCCACGTCCCCAAGTGCCACATCCACACGGCTTCTAAACCCTCCAGGGATGGGGACTGCACCACTGCCCTGGGCAGCTGTGCCAGGGTTGGACAGACCTTTCCATGAAGAAACTTTTTCTGATACCCAAACTAAACCTCCTGGCACAACCTGAGCCGTTTCTGCTTGTCCTGTCACTTGTGATCTGGAGTAAGAGGCTGACACCTGTTGGAACCCAGGGGGTTCCTGTGATGCCTTTGGCCGACCCAAACCCTGCTCAGGAGGCTTTTCAGCCTTGCCAGAGGTGTCAGGGACCCTGGAATGATACTGAAAATGCCTGTGGCTCTGATTCTAATCCATGGAACAGGTTGTCAACTTTGTATGAGGAATTTCAGGTCACAAAAACTTAAATAGTAAAATAGTAGTAGTTATAAGTAAAAAGAAGAAAATTTGAGTGTATGTCCAAGGGGGTTTAAAGCCCTGTACAGGGGGGTTGGAGATCTGTACAGGGGGGTCTGAGGCACAAGATGGAGAATTTTTACACGTGGCATGTTATCTTTTGTTCTTCTTCATCACCTCCATCTTCTTGGTGCTGCTGGCACTTTTGGATTGGTTTGACACAGATCTGGACAGTGTGGTGTGAGGGGCACGGGTTGGTAATTAATGATAAACATTCAATAGGTAGTTATTAGTATCAAAGATCAGAGCTGACCCGGGGCGGGCACAGTGTGTCTCTGGACGCGTTCTGTGCCAACCCTGGCAGGGCAGAGAAATCTACTTTTGATAAGGAACTGATAAACTGCCTTGAGAACACAAACAAATGACTCCAGACTACTCCTTCAACAGCACGGGCTGCAAACCTGGACTTTTCTACATATTGCGGGGTCTCCTGGGGTTAAGGAGATTCCCGCATTTGTGGCGTCCCTGGGTGGGCTCAAACCACCAACCTTTTGGTTAACAGCTCCAGCTGCTTCCCCAGCTCTGTTCCCTTCTCTGGACATGCTGCTGCACCTCAAATCTTTCTTGTCATGAAGGGCCATATTTTCATTAAAACCAAAGGCAGGTACTCTTTCAGCAGCTTTGTTGCATTATAGGCAGCAGTTTGCTGTCTGGTCATCCTTAGTTGCTGCTCCCAGGGTAAAATCCTTCATACTTGGGGAGCAGCTCGTATTGTTTGTTGCTGCGTTAAATCTCGGCATGTTTATTTTGTGTCCAACTTCTTGAAAGGTAAAGAAAAGTTTAATTAAAATCTTCTCTCTACATTTTCTCTCTATCACTCCTGTAATGACTGTGCTGTTTGCAAAGTTTAACTGCAGCATTTCATAGAATCACGGAATATCTGGGGTTGGAAGCGATCCCCAAGGATCAGCCCCTGTCCCTGCACAGACACCCAACAATCCCACCCTGTGCATCCCTGGAGTGCTGTCCAAACTCTCCTGGAGCTCTGGCAGCCTCGGGGAGCCTGGTCAGTGCCCCTGGGGCAAGAACCTTCTCCTGACACCCCACCTTAACCTTCCCTGGCACAACTTCAGGCCGCTGGCATTTCTTTACCATTGATGTATATCGGTATGAGTCACTTTAAACATTCTTTATATATATTGAAAGTATTTTGGTAGCTTGATCGAGTGTTTATTAGCTTTCTGGTACTTAGATGAGCCAAGAATGTGTTCCTTTTTGGCCCTGTTAATAATATTTTTCAGACTGTTGGGATGTCTCACCTTTGGTTCATATAATGCATCCCATGTTACTTTTTATTATTCAACTATCCTAATTAAAAAAAAAAAAGTCTCGCATGGAATGAAGTGATATAAATGATGTGTAGAACCCAGTTACAGCAGGGGTGGTACTATTGTGCTTTATTTCACTTCCAGTCTCACTGAAAGACCATTGACAAGTTGTATTTTTCAGTGCTGGTGATATCCTCCTCAGAATGAGTTTCATGATCACTGTTCCAGTATTATGCTCAGGACAAACTGGCAAGCCATTATTTTGGAGCATCCTATTTACTTCCGTAAAATAAAGTACACTGTAACCTTTCCTTCTCATTGTCCAAAGCTTTCAGAAAAGCTTTTGGCAATTCCAACTTCAGGTTTCCTTTCAACTTCTAATTTTAATTCCCACAACTTTTTTCCATTTTTTTCATTATAAAAGCTGCATTTTATACTTTTCTTTTTCCCTTTTTTTTTTTTTTAGATGTGAAAAGTGTACTTTATGAGCTGTTTCAAACTGATGTAAGTTAGACTTTTTGAGGCACTTGTTACATGAGTCTCCTTATTGGCTTTTTTTTTTTCTTTCGGGATCTGCAGGCTTTGTGGAGTTGACTTTTTGAAAGTGTTAAGTTCATATATTACTGGTTTGCATTTTATTGTGTGCGCAAATTGCACTTAATCAATTCACTGGTATTAGCAACCATTACTATTTATTCTGTATTAATTTTTTTACTTATTGAAGTTCAACACTGACTTAAATTAAAAACTTCTGCGTAAAGGGAGGTAAGAAACCAATGTTGTTTTTAATTCCTTAAAAACAAACAACCACAGGACCTTGAGATTGCTGTTCAGCCTTGAGTGTTCCTTGTTGGCTGAGCTCATCCCTGGTGGGATTTGATGATCTGTGATAGATCACATTACCCCAGAACAGTGTGGGTTGCAAAGACCTTAAAGATCACCCTGTTTGTGGTCGGGGCACCTTCCACCGTCCCCGTCCAGCCAGGGACCTTGGACACCGCCAGGAGGCTTCCAGCTGCACACAGCTTCTCTGGGCACCCCGTGTCAGGGACTCGCCCCCCTCACAGCCAGGAATTCCTCCTGATAATGCCAGCTGATGGTTCCTAATCTTCTAACAGATGCCAGCTGTTCCCTCATGTTGCTCTCTTTCCACCTTAGTGTTTCGCCTGCTAAACATTTGCCTGGATGTACTTCTGTGAGGGAGAGATGAGCTGGGGCACCAAGATGTTTTCATGGTTCTGGACATAGCTTTTTATTATTATGAAAAGTCCGTAATGGGTGAGGTTGAAGGGCTGTCAAGCTCCATAGCCTGCCTGACAGTTGATGGAGAAGAGTGGATGAAAAAGGACAAATATTCTGGTAGAAAAATCCATATTCTTGTCAACATGCGCATACTGCCCTGGGTGACCGCACAGTACGTGTATTTTTCTGTATAATCTCAACTTGACTTATAGTTGGGCAAAAATGGATGTGTGATGAAGGCACATGAGGGAAATCTGGGAGACAGTCTCAGCTTCTGCTTCTGGACCTTCTACCTTATTGTGAAGAGGGAAACAACCTTTTGTAAAGCATTTCTGCTTTTTTAAAATTGCATTATTCATGCCTTGAAAATCAAAGCAAGCCTAATACCTTACGGATGCTGGAGACATGGCTGCTGCAAAACCAAGCAACTCCTTTAAAATGCAGCATTTGTTGGTGATGAAAGGTGTTTATGAGCTAAACTTCGTACAAATGCCTTTTGAGAGTTGTCACTGACTCTGTGCTGAGACTTTAAAAATTAGTCTGATATTTATCAAAGTGGTTTTCAGAGCTAGAGACGGAGGTATACTAATATGTGAATGACTTGGAATTGAAGTTTTACACCAATTCAGGAGGCAACAGTACTTCCTAGGAAGCTCCAAATCCATTCGTTAATCACAATATCTGGCCTTGATTTTTTTTTTCTCTTTTTCTTCTGTGTCTAGCTGTAGTGTTTTTTGTGGAGCTCTTTGAGTTTGCAGTTCTGTGCATTTTTATTATGAAAAATTTACTATGAAAAATCCTGCCATGTATCCCTGCCCTTGTGCTTATCTAAGGGATGGTCCTTGGAGAAGGATAACCAATGGATGGAGGAGAGAATTCTGTTGAGTTTTTTTTACCCTGAATATTCTGTTATGGGCAGTGGTCCCACACAGATTTGTCCCAGCATGGTGTGAAGGACATGAGTTTGTGGCTGTAAAGCAGAACTTTGCAAGGGAAAAAGCAAAAAAAGCCTCTGCACTGCTGCTTTGGAGCTAGAAATCCACCACCAAGGTCTTGCTTATGCCATAAACTCTGTTTATAGTACACTTAGTTATTAAAAAAAAAAATTAAGGAATATATAAAGAAAATTTTTATTCAGTATTTTCCTTCCTACTTTTCCCCAGTTCTCTACCTTTCTGTTAGAACAAATAAATTTACTTTTTGCTGTTCTGGTTCCATGCATATTACCACTGTATGTTCATTTTCCTTTTCACATGCACTGAACACATGCACTTTCCAAAATCTTGATCCCACTTCTTTGTTTATATTTCAATTTCCTTTAAAGCCAAAATGCTTTATGTATTTTGGAGAAGAATCTACTAGTTGGAAATCCTCTTTATTCCAAATTCTTCCTCTTTATGAAATTATCTGTATCTTGTGGAGCAGACACCCGATTTAACCTGGTTTTGCTTACCCCACCGTAAGCCTCTCCAGCTTGGTTTTAACTGATTATTTTGTCTCCACAGCACTAGATGGTGCTGATGACAGTATCTCTGAAATCTGAGTGTTCAAAGATACACATGGTTGCAGGAGTAGTGCTGCAGTTTCTTACCGAGGACCAGTTTGCAGATCCAGTTATTGATCTGAACAAAAATTTCTGTCTGTGAACGCAATAAGAGAATATGGGAGAGGCAAGAAGGCAGAAAGCTTCCAATATATCTTAATTTCTGTGTTGCTTCTTCCCCTTTTAACATGGAATGTTCTGGTGGTATTGACTAATAGCGAGTTAGTGTAACTAATTGAGTTAGTGTAACTAATTCCTCTTGGCTGTGAGGGGTGTTGGAAAGGCCTTTTCCTGAGGCTTTTGACTAGCACTGATACTCCAAAGAAACCACTCCAACCATCTGTGAAGGACACAAGTTTAAAAAATTCAGGGTACTTCTCCCAGTGCTGACCATCATTTCATGGGGCGGAAGAGCCTTGCAAGCACATGCCTTCAAACACTGATCTGGTTCCAAGGAATGGAGGATGTCCAGAATAAAATACTGAGGTAGATTTTGACACTTGTAAGTGAATTGTGTTCGCAGCATCACAGAATGGTTTGGGTTTGAAGGGGCCTTAAAGCTCATCCCCTCCCACCCCCTGCCATGGGCAGGGCCACCTTCTGCTGTCCCAAATTGTCCAGCCTGGCCTGGGACACTGCCAGGGATCCAGGGACAGCCACAGCTGCTCTGGGCACCCTGTGCCAGGGCATCCCCTGTAACCCTTTCAGTGCCTGCTGATCAAGCTAGCCCTTCCACCTTCTAAAACACATAATCCTCCTAGGAAAACCTGATAGGAGTCCTGAAATGTTCAAAAAAGAAGTAAAGAACTCCAAGTGATGTTTTTAAACACTGAAAGCCTAAAATTTGTGACACCTAACGAGAGCAAATGGCTTCAGGTTGCACCAGAGTAGGTTTAGAATGGATATTAGGGAAAAATTCTCCATGGAAGGGGTGGTTCTTTCATATGCTGCCCAGGGCAGCAGTAGGGTCCCCACCCTTGGGGGGATTTAAAAGCCATGTGGATGTGGCACTTGGGGACAGGGGTCAGTGGTGGCCTGGGCAGTGCTGGGGAATGGTTGGGCTCGATGGTCTTAGAAGCTCTTCCAAGAAGGGGATGGGTTTATCTGTGAATTGGCAGCCATGTTTGAGCCATCCAGGGCTTTAGAGGAGTATCTGACTTCTTGCTGCTGCTGAGCATTAGCTGGTGGCCTTCGCCCACTGCTGCTGCTTCCACCATTCTCCTTTTAAACCCAGTAACACCATCCTCTGTGAGTGTCATTGCCATGCTTTTTTCTCCAAAATGCAAGAAAAGTGTATTTATTTCTCTGTATGTGTATGAACCTCTGACTTAACAGATTATTTATAAAGTTAAGGTAATCCTTTTTTCATTGACTTAGGCTAAAATAAATTTGAAAATAATATATACTAATAAAATGCAATAACTCAGTCTCAAAATACACAAAACTTTTGTCATATACTCAGATTTCTCCTGTCTAAGCAATAGGTTATTAGAATGGATAATATATGAGATACTCAAGTGTATATTACAATGTATTGCATGAGATGCTGCAATTAAAAATTGCATTCTAGTGAACACAACTATAAAGATTGCATGTATGCCATTCCTTCTGTGACAGTTAGACTTTTACGAATTTAATCATGAACATAAAATGTTCTTCAGATTATATATTGTATAGAATATTCCTGATTGATACAGATGTTAAATAAATAAATAATGCAACTTCATGCATTGCATTCTAAAAAATTTGTCTATGTAATAAGACTTCTTTCCTTACTGAACAGCCTTAAGTATTTCAGGACATTATCATGAAGTTATTTTAATTTTTTTTCCCTCCAGTCTGTTTTCTCTGTTGTCTAAAAAACACAACAAAGTGCTGGAGCAAGCCACGCAGTCCTTGAGAGGTTCCCTGGGTTCGAACGACTCTCCACTTCCTGATTATGTGAGTATCAAAATGAATGTTGTAATGGGTGCTTCGAAATTCAAGTCATACATCCCTAAATCTGTAAAGAATTCTCAGAGTGTGGCAGCTGAGCAACCACCAACACCAAAATACAGGAACCTGTATGAATGATGTCATGTCTGAAACAGCTCTAAAAAACAAGAATTACACTTAGAAATGGCAGAACAAAACCACAGCTATGCAGAGGGAAGAGACTTACTGTCAACTCGTGCTTTTCAGGCCATTTGTAATTCAGGATATTTAAATCACACGGTTGAAAACAGCGTTTTTAAGAACTGGGCTTTAGTATCCACAGAATCTTAAAATGCCTAAAAATTATTGAAAACAGTTCCCAGTAAGCCTCTGGGGGAGTAGTGGGGTGATGGGGCAATTAGTATGTTCTGAATGCATGGGATACTTACAGTTCCCTTCAGTTTGCTGAGCCAATACCCACAAGTAGGCAACAATTCTGTATTTAATTGCACAGCTTGTTGGGAAATCTCTGCTTTGGAAGAAGGAGACATCTTGAGAGGACTTGAATAATAGCTTTGTTCTGCTGGAGTGTCTTTGGTCTGTACTTACTTGAACCCTCACTGCAGTACTTTGTGAAGGAAAGAAAAGTTGATTTATCAGTTGCTTGGGATTTTTGAGGATGAAAATGTATCAGATGTTTTATTTTCGGGACTAATGATCCAGAATATACCTGCATGAGACTTTACATGTCTTATTACTCTAGCATTAAGTATATAAATACCCAAAAAGATAATTTGATATAGTAGTTTAGTGAATATGGTAGTTTAGTATTGTTTATGTTTACTGTAGTTTAGTTTAGTTTTATGGTAGTTTAGTTTCCTTAAATAAGGAAAACAGCATGATACACATGTCTGTAAACACACAGGCATGTGATAACATATGTATGAAGATACATATTTTAGGGTGTGTAAGAATACAATGTTTGAAAAATATCTTATAGGTTTTGGACTTCTTTTTAACTTGCTGGGTGTAAACAATACTGCAGTTGAGGAGAGGCCCAGGGAAAAGCTTTCTGTATGAAGTTGTCCCCTCACATACAGAGGCAGCTGAACAATGCAGCTGATAGAGCTGGGAAAGCTCCCTGGAGTACAGCCAAGAGGATTAGATACTCCACTGAATTTCTCCTGGTTTTGCTGTTGGTATGATGTAGGGATGGAGGCGGGGGGAAAGAGGGTACTTGGAAATATTGGGAGAGTAAAGTAAGTTAATGGCCTGTATTTTGAAACAATAAGGTAAACTATTAAGCGTGGCTTTCTGGTCCTTTCTTTTTCTTCTCCAAATTGCTCATGTTACAGCTCAGTCTGAAACATGGGCAGTTGACTAAGAAAAGTTGAGGCCAGATTTCATCACTTCAGCATATTCTGCTTCTGAAAGCCTGTGTTTATACTGTGTGTAAGAACAAGGAGGAGCTGAGGGGACTGAAATGTCTGAAGTCCTGAAGCACGTTCTACCTCTGTATCCCAGCGTGGAGCTAAGGACAGGGGTGATTCCAATTTTGCCCGCTCTGCACAGGTTTGTTCATTGAGACATGGAGGTTTGCCTAATAAGCAGTTCTCTTTGCAGGTTATGTTCAGACCACTTACATATTTTAAAAATGCATTTCTCACCATTTTCTCATTCACTTTAATTTAGGAATTACTCATTTTCTTACTGTGCTCTGTATTCCAAAGGGGAATTTGCATGGAACCTGAATCCAAGGGTTAAATCATACATGAAATTATTCTAGGTGCTGCTTTAGATACTGTCATAAATTCTGGGTGTTTGAACAGTAGTACTCTTTATATTCTAGTGAGTTTTTGACCCAGTACACATTCCCTAAGCTTATATTCACTGATGGTAGTAGGAATATACTGATTTCTACCTTTACCACGGTTCCTAATGTTCTTTTTGTGAGTATCTGCTGCAGTCTGCCTTCAAGTCTATGGTGTACCAGCAGAGCTGGGAGCTGGAGTAAGGAGCTGACCCTGTTGTCCTTGATATTGTTCCTGCTGGGGTTTTTCTGGTTTTTAAAAAAGAGCAAGTTGTTTCATTCATTGAGGCTGGAGTGGTGTGCAGGTCCTTTTCTGATGAATTCTTGTCAGTACGGTGCGATTCAGGAGGAGGATGGAGAAGGCAGCAGGACAGAGACAACCACCCCCTGTCATTATTGCCTCAAAGAAACAATCCTTTGTTAGACTAATTCTCATGCTGAGTAGTTTACTTGTTGTTTCATAAGCCATAATATTGTTCATTGTTTTTGTAGCAGCATTGACCTGTTTTGAAATACTACACTTCAATCCAGCTGGAAATGGGAAGAGTCCACTTAGGTTTATCTTTCTTACTTTCTTGCATTCAATGAAAGCATATTTTCCAATGTTTTTAGTAAACAAGAAAACTGGTAATAAAATAATTGAGAATTTTGCTTCTTTCAGTTCAAGTCAACACATATTACTTAAGTAAACATATCAATGATTTTCCTGGTAATTTGATTACAGCCTAATGTAATTTATCAAATCAGAGCTACTTAACAGCATAACTAGAGGCATGCTAACTTCTCTTGGGAAGTAGCACGTCAGATGTGTTGTGGGAGCTACCATCTACCCCAAAAATTTCTTTTTAAGGATTTCATAGAATTCTTTATGATTTTTGAGCACTTACATTGCTTGTTGAAAACTACAGCGGGCAATGAGAGATTCTCCTTAACTCCTTCTGGGGAAACAGTGGATGGAGAAGAAGAGAGTAAATTTTTATTTTTGACACAATTATGTCGTTTACTTGCTGATGTAAGAAAAATATCAGTTTCCTTAATGCAAAAATTGAGGAAATTGGAAATCAAATGTAGGTATAGTATAAGATTCAAGCAGTTTGGCAGACATCAACACTTGAGTGTTACCTCCTAAATTTTGTGTTTAAAAAAGAAGTTATGCTTAAAAAAGTCAAATGAAGGTTAAATGTGTTAGGAAAAATTCTAAAAATAATTCCACTTAGTGGCAATATATTCAATTGTTTAATACCTAGCATTGTCGTTTAAACAGCAGTTCAGCTGATGAAATTTGGGATAGAAATCTTGTCGTGTAATATCAAACTTTTCATATTAATAGATACAATAGTGAATATATGGAAAGCCGTTCTTAATTCCTCTGTCCAAAATCTGTTGGGTTTTTTGTTATTTAGTATAGAAATAAAAACATTGGCAATCCAAAGGGAAAAAATGTAAAAAATACAAATGTATTTTTGTATCTGTATGTGCACATACATGTATAAAAATACACGTTTTAACATATAGTTATATATGTAAAGTCTGCAGTAGCAAAGCCTGCTGGTACTGGGAGAGTTTCCAATCAGAGCTGACTTTTCCTGACTCCTTCCCAATCTGGTAAATTTACCCACTGTGCAAAGCTGGCTTTCATGGAGGGCTGGAATTCTGCAAATGTTGATGAGTTTTTCTCTCATCTTGATAACCAGAACTAAACTTTGCATCTGGATGACGAGATTTCTGTATTATTTTCTTTTCCCCCTCAGTTTGTGCTCCATAATGGGCTAAATGAATTCCAATATTTAGACTCTTCTTTGATTTTTGCCTGATTTATATGGTAAATAGAAAGCAGCTGTCTGTTTAACCATCTAACTCTTGAAACTCCTAGGCCCCTCGAGCGTCATCTGGAAGTAATGTAGCTTGTAAAACAAAGCTAAGAAGAAAAAGCAATGTTTGTTTTATGTGGGATGAATGACTTCAGTTGGGGTCCCTCTAATTCGGCCATTATGGGGGTTATTAAAATGCAGTATTACAAAAGTGGTTTCAACAAAGAAGAAATTTGGGGGGTGGGAGCTTATATCTTGTTATTACATTTGATTATATTCAAAGCTCCAAGTACTTCATAAATAGTTCTTCGTTTNAACCAGCCCAGTCTCCCCTGTGTACATCAATAGATGTAAAAAGGTAAACCCAGTGTCATTTATTTCCTAAGAAGAAATTTTCTGGTATAATTAAGAGGTCTGTATTTATCTTAGAAACTTGAAATTGCTAAAGAGTAGGTAAAATCAGGTACAGGAACTGCAGTGTTTGCTGCCTTTTAAACATAATGGAACAGATCTAAAATCTGTTCATGTACTAGATTTAGTTACATGCAGAAAAGTCAATTTTTAATCCAATATGTAGCAAACAAGTATTTCATTCACAAGTAATTCGTCAAGTATTGATGTGAACAGTTTGACCTTTAAATAAATGTTATGATGTTTTGGGGGTTAGGAGATGATCTGTCAACCTTTCAGCCCAAATCATTCTAGGATTATATGATTCTATGAATCCTAGAGCCATTTGGAGTGGAAAAGACCTCTAGGTTCATCAGGTCCTACAAGATGTTACATTAGGTATCCTGCAGCTCTGTCTGATTTTTTTAATTATCTAAAGAACAGTTTAATGCAGAGCTCTGCCATCACATAGAAGTGTTCTCCTATAAACGTGTGTTATCACGAAGAAATGGGAAGTCTTCCCCACAATCATCTGATGACTCCAGTAATGATGCAGAAATGAAATTAAACCTACTTCCAAATAAACTGGTCGGCCCTAATAGAGTTAGTGTGATGCAATTAACGTTGTTCAGCTGGTAGTCTGTGAAGTATTGCGCAGTGGTAACTGCTAGGAACACACAAAATATGTAGAACTGTATACACTGTTGGCAGGATGGGAAACTTTTGCCAAATTAAATCAAGACTTCTCACTGAGATATGTTTGTGTTTGTCAAATAAGAAAAGCTAAGGTAGTTTTGTTTTGTTGTTTTTTGGGGTTTTTTTGTCATAATCTTTCTTTAGAAATCAGAAACCACCTACTTACCACCCAAAGCACTGCCTAGGTCTTTTTAGTGTTTTTTTTTTTCTCTATTTTCTTCCATTTCCAAATGTCGTCAAGAAACCCAGTAATATTTTTTTAATGCCTTAGCCACCATTAATGGTCTAAAAAAACTTCATTTTTATGTTTGAATTTTTAGTTTCTCATATTTTCTAGAGGAAAAAACTTAAAATGTGATTATACAAGAAAATTTTTATTAGGGTGTTGTTTACTGAAAGCATATGGTAAAGCAATACAGTACTGGGTGGGTTTTTTATGGTATGTGGATTCTAGCTGTGTAAGTTGCACTTAATAGGAGAGTCACTTTGTTTTGCACTATAATACCTTCTTTTTGATTACTCTGACTTGATGGCTGATGAAGTAACATTTTCAATATCAGGTTATTCTTGGGTTTGCCTGTCTCCAGTATTGAGCAGAGGGCCTATAAATACTTTTCTAAATATTAGTCATACCCTCCTCCAGATGAATTATATTTTATAGAATATTACTCCTACCTAATCCCCCTATTTTTATATCACCAAAAAATAGCTATTTCAGAATAGACTGAAATAACCAACCTAACCCAAATGTAAAGCAAGCTTTTCTATTGAGTAATAGCTGAATTCTGCAGTTCTGTCTGAATTCTTAATCAGTTCTTTCCTTTAAATGAATTGAAACTTTCATGAGAAAATGCTGCATAAGTTATGCTCAAACAGAAGAACTATCCTAAAATCCTGTGAAAAAGATGTTGGTGAAGTTCAGTCTGTTTAAACTTCTCTATATTACTGTGGAGTACTAATAGTTATTTGTAGCTGTTTTTTGTGTTGTGTCTTTACAAATGCACTGTTTGTGGTTGAAAGATTTTGAGACAAATACACTGACGAACATCAAGATGATGTTCTTCAAAAAGGTGATGGTCTTTCATCACCCAGGACTTCCACAAAAGTGTCATTGGTGTCTGGTGTTTGTCTTACACAGATGGTGCTAAGCCTTATTTCACTTGGAAATTCTCATTATTTTGGAAAAGAAGGATGAAAATTCATTAGTTTTGAAAGAACATTTACTGTAGCAGTAGCATCTTGTGATCATCTCATTGAAAAACTTTAATTCTTCAGGTTTATGAGGTGGGAGAACAAATAAGTAAAAGAACTTTTGATATTAGCAGTGCAAACACCTGCTAAAGTAATTTCAAAACCCCTTGTTTTCCTTGTGAGAAACATTTGAAGTAAACCAAACATGAATGTCATAATTTTTAACTTATTCTTCTTTAATAGTTTTAGAGCTTTAGGATATTGTCATTATTTTGCACTAAAGGGTATAAATTATGACATTTGTTTACTCAAAGCCCATGGTTTTTGAGAAGAATTGCTTAAATGGGTGTCCTTTAAAAAAAAAGGTGATTAAACTGAAGAAGTTGTAAGAGCTTGTCTTATAAATGGATGAAATCTTGGAATTCCTTTGCACCTCCATGAGTTAAACAGGAGAATTTTCTATCTGATTTTTCTCCTGCACAGCTAATTGGTTTGCATTTGAGAAAATTGGAAACCTGGGAGTGCTGGGATTTTAGAGGGGTCTTAGGTGTAGCTGTAGATACAAAATGTGATACATTTTTAAGATAAAGCCCTCATAAGCCTCTCTATAAAATTGTTTATTACTGCCATGTAAACCAACATTTGTTTTATTCGCACTAATGGCAAGTATTGAAGTGTTTGGATGAAAAAAGGAACAGTACTGATCCCCGAAGCACCCTTCTTTGCTGATTTGGTCATTAGATGCTTTTCCTGCTGCCTCGTTCACATGAGTGGATTGTTCTGGGTTTCTCAGAAACCAATTATTCACCTGGATGGTTCATCTTGGTCAGACGTGCACAGACAAACAGAACAACCTAATGCAGTAGCTCTCCAAAAGAGTAGGATTTATTTTTATAACAGCAATCTATTTCAACAATGCATTAAAACAATTTTCTGGTGTTCCTAACGCAAGGTTTTGATTGAAAAATGTAGTGCTTAAAAACCATAAGTATGTGACCATATGTTATAAACATCCCAGTAATTGTTTTTTTAAACATGCAGCCATATAAAGTAGAGGAAATGGATGGGGAAGAAAGTATGTACCAAACCTTTTAGGCTGTTTGGTACTAAATACCTAATTGGAATTGGAATTTCTATGTGCTGCTTTTTCTCTATGAGATATTGGCGGAACATGTTGTACCTTCCATTTCCAATTTCTCCTCTTCATATTTTGCAAGGACATTTACAGACTAACCAGTGAGGTTTTTGCGTGTTTTTAGTTGTTAAAAAAAAAAAAATAGCCATGTGTTTCTATCAAAGGGTAGTAAGAAGTTATTAAAAAAAGTAAATGAACAAAGATCTTTAGATTCCTTCACTGCAGGTATCTGTGCTTTGGCACTGGAAAGACAAAGAAAATAGTAGAAATTACGGTGAACCAAGACCCAGTGATGCTATAAGAGGAAGATAGTTTCACATCAGATAAAATAACAAAAGAATTTATTCACCTGTTGAGATGCTGCTCAAATCTGTTGAAACTGAAACATCCACACCTCAGATGCTGTGTCCGGCTCTGGGCCCCTCAGGACAGGAGAGACCCCGAGGGGCTGGAGCGTGTCCAGGGCAGGGAACGGAGCTGGGAAGGGGCTGGAGCACCAGGAGAGGCTGAGGGAGCTGGGAAGGGGCTCAGGCTGGAGAAAAGGAGGCTCAGGGGGGATCTTGTGGCTCTGCACAACTCCTGCCAGGAGGGGACAGCCGGGGGGGTCGGGCTGTGCTGCCAGGGAACAGGGACAGGAGGAGAGGGAACGGCCCCAGGCTGGGCCAGGGGAGGCTCAGGGTGGAAACTGGGGAAAATTCCTTCATGGAATGGGCTGGCCAACCCTGGCAGAGCCTCCCAGAGCAGTGGTGAGTCCCTACCCTGGTGGGATTTAAAAGCCGTATGGATGTGGCACTTGGGGACATGGGTCAGTGGTGGCCTTGGCAGTTCTGGTGAATGGTTCTACTCCATCCTGGAGGGCTTTTCCACCCTGAACAATTCTCTAATTCTACAAAGTGTTGAAATGGGACCATTTTCTACCTCTACAGAGCCACATTTATTCCAAGTTGTGTCCATGTTACTGAAGCAAGCTAATCTCACCAGTTTACAATTTATCTTCTTGGAGAGTTTTTGTCCCCCTGAGCAGCGTTTCAGTGTCGTGCTGAGGGCAATTCTCCCACTGATGGCTGCTGTTAATATTACGTATGATGTTACGCAACTGCTGCTGATTGGCAGTGTGGGTGGCCAGGAGACTGAATGATGGGATGAAGGCAAGGAGAGTGTTTTAAAGGGAATGAGTCAACCATAATAAAAGGCAGTCTTGGTATGAAATGAATAAGAAAAAAGTTTGGAGAAGAAAAATTATTAGTATAGACAGAAATTCAAAGCTGAAAGTGGGTTTTGAAAAAGGGTTGGCTCCTCTCTGCTGCTCATATGAAATGTCACATGGAGCAAAATGAGCCACTTACTGAAAACTGATTTCCTCGTCACCTGGCCTCAAAGCAGCATTAAAGAAATGTAGAAGGGAGAATTTGCATTTTGTTTATCCCCATTGACAGGAGTGGATTCTTGTTCTCTGTGAAATATCTTTCTGAAAAACCTCTCAGAAAACATAGAGAATGTATTTAGAAGAAATAGAAATTTATAAGAGTCTGTGTCTCATTTTTTATTGAATTGTATAGGCACTCCAATGTTTTTCACAGGTGTAATTGAAAAGATAAACTTTTAATTCCCTTTCATGTAATCAGCTATTTCTCCTAATTTTCTCATTTCTTTGTTGATTAGGAACTAAGTGAATTAGTGGAATACATTGCATATTTCATATGCTAAATCAGCTTTTATAAATAGGAATTCTTCCACAAAATTGGTTAATTATAGAAACAATAACCCACAGTTTGGACAAAAACCAGCAATTCTTAAGAATCTCTGAGTTAGAGGCAGAGAACTAGGGGTGCTCAGCCTGGGGAAGAGAAAGCTCTGGGGAGACAAGCCTCCAATACTTTGCCATTGTTTAATCCTCCTCTGTTTGTTATCCCCGGCACTTTTGGGAGATGTCTGATTGCCTTCACTTCTCTGAAACAAAGTTGACACACGTAAGATACCTTTTTTTTTTTTTTTTTTTTTTTCTAATTGCCCTTCAGCTATGTTACTGAAACGTGGTGGAGCTCATTCAGGCTGGAGCCAAGCTGGGTGAGCTGAGGCCCGCTACTGAAAGACATATTCTCCAAAGACACTGCGTTCTGACGCATTTTTTTCTTGTTGCTATCAAGCTGGTACGGTGTGTACAGAGCCTGTTGCACTCCAGCATTTGTGTGTGTGTTAACCCAAACCCTTGACCTGAAAGATAATGTTGGCTAATAACACAAAACAGCTGTCCTCTTCTAGAGAAAATAAGATGTATTGTAACATTGCAGGTTCAATTACTTTTATTCACTGCAATAAGACTCATTATCTGAAGTGTATCTGTTCTCCCCAGATAAACTGAGGAGAAAATGGATGTTGCAGTTCCCAAAGGCAGGTCTTTAATCTACCCACCAGCAGATAATTTGTGGCACTCGCAGAGAAATCAGATGCTTACTCAGTGCAGCCAAAAAAAGTTATCTGAACAAATAATGACAAGTTTTCCCATTCCAACACTAATCTTCCAGATTTTGATAAATTGAGTCAATAGGAAGAGTCATGTTACATTCCCATGGGAAAAAGCTTCGTGGAATTTTTCTGATACATAAAATTATTTTTCTGCAATGAATTAGCCATCTCAATATGTGGTAGGTTAATTAAAGTTTGTTAGAAAACTTATTGTAAATTATAGGTAACCAGTTATAATCACAAGCAGGATTTTGGTGAGGAAGAGTTGAGGGGCTCTGGGGTAGGTGTACGACATACCCAGGTGTTTCACTGTCTTTCAGCAGTAATCTCTCATCTTGTCCCTGTCTGTCACTGCTGTGCTTTATGAACCAGGCTACACAAAATTAACTTTGGTCTGAAAATAGACAAGACTTCATAAATATTTCAGGAAATTTTATTTAGTTGCATAATGCAGTTTTTACGTATTTCTGTCAAGAGCATTTTGCTTTAATGTTTAAGAAAATACTGTCTGTTGCTCTTAGTTCATTTTGGAACAAGTGCCTGTGTACATGGACTTCCACAATTATTTTCTGTGAGTTTTGGGTTTTCCACATGTCAGTTAAAGTTTCGTTTTTTTGGCATTCAGGCTGCAGCTGTACTGTGCTTCCAGAACATTCAGAAGAGCAGTGGTCAGCAACTTCTGTGTCTATCAGAACTGATGCAGTGTCTTTGTGTCCAAATGTCTTTCAAAAATAAGATGGAATGTACTGAAAAGAGATTTAATCTAAAAGTTACCCCATTTATTTGGTTTGTTTGCTGTCGGCTCTCAGAAGGCTGTTTGTCGTCTCCTTACAATTTCCATTTTATTCGGCTTGAGAGAGCAGTTCTTGAAATTTGTTCATGGAGGTTTTTTGGGCCTAGTTAATAGAATAAATGATACTTTTACTGTCAGTGACTAGTTTTGAAGAATTAGTAAGGTAGGAGGAAAACAAAACCACTTTCTTATATTTTCTAATCTTTTAGAAGAACCTATCTCCTTTTTACTAAAAACCACTTCAAAGCTCAATAATGTGATTTTTCTGATAGGCTTCACACATCTTTGTTAAGCTATTCCCTTTAATTTTCAAAATATTTAATACCATTGAAAGAATCAATATAGTATGTGTGCTGAGTGGTGTCATGAAGAATTACTTCTTTAACTATGCTGCTATCTTTTAATGTATCATAAGAAAAAAAGCATTTTCCATGATTTAGCTTCAGCTCTGGTATAAGGTGATGTCTGTAAAGCAGCTTATTCTGGCTTACAGCATTTTGGGAATCTCGTGTCGTAACCCCTTGTCATCTGTCTGCTATCTGGGACCTCACTATTTTTTATCATGCACTGCTGCTGTTTAATACTGAACCATCATGAAAACTTCCCTGTGTGTTCACCGTAACCTTTATATGAACAGCAACAGGTTACATCAACCTTTTTTGTAATTTCTATTTTTAAACATGCCTGGTATTGTCATGAGGCAGTCAAGAGGGGGTTTTACCTGGTTTGTGGTGATTTTCTACTGTTGTGTTACCCATCTCAATTTCCCTTTGCAGTGATTTTTTGGTGTTTGAGCAGAGCAGGAGTCTTGCTCTGTGGAAGCAGGGGCAGGGTGTGGCCTTAGCAGTAACACCATTCCCTTTCTTCCTTGGCATTCCCTGAATTGTAATTATGGATACGTCTGCTCTGAGAACCCCTGCTGATTTTCTTATGCCTCCCACAGAAATTTCAATAGCAATTTTCACCCCAAGGGCCGGAATACAGAATCTTTTGGCTGCTGGGTAGAGAGAAACACTGACTTTTCCCACTGACATCCTGTGCGTCATCAGGACCGGAAAATCTTCTGCTTGGATAGTATGGAAATTATGGAAACTCCATTCAGTCTTTGTTTGTATTGAGGACTTGGATTACAGAGTCTTGTGTGTGAAGTTTTTCCTCTTAGGTAGGGTCAAAATTATTCAGATTGGTACTTTAAGTGGGAGAGAACAGTTCCAAGGCATTGATGGTTTTGCTGTGTCATAGCAGAGATGCTGAGCTGCAGGATATGATCAGTGAGGATTCAAATGAGAACTTACGAATTCAGCTTCTGTGCAGTTGACAGCTTTAGTCAGGAATCAGTATATACTCAGTTTGATACCTTCTCAATTAGAATTGCTCAGACACTGAAGGTGGGTCTGCAAAACCGTGGAATTGTAGGATCATTTGCTTTGGAAAAGCCCTCTTGAGTTTGGGTTGGAAAAGTCATTGAGTCCAACCATTTCCTCAGCACTGTCAAGGCTGCCACAAACCCATGTCTCCAAGTGCCACATCCATGCTGCTTTTAAATCCCACCAGGGGTTGGGAATCCACTCTGGGAAGCTGTGCCAAGGCTGGACATCCCTTTTATGAAAGAATTTTCCCTAATATTCACCCCGAGCCTCCTCCGTCACACCCTGGGGCCGTTCCCTCTCCTCCTGTCCCTGTTCCCCTGGCTGTCCCCTCCTGGCAGGGAGTTGTGCAGAGCCACAAGGTCCCCCCTGAGCCTCCTTTTCTCCAGCCTGAGCCCCTTCCCAGCTCCCTCAGCCTCTCCTGGGGCTCCAGCCCCTTCCCAGCTCCGTTCCCTGCCCTGGACACGCTCCAGCCCCTCAGGGTCTCTCCTGTCCTGAGGGGCCCAGAGCTGACTCCAGGGTTGGTGTAATCTGTAATTACTGAGTGATTTTCTGCAGTGACGGCAGGTGGTTCACAGGAAAAATGCCAATAGTGGCATATATAATTTTGCAGAGGGTGTCACCCTTGTTACTGCTAAGCATAATGTCAAGGATGGAGAAAATATTTGGTAATAGAGTCAGAGATGATGCTGCGGTGATAGGATACTGGTGGGTAAATTACATTCCTGCAACTGTAGTGTATTGTATGTAGTAAAGTTTGGGAGATGTGAAGGAAAAAACATGAAGAAAAAAGCATGTTTGGTTTAGACTGCTAATTGGTGGTGTTTTTCTGACCATTTGGAAGATGTAATGTTTTGCCATCTTATTCTTCTTCATGATAAAAACATGGGTTTCTGTACTTCACTTAACATCATATAGGATAAAAAGAATAATAGCGTATTTCAAAGAACCATTAAAATATGGTAAATTAAATCTGGAGTTAGCTATGAACTGAAACACAAAAATGAATGCCTGAGTAGCAAGTGTATCTTCCTGCAAAATTGTTAAATTTGTTCCTTTTTGGAGAACCACTTACTTGCTTCAATCAAGGTCATCAAAAATCATCTCTAAGATATACTTTAAAGTCTACAGATTTCATTAGGTACTATTTGCATTGCTATTAGTACTACTGTCAGGTTTAATGCATAAATTGGAAACTTTTTCTTGTTAAGACCTGCATTGCTCCTGATGGGAGCCTACAAGGGAGTGGAAAGGGACTTTTTAAAAGACAGTGGAGTGACAGGACACAGGGGATGGCTTCCCACTGCCAGAGGGCAGGGACAGATGGGATATTGGGAAGGACCAGAGCAGTTGTGGCTGTCCCTGGATCCCTGGAAATGTTCAAGGCCAAATTGGATGGGGCTCTGAGCACCCTGGGACAGTGGAAGGTGTCCCTGTCCATGGCAGGGGGGTGGAACAAGGTGGCCTCTAAGGTCCCTTCCAACCCAAACCATCCTGTGATGGTTATCATTCCATGATAATTACCAAGGTTTCCATCGCTGCAGCACTTGCTGCTCCAAACAGTTTTGCTGGTGACATTTTGCAGCTAAGCTGAATGTGTAGGGCTGGAATCAGAAGCTTTTTCACTTGAGGAATGTCTTTAAAGTCCTCGAACTCTCCTCAAGGTAGATTGGTTCTGTTAATTAAAGCCTGTATCATGATGATCTGTTTGTATGGTGAAGTTAGGGTTGTGTATGGGACTTGTTCTTTCTTGTTCTACCAGTCAAACTAAATAAAATCTTCCCATACCTCTAGGGAATACTGCTTAGTTTCATGGAGAAACAGAGAAATCTTCATTTCCTTTCAACAGCAAGAAAACCTCATTAGTATTTCAAGCAGAGTATGACTAAATACAGATTCACATTTTTAATTTTCTTAGTAGGGATGTTGTCATCTTCCAGTAGCAGTTGCTTCCCAGGTTTTGTGGGATTTTGGACAATGATTGGGTTCAGTTTTACTAAATATTGTTTGCATTCTGTTGTCATTGTTGCATGTGGTTTGGAAAGACTGTCTTGGCAGTGTTTGAGGTCCCAGCTGGTGACTGTCAGGTATTTTGGGCATTTTGGTGGATCCCCTTGTGCTAGAGCTTCTTGGTGGGCTTAGATCAGCCTCTGAAGCTTGACCCTGAGCAGATGTCTTCCAGAGTAATTTACTTTTTCTAAGCTAGTTGGGGAGAAAATCAGTTTATTGGACCAACCTGGTCTAGTGGAAGGTTGCCCTGCTAATAAACCTTCCAAACCAAACCAATTTGGGATTCTGTGATTCTGGAACTGCAAAATCCTCAGTAAACAGGCAAAAAGGATGCAGGGCTATGAGAGTGAAGCATCACCAAGAATCAGTAAAGCACTGAGGGAATCTGGGCAATTTTATAGTAATTTTTGATTGATTCTGGAGCCTGACTTTGAAGGAGGCAGAGCATAAGTTAAAATATTTTGAAGTGAAGTGGTTTAGGATTGGAATCCAAAGACGGAAAAGTCATGGATAGAAGAAAAGATAAAGGGGTGACCAGGAGATGAGCTAGCTGTAGGTCAGCTGGATAATAAACACAGTTGTGGTGAAGCCATGAAGACGTATCAGTGAAGCACCTGACCCTTCCCTGGGTTATATTCGTGTCCTCAAAAACGGCTCATAATTTCCTGGGCCAGTGCAAGTTGGGAAAACAGGGTTTTGGAGGAGGAAAGCAGTTGGGCTTGCTGCCTCGGCAGGTGTCCTGTGGTGTGTTTTCCCTCGGAGGTCACTGCTTCTGGGCCTTTTCCTCTGGGACAGGACGCACACTGTGGCATTTCCTCTGGTGTAGCCTTGCCGTGGGCTGTGGTGGGTGCTGGCATCGGGATAAGGGCTGGGAACGCCGGTGGGAAGTGTGTTCCTGCGTGGGCTGGCTCGGCGTGGCTGAAAACCTGCACTCTCCGCTTGCCAGCGCTCGGGAAGGCAGAGCAGGAGCGTCAGGATGGACAGTTTATTTAGAAAAGTATTTATCTGGCAGCAAGCTTTGCTCTGGTGTGACAGCTCTGCTTTCATTTTTAAGCAGTGATCAGAGATGCCAGGGTTAATTCTGGAGGTTATAATCACTATAGGCCCTGCATTTTTTCACGTAGTACCTACTTTACCAAAAGTTGTCTGAGCTTGACATGGAACAGCCAAGGAGTATTGCCAGTAAAAGCGATAAAGATAAGATTCTGGTCACCAAAGGCTTGGCTTTGAAGTTGCTTTGCTCACCGAGGGTAAGAACAGCTTTCTTGTGAGCTTCCTTCATTCCTCTCCGTTCTTCCACTCCTTTGGCAGAGCAAGTTTATTTTGTTGAAGGTTTTATTTTTCTGCTGAAAGTGCAGGAAATTCAGACAGCTCTCTTGGAAGCCCCCCAAAGCTAATACAAACAAGATACATATGCTTCTCTTAAACTAACTAAAAATAAAGTAAATTATTTGAAAATATTTAACTATAGATATTCCCCTGTAAAAAAGGAAAATTTACATCATTACAATTATGGATGCTGATAAATTATGTTATCAAGGTGAAAATCCCTGGAGGGGATTGTCTGTTATTGAGGAATACCACCCTGAAATCTGGAATAACTGTGTTACAGGCAGAAGTAGTAACTACTGAATGTCCAAAAGCATAATTCACTGACGTATTCTTTAGCATGTACAAAGCCAGATGAAAAAAAAAGGTGGTGTAAAATGAAACTGAAACAGTCTCTTCAGCTGTATTTTGTGTGGCTGCAGCTTATGGATCTGGAGCAATTTACCGAATTTTTCCTGCTGGTTTCTCCTTGGTAAAAAAAATTGCAGAACTTGTCTGTTTGGGGTTAATTTGGCATTCTTAGTCCTTTTGATATCTGTTAATTCTGCAGGGTATGTATGCATTTTTTTTTCCATTGCTGACAAAATTGCCTTTATAGTCGTATCTGCGTCATGAAGGAAGTAGTTGTTTATGACTATAATTTTTTATAATTTATGTTCACAAAGTGTTGAATCTCACTGAAAATATTACAGATTAAGAGCTAGAGTGAGTCATCATGGACAGGGGCTCAGCGTGGAGAACAGCCATAATTACAGTTGCCTGTGCAACCTCCACCCTACCTTTTCTCCTTTCCTACATCCGTGTGGGGCCTTCAGCCTCAGCTCTGAAGGTCATGGGAGCTCCCACAGCGTGGATGCAGCAGGACTGACGTGGTGCAGCCCTCCCTGAAATTCCAGCGCCTAGAGGAGCCCCAGAGGAGCTGCCCAGGGACTGGGGACAAGGCCTGCAGGGCCAGCACACAGGCAATGGCTTCCCAGGGCCAGAGGGCAGGGACAGCTGGGACATTGGGAAGGAATTGCTGGCTGGGAGGGTGGGCAGGCCCTGGCCCAGGGTGCCCAGAGCAGCTGGGGCTGCCCCTGGATCCCTGGCAGTGTCCCAGGCCAGGCTGGACACTGGGGCTGGGAGCACCTGGGACACTGGGAGGTGTCCCTGCCCATGGCAGGGGTGGAACTGGATGGGATTTAAGGTCCCTTCCAACCCAAACTATCCTGGGATTTTCTGAGTTGCAAAGAGAGGCAAAAGGAGCAGATGTCCTTAAGGGGTCACTCCAAACTAGCAGGGAGAGTGGTGAGTCCGAGATGGTTTTCCTTCTGTGAATTGTGGAGTTCCTGGGAAGGAAACTATTACATCATGTCCAGCTGTTTTAAGTAGCTGCTTCACAGCTTTTGCACACTGCGTGCACTCCTGGCTCTGCTGGAGAGGGACCAGCAGCGTTGGTCAGAATGAGCTAAAGCCACCAAGCTTTGACATAAAACAACGTGCGCTTTCGGAAATTCAAATGTCAAAGCATTTTATTACTGGCAGCAAGTTCCCACTCACTAAAAGCCATTCATTGTCATAAGCAGTTAAGATCAGAATTGTGTTTGGACATGTTTTTTTTTTTGTCAGCGTACATTTCCATCAAGTATTTCTTTTGCAATTACATGTGACATTTCCGCTTTTTTTCCTCAGATTTCTTTGAATTAAGACTTCAGCACAGTGTGTTGTCCTGTTGTTTTCTTTTACCCTGTTTACATTGTGCAATTGTGTCGTGTCCCTTGCCAATCCCTGCTCAGGTTTTACTTTTTTTAGGCAGATAAGCTTCTTCCTGCTTATTGTGCTAACTATATAATTAGCAGTTATTTAGCTAAAAGTATAATTTGGCTGGAAAATTGCTGTGATGTGAATGCACAGTGAGAAATTAGGCTTTTTTTAGTACACATGAGTGACCTGGGTGTCTGTACCCATTGTCATATGGTGCATAACACCATTCATATGGATCTTGCCGCAAAGGAAAAGTTGCTTTGCTAGATCTCCAGTTCTTTAAAAAGTTAGGAAGTAGAATTCTTTGGGCTTACAATTATTCGTTGCTTTGGATTGGGGTTTACTGTACATCCAGATAAAAGTGAGGAAAACCAAACCACCGCATTTAAGTGAATTTCAGCTTGCAATAAAGAAATATATAATCCAATCTGTAATATATAGTCTGAAGCATGTAATTGTCATGTAGACATGATACGAAACTTAAGTTTGTTCACTAGTGCTTCTTAGAATCACGGAATAGAATCCCTGAATGGTTTTGGTTGGAAGGAACCTTAGAGCTGATCCTGTTCCACCCCTGCCATGGGCAGAAACACCTTCCACTGTCCCAGGGTGCTGTCCAACCTGGCCCTGGACACTTCCATGGATGGAGCAACTACAGCTTCTCCGGGAAACTGTGCCAGCTGTGGGGCTGGGTGTGCAGCATATCTTCCTGGGTTAATGATCAAAAGTACAAAATATTGTTAAGGAATCTGTCACCATCTGTGTTGTGTGATACCCTTGGTACCACTCTAAAAAAGAACAGTGCTGGACTCCAGCCTGGACCTGGGACTGAAGGTCAAAAAATGGGCTGATCAAGGAGCTAATTTCATCATGGAAGAGAAACTCATCTCCACCTTTGCTTCTTGATGCCATTTCATAGCATTACAAGTCACCAAAATTCTGATTTTTCAACCAGCTATTATTTTCCATATAAACTAACCTTGGAGGAAAGAAAACAGAAAGCTGAATAATTTTGTCTCTGTTTATATTAGACAGTACAAACCACAAGGGATGGTTATACAACATTAAGCTGAATTACACAAGACATGCCTTCCTTTATCTCCTCAGAACTGGTAACATTTAGAGGGTGGAGATTCACAGTCATTCATGATAGAACTTTCTAAATAATTTTTTTATTGTCACAACAGTTAAAATAAATTCAATGTCAAACTGAATTAAAAGGAGGAGCACTCAGAATGTTCCATTGTGGGAACCAGGAGATGGGCACCATAAATTAAACAGGTTTTTGGTGACACTGAGTTTTTGCATCTTCTGCTGACAGTGATTTGTTTTTTGATGGGTAAATATGTCTGTGAGGAGCTGAACTGTGAGCAAATGCCTGGGGTTTTGTGGTTAGGCTGCTTGACTTCTCTTGATATTTAAAAACCATATACTTTTCAAGTGGTTTTACACATCAGGATGTAAGTATTGAATTCTGTGGAAGTGTTTGCCCAGGGGGATACCATGCTAATTATTAATTGTATTGCAGTGAAGAAAGCAGCAATATTCCAGGATGGTCAGATCCAGGAACATCCAGCTCTGCCCATCGTTTGCCTTGGCTTTGAACTTTTCTGTGTTCCTCGATAGTGTTTATCAAACTCAAATTGTTTTTCCCCAGATAATGTTCTCATTCATCATGTTTTCCCCTGCATCCTCGCAGCTTATTTCCATTCTCTTTTCTCTGGCGTGATTACTTGTTTTTTCCTTTTAACAAAGACTACCCAGACGTGTACCTGGCTGTCTTTTAGC
The DNA here is from genome assembly GCA_013400315.1 of Bombycilla garrulus. Classification (NCBI taxonomy): domain Eukaryota; kingdom Metazoa; phylum Chordata; class Aves; order Passeriformes; family Bombycillidae; genus Bombycilla; species Bombycilla garrulus. The sequence goes on from VXBU01007930.1 coordinate 54,276, forward strand.
TGTCAGTGCCTGGTTTATCACTTGTACATCTAGAACATGACCAAATATCTCGTCTTTTTGCCTTAAAAGTTGGAATCTTTGCAAAAAAACACCACATTTAATTTCTCCTCTGAGAAGGAGCATGAGGTGACTACCTAGAATTACCTGCAGTAATGGGAGGGCTGTGCCTACATTCCTGTCGCCTTCGCGGGCGTTATTTCAGTCTCACAGTGTTGGTACCAAGCTTTTAGCTTCCACTTTTCTTTTTAATGATAGTTATAATTATTTCTATGGGAACAAACCAAAAAACCCAAAAAATAGGTGGGTACACGTTGATGTTTTCAGGGGCATTATCTGAGACCTGTTTTGTAAAGGAATATTGTAGCAATTTTAAAGTGTGAGTGCCACACTGAATTTGTCAATTGTAAAGTAAGCAACAGGAAACTTTTAACTCCTCTCCTTTAAATGTACTGTTCAATAGATTGAAGATGTCTACATTTCACAAATCAATACTTGACTTTTCTTTTCATATAACAGCTAATCCAGCAAAAAAAAAAAAAAAATAGTCTTCCAAAGCGGCTGAGGATGATGTGTTGGTCCTTGCTTTGGCCACACACATTCAGCATTTCAGCTGCATTCAGCTGCTCTGAAGGTAATACACAGAATGATAAACTGCAACAACAAAAAGTTAATGGAACTTTATATGTACCTATCTCGATACCATGTCTGGATGTAGTGGGGCTTTAGCTTGCTACTGATGAAACAGGGCAACAAAACCACATTTTATCAGCATTTCTCCACTGTATCATCCAAATGCTGTCCTTGGATGTATGCTTGTTTTTTCCTTTGTTTTGAGAACTTTTAAACCCTTAGGAATGATTCAGTCTCTAATTATAGGAGCAGACTTTTCTCCTGGTAAAGTATGTGGAATACAGGGATTCAGTGTCACTTCTCTGTCTTTTATGGAGATCATTCTTCTTATAAATTTTTTCTTGTGTAGTCACTTGTGAGTAAAAATCTTCACTATATCTCCTGTTTTTCTTCATGGGGGCCCCAGATTCTGCACCTGCAGTGTGGTAGCTGAAATACAGATGGTTGATTCTGTCCATCAGCTCTTAAAAATATTAAATTTAATTACTGTGCAATAACCTCTGAACCTTTTCGTTGTTTAAAGCTGACCATTAGCTCCAACCTGTTGGAAGATGGCTTTCTGTTTAAATAAGCTGTACGCCTGGGGTTTAAGCTGAACATCTTTTATTAAAAGACATTTGGTTTTTGAAAAGTTGTTGTATGGCTTGTTACCTTTCTGGTAACTGGGTAGATCTCTCCTGATTCAGAAACTTAGTATTTCTGTGAAAGTCGTGTAGTCTGCATTTTAGGACAGTGTCTTGATCACTAGCTCACCCTGCTGCACTGGGGGAAGAAGTATTCCAGTGCTCAGAGCTTTTAAAAATACACCAAAATACAACATATTCTGCAGTAAATCTGATTTGATAGGCAAGCACCATAACCAAGGTGAGTTAGGTCTGGATTTTTCTTCAGATCCCAGCTGAAGCAGTTATTTCTATTTTGTCTAATATTTTCCATTGTATATTCTTCATAACACCTACCTGTGATACTGTTTCATAGCACAATAACTAGGTAACTACAGGCAGAGGAACCACCTGCGTTTTGAAAGTAAAGATTGTTTCTGTCATAGAAGAAAGCGATCCCATTGGCAGCAATCAGCTTTGTAAGGGTTTCTGCCGTCATTGCTAGCTACGCTACAATGCTAATTTAGGTGGCAGAGTCATTAAAAAATAGGAGGTGCTTACATTCAGGAAAATATCTGTAAGCTTCACTGTCAGAAGGAATTTTACTGGAATGCATGCACAAGATATTCCTCTTCAGACAAGAGCTCCAAAAAGCTTCCACTTAAATCTCCCTTGTACATGTAAAAAACAAGTGTTGGGGATAACCAGGCTGAAGTATGGGAATAATATGGGATCTCCTTCTCCATGGTCCTCGGTGTCACAGAAGAAATGGAACAGCAGGTTAGGAGAATGGTGCTGCCTTCTGCAGGGCCACATCGAGGAGAGGGATTTGGGAAAAGGGACAGAGAGATGGGACAAGGGGGAATGGCTTCCCAGGGCCAGAGGGCAGGGACAGCTGGGACATTGGGAAGGAATTGCTGGCTGGGAGGGTGGGCAGGCCCTGGCCCAGGGTGCCCAGAGCAGCTGGGGCTGCCCCTGGATCCCTGGCAGTGTCCCAGGCCAGGCTGGACACTGGGGCTGGGAGCACCTGGGACACTGGGAGGTGTCCCTGCCCATGGCAGGGGTGGCTCTGCATGAGCTCTAATGTTCCTTCCAACCCAAACCGCTCTGGGATTCTGTGAGCTATGCTTCTAGGAAGAAATGCACCTTGCTTTGCATTGAAAACAGCCAGAACAGTGGTAGCAAGGAATTTTGCTCTTTATGAGTCTAAACAGGATAATGAAAATTCCTGTGTTCTCTTCTGCCATGGGGAGAGCATACATCTGCCACATGACAGTTCCTACAGTGCTGCTTAATAGTAGAAAATAACTGTGTGCAGATTGAATGACAGCCCAACAAAATGCTGTTGTAAGTACTGCCTTTTTATGAAGAATTTAAGTGCCTTGTGATAACTCAGAAAATTAACTTTGTGGGCAGTCAGCAAAAGGAAATGTCAATGGTTTCTTTGTCAATACCCAGCAGAAAAACTCAAGCTGGTTTAGTATGTTTCACATTCTTGCCAGACCTGTAAAGTGTCACAGTGCAGAGTTTGATATGATGGCGACAGCCTAAATGGTACAAACAAGGTGGAAATGCCCTTTTTTTACCCTATTCCAAGGGAGGACAGACAGCTGTGCAGTCAGCAAAACAATATTGGAGATATCCTGATGTGGAGCTCCAGGGAAACCCAGACAGCTGGCAGGAGTTCACATGCCAGCTCGTTCAGCTTAGTAAGTTTGAGTTGTCAAATGCACTGACAAAATGAAAAGCTCAAAAAGCTCTAAGCCTTAGTGTGAAGGCTTAGTGCACTGCAAAAGGAGATTCCTTTTTTTCATTTAGTACAAGTGTTCTTCAATGCCAAGAATATAATTTTAAAAAATATTCAAAGGGGAAAGTCAGGTAACAGCGACAGATGTTCACGGTGCAGCGATGTTTGATCCAGTCAGTTTTCCTTCTCCTGCCTTTGTTTTTCTCTTTTACCCACAGTTTTTTATTTTTCTGTTATTTTTTCTTTCCTTTCTGTATCCCTCCTTCCTGTATAGGGGCTCAACAGAAAATGTAATAAATTATTTATATGCTGAAGTACTTTTACTTAGAATAGGAAAGGTTGAAAAGACTGTGATCACTTAACCCTTATGAATTTGGCTGATTACAATCTGATAATGCTTTATGTCGTGCCTCCTGTTGGGAGAATCAAGCTTGTGAGGCTGAGTACTAGTATGATGCGTTTAAATTCAAGTTTTGGTGATTGTCTGAGAAAACAGATTCCTTTCCAGACACATGAATGCCAGATTTACTCACCGTAGAGATGTTACCAGCTAATAGCTTTATTAGTAATAATTACCTGTGCGCTGCCTTATTGCTCCATATTTTACAATGAAAAAGGGCACACTGACCTTCTGCTCCTTCCTCAAAGGCTCAAGACCTAAATGTGATTGAGGAAGTGATCCGAATGATGCTGGAGATCATCAACTCCTGCCTGACCAACTCCCTCCATCACAACCCCAACCTGGTGTATGCTCTGCTCTACAAGCGGGATCTGTTTGAGCAGTTTCGGACTCACCCCTCCTTCCAGGACATCATGCAAAATATAGACCTGGTGAGTGAAACGTGACTTCAGAGATCGTTACACTTGGTTATGTGATCTCTTTTTACTCTTGAGAGTTGGAAGACATTTATCACCTATCACCAGTTTGTTTTAAAATGTTGAATTTTTCTTTCCTGTCTTTTGGGCCTGCACTGTGATGACTTCTGGGCAGCTTAGAAACACAGAGTGGTTTGGGTTGGAAGGGACCTTAAAGGTCATTTAGTTTGAACCTCTAATTTCTTTAACAACCCTTTCCCACATCTTTAACTCAGGAGAACCAGAAGCATTTTGAGACGCCTCTGGTAAGGAATTCCCAAGCTGTGACACATCTTTCACTCCCCAAAGGGAAGAAAATGTCAGCTTCTCCTGACTGCCCCTTGTTAAAAACCTGCCCTTCAGGGGAGCAAAACCTAGTTGTCATCATCAAACAATCCTTTTTCTTTTCACTTACTCCTATCACTAGCCTATTATAGAGAATTCTTTTCAAGTAACTGAGGAGCAGGCATTCAGCTGTCTTATTGCCTGCCTGTATCTGAATGTGTGTTGTTTTCACCTGCCAAGTGTTTTCTTCACAGTGACCTTCCTCTTGTGTAAGGAAACATTTTAGAAGAAAACAGAAGAAAACAGCTGTGGATAAGAAGCTGTTACCAGTGTGACTCTCTGTGGAGTATGACTTTGGGAAACAGTTGTTAATTATTCCTGCATCTGATAGTAGTTTTAATGCTCATATGGAGATCCTGAGCTTCTGCTAGAAAAATCTGAAGCTTTACAAATGTTTCTCTGTCTTCTAGTCAATATTTGCAGGGCTAAGCAATGTTTGAAGCCACACTAGGATCACTGGGTGAAAAATACTGAAAGGGAGGGCTGAGCAGGGTGCTAAGTCTCTGGATGCAGTGAATGACATATTATTGTGTCTAATAATCTGCAGAGTTTCTGGTTTGATTTGCTTTTAATTACAGGGGATTGACAGCTATCTGATTGCCCATAAAGGAAAGTAATTTTAAATATTGAACTGAAATCCTGCTCTGTACCGATTCCTTCCTCTTCTGTTCTCTCTTCACATTTTCTGGTCATGCAGGAGTTTGGGGAGTGGAGGGCTTGAAGCTCAAAACTCTCCAAACTTCCAGCAGCTGCAGACTACAGGCAGCATGATACTGTCTGCATGATTAGAACAAGATGTCTCCAAGTTGTGTAGAGAGGATATGGTGCGCTGAAGATAACAGTTGTCTACATTCCTGACTGAGATAGGGACCTTCTCTGGTTACTTGCCCACATCCAGGATAACTGGTGGTGGCCAGACCCTTCTGCTCGCAGCCCCGTGCCTCCCACAGACAGCAGCACATCCTTTCCTTTGTAACAGTTAAATGTAGGTTTTTTTCTCAGCAATTTAAACAATTCCTCCCCAAAACTATTTAATATTGGGTTACAGCATAATGCCAGTTACATTCAGAAACTATTTAAAGCTTTCCAAGGGAGCATGTTGAATTTTTAAATAGCTCCTTTGTTAGAGAAGTGAGGACGTCAAAAAAAAGAGTTTTTTAATTTTTTTTTTTTAATGTACCTGTCACCATCTGGCAAGTGGTAAGAGCTGTCAGGCTTGTAGATCTGAATAAAAGATGAGATTCATCTGACTCCTCGTCTACCCTGTCACGTCCTGCACTTCATACACAGTATTGGCAGCACCATGGAGAACCAGTACTTTTTCTTGTGTGCTGCAGCCAGAGTGTTCTAACTGGTCTTGCTGTCCCTTGAAACAGTGGCAAATCATCTTAGTTTTACTGCACACATTGCAGGGAGCTTGTCTGAGAACCACGTGGGCAGGATCTGAGAAGAACCAAAATGAGCTTCTGTCTCCAAGAACTTACCAGACTTTTCTCTGCAGTGTTGTATCTGGGCTCTCATTCCTCACATCTGTGAGGGACACCGTGGATGTCTGAAATGTAGCTGTGCTCTAAAAGGAGTCAGAAGAAGAATCTTAAAAGATTTGGCTCAAGGAATTCCTAAACTGTATGTAGCTGAAAGCTGTGAGGATATACTCATGGGGAGGATCTCCCTATTCTTGACATGCTGCTATATTCTTATTTCAGCATCCATCCCAGCCTCCTTTCAGATAGAGTAGTGAGACAGGCTTTTTGTGTGACATGGACTGGTTATTCAGAAGAGGACAGATCCATCAACTTCCTGTGTATTGAGGGGCTGTGTTGGCTTTCAGGCTGTTGTGATCAATGAAATTTTGTGGCACCAATTGTGTAAACTGTAGATGGAAATGGTAAATGTTGCAACTTTTGGTAATGCAAGAGTGGCCAAGAAAAATTACCTTTCTGAAGCTTCCCAAGTACGTCTGCAGGGGCTCTGCTACGTCCCGACTCCCTCTCTGGGTACTTTCCCTGGTCATAAACAGCAAAGGATGTTTGGATTATCTGCACCCATGCTGCCGTGGAACCAGGAGTGTGATTTTTGACAGTGGCATTTAGTGACAGGACAAGGGGCAATGGCTTCCCACTGCCAAAGGGCAGGATAGATGGCATATTGGGAAGGAATTCTTGGCTGGGAGGGTGGTGAGGCCCTGGCACAGGGTGCCTGCAGAAGTTGTGGCTGCCCCTGGATCCCTGGAATGTTCCAGGGCGGGTTGGATGTGGCTTGGAACAACCTGATCTAGTGGAAGGTGCATTGAGATTGGACTTTGAAGGTTCCTTCCAGACCAAACCACTCTGGAATTCTATGATTCCAATCATCAGATAGCTCTAGAGATCCACGTGAGCAGCAGGCGCCTGTTATGCACTGTGTCGCTCTGACATCCCTCTGCTCCAGCCAATTCTGCCCGCCAGCTGATGAAAGATTCTCCGACTGTAAACTGTAGTCCAGATTTGTATTTCATAGAGAAATACTAACAGACAGTGTGATAATGTTTAATGCTGCAGAAATCAGACCAAAATACAGAGCATGTGAAGCCTGTAATGAGTTTTGGACACCAGAACAGTTGCCAGTTTGCCTTGTCAAGAGTGTATAAAATAGATACGACATATAAAGACTTAAATGCTTATTATTTTTACTCTGTTGGACATAATGTACTCATCAACCAAAAGGAAGCATGGAAGAGGTGAAAAGGCTAAAAATTTGATGAGGAATAAAATTTGATGAAGAATTAATTGGAGAATGTACTGGGGATATAATGAGTATTTGATGGTGTGAATAGAAAAAGGCATCTGCTGCAATTCTGTGTGAGTATATAAGCAAAGAATAACCCAGGGGTGTCTTCTAAGCCTAATCACATTGAGGACATCTTAGCTGGATTACTGTGGGTTTAGAATCTCAGAATTGTTTAGGCTGAAAAAGACTTCCAAGATCATGGAGTCCAACCGTTCCCCAGCACTGCCAAGGCCACCACTGACCCATGTCCCCAAGTGCCACATCCACATGGCTTTAAAATCCTTACAGGGATGTGGATTCATCATTGTTCTGGGCAGCTCTGCCAGCTCTGCCCTTTCCATGAAGGAATTTTTCCCCAGTTTCCACCCTGAGCCTCCCTTGGCCCAGCCTGGGGCCGTTCCCTCTCCTCCTGTCCCTGTTCCCTGGCAGCACAGCCCGACCCCCCCGGCTGTCCCCTCCTGGCAGGGAGTTGTTCAGAGCCACAAGGTCCCCCCTGAGCCTCCTTTTCTCCAGCCTGAGCCCCTTCCCAGCTCCCTCAGGATTCTCCAGCCCCTTCCCAGCTCCGTTCCCTGCCCTGGACACGCTCCAGCCCCTCAGGGTCTCTCCTGTCCTGAGGGGCCCAGAGCTGTCCCCAGCACTGGAGGTGCCTCAGCAGGGCCAGCGCAGGGGACGGGCACTGCCCTGGGGCTGTGTCACACCCTGGGGCTGTGTCACACCATGGCTGGGACAGCCCAGGGACCATTGCCCACCTGGGCACACCTGTATTCACGCTCAGCTGGCACCATGAAAGAAATTCCAGGCAGAAATAAGAGCTGTAGAAAACAGAACCTCTGAAGGTGCTGATTTGCCAAAAGAGGGCTGAAATTGATGTGATATTTTTCAAATAAAATGCTGCTGTGAAGGGAAACGGAATAATCCCTTTCACATACTTGTGGGTTCGCAGGTCGTAAGGAAAGCCTTTTCCAAGGGCAGAAATAATGAAGCGCTGTGGTATGTTTTCAGGAACTCCAGCATTGGAGACCTCCAGATAGCGGAGGTTTGGCAGTGTGACACTGGGGCAGAGGACAGATCAGTGTAGCTCTGTGGGCACAGGTAGGTGTGGGGCTGCCTCTGCAGGCCCACCAGAGCTCAGACCAGAGCAGGAATTGCCCAGGTTTCCTTCGGTGCAGACCTGGCCACACTGACTCTGGGCTGTTCCTCAGGATTTGGACCATTCAGTTTAATCTGGAGATACACACAATCTCTGTGTGCCTCATCACTGAGTCAAAAATAGGTGAATATATAAGGGTGTATCGGCCACTTTTTATTAAAAGCTACTTCTTTGCCTCTGTGTTTTTTATAAATAATCTAAAAATCAGCATTGCCAGCTGATTGGAAACATATGGGAAGTATTAATACTGTACAGAAGAAACTGAAATCAGAATACCTTCTGCTTCCTATTACTTTATTTTTCATTTTAGAAAGCCATTTTAGTAGGAGATAGTGCATCTTGTTTATCTAAAATGGGATATTCTTCATCTGAATGGTGAACAAAGAGGAATGCTATGGTTCCCCTTCTGGCCTTGTGCAGAAATATTTCCTCTGGGAGCCGTCTATATGCCTCCACTTCAGAGGTGGTCTGTAATTTGGTCAGCCACCTCAGATATGTCAGGAATTTTGTGGAGACTCTTCTCTTATCATTCCTAAAGATGCATTTGGTTCATGGCCACGGTGAGAACTCCTTGGCTTTCACTGCTCTCATGTTTCCTACGAGCGAGCAACTGATACCAGGTGGCGGAACAGGCCTAACTAGGAGCTGCTGTTTGCAAAATAGTCTGCTAGACATCAGGAGGTTGGGAGCAATGGCTTAGTGGTGCAAAGGACTCAATTGATGCAATTTTCCTACAAGGAATTTAATTCTTCAAAGACATTTCCCCGCTAGATTTTAAAATCAGTCAAGTTGGCTGCTCTCTGGCATAGCAACCCCTGCTGTAAGACCTGCAGGGCTTAAGAACTAAGTTTTTATGGCTTTCCTTAAAATGTCCTTAGAAAAACCTTGATCCTGCTGATTACCAGAGCCTGGCTAAGTGCTCTAAGGAATTGGGGTATTGGTGGGTTTGGTTTGGAGGTTTTTTGGTTGCTCCTTGTTTTGTGGGGGGAATCTTTTTTTGCCTGTTTTTTTTCTCCTCACTCCCACACCCGAGGAGTGGAGAGCAGAATACCTGGAAAAGCTCATGTGTCCTTGAACATGCTCCTCATTTCAGGGTGATTCTGGAAAATACAGTACTTCAAGTTTGCTGATTAACCTCTTGTGTTTCTCCTGCTATTGGATCACCTGAAGCTTTTTCACCCCTTCTTAAATCAGCGAGGGTTGGCTTTGCCTCCCATTTGCTTCAGGTATGACTACTGGATACCAAACGTAGCTGTGATTTATGTTTCCCTAAGGAAGCTACTTAGTTGAAGTGCTAATCCTGTGGTACTTTACAGCAAGAGGTTTGTTTTCTTCTTTTCTTCTCCGTTCAGCGTCCCATCAATCACCATATTACTCTCCCAGTGGTGAACATTACTGGAAATAAAATACTCAAAGTGTTTCTTTCAATCACTTTGAAAGGGAAACAAAATTGACAAAAACAGGTTCAAAACTTACTCATTTTGTGCCAAGTGATTTTTTTTCTCCTGTCTTGCAGAACTGACCTTTGCAGTTGCAGGCAGAGGAGGTAGCAACGTGTTGTACTGTTATTTTTAGCTGGAGGAGAAGGAGAGGAGCTGTCATGTTCATTAGGCAGTGGCACTGCCTGGGCTGCCACAGGCCTCACGGCACTTCAGCATCTGCTGACAGAATCCAAGTGGAGAAAACATCTTGCCCTTGATAGCTCTGCTGTTGGCATGCTGTAAAGGAAATATTTTGTTACTGCAGCTTTGCAGCCCAATTGAAAACAGTGATTGGGTGAAATAACAGACACTGTGGTTGTTCCCTCATAATCTCAAAAATAATGTCTGAAACCTAAAATACTGCCTTTAAATGAAAAATGTTTCTAAATCATTCTAATCTTGCAGTACTTTTAATCTCTGGCAATATATTGTAAGTTTACTGTTTAGAAAACAAAAGGAGAAAGCATGAGTTTCTCATCGAAAATGGATCTCTAGGAAGAAATTCTCGCTGTGGGGATGGTGAGACCCTGGCCCAGGGTGCCCAGAGCAGCTGGGGCTGCCCCTGGATCCCTGGCAGTGTCCCAGGCCAGGCTGGACACTGGGGCTGGGAGCACCTGGGACACTGGGAGGTGTCCCTGCCATGGCAGGGGATGGCACTGGAGGATCTTTAAGAAGCATCTCCAAACCATTCCATGGGTCTGTGATTAAAAGCACTTTTGCAAATCACTACAGAAAACAGCTTTTGTATGGAAATATTAATGTTAATGTAATGCAAACCCTGGCAAGGCCTGAGCTGGAGGTGGCCAAGCCAGGTCCCGTGTGTCCATCGTACCACACATCTGGGTACCTTGCACAGCAGGGCAAGGCTCTCCAGGCACCCACTGTTTGATCTGGGCAGGGATCAGATATTCCTGATGAGGGCTTGTCTAATCCTGGATTAGATGTGCCTTTTAATCTCTGTTAATATGGAAGCCAGACTGGAGAGAGAGCTCTTAGAATGGGTTATGTTCCTTCATGGAGAGGTGCTTCAGTGCTCAGCATGACTAGGAAAAGAGTCATTCACAGCAACTTGTGGGGTTTCTTTTTATTCTTCTTTTTAAGCAGTCTTTGTAGTTGTGCTCTATTTTCTTAGTCAAGTTGTCCAAATAATTAAGGAGAAAATTAATTTTCAGACTATTAGGAAGACACCATCTTTCAGCCTTGTTTATTTTCCCTAAGATCTGGGTTTTTTCTATTCATAGAGTCATATGCTCAGTTGGTTTTAAAACATGTGCTAAAACCTGAAACTCTTTTAATACTATTCACCCAGTTTATTTTTTGTGGTTCATTTTACTTTCAATGGGACAAGGAATAGAAATCAGTTCATTTTCTTTTTTATTTTAAATTCACCTCTGTTACTTAAGTGTAGAAGATAATTAAAGCACTTTCAAAGGAAAAGACTACTCTTCCTTAATATAGTATTGAGCTTTTATGTTTTTATATCTGATTAGATTAGTAGGAAAAGTGTTAGACCCTCTGCTACAGGGGTTGGAGCTTGGGCATGAGGGATGTAATACTGGATGCTTTTTGGTTTTGTTCCTGATCAGGAGCTAATAAGAAAATGCCTTCTTTAGGATCTCTTCTGCATAATTAATCTTCTTTTATTTTTTTCTCTCTGCTTTTCTGTTTTCTTACTTTGTTGAGATATTCATGGGTACCTCACTGTCTCATTGGGATATTGTGCTTTCAAGGTCCAAACAAGAAGTACTTCATTTCTATATTGTTTGAAGTAGTAAGGCAAATAACTCCTAGTGATAAGTACCATTATTAAAGTAGATATTTTTAATTTTAATCATCAACTATACATCAAAAATAACCTTTCTGAGTTCTCTAAAATGCTGACATAGCCTGAAAATACTGGAAGCCTGTTTTGCTTTTGTTCTTTTGAAATATAACCCAACGAAGATTAGTACCTTTACCACAAAAACATAAGTCTTTTAAGAACATGTTAAGATTGAAGGGTTTGACTTCCCAAAATAGGAAACGTCAAAATTCAGGGAGTATCTGTGAGCTTCATTCAGTTTTTTTACATGTTTGCATTATGATAGTATTTTATCCTTTTGGTTAAAAGCTAAATATTAAGTTTTGCTTTTGTTGTGGTTTAGCAGAACTTGAGCTGACAAGGCAGTGCCACTGGGATGGATTCTCTGCAGGAGCCTGCCCTTGGCGAGGATGGGTTTCACCAGTGATTACTGACAACAGAGGAGTGTTGAAATGCAGGAAGATGTTTTTTTCTTTCAAAGTCTGTGGGCAACTTTCTTGTTCCTCTGTGAACTGTGTATCCTCCACCAGCAATTTGTCCCAAACTCTGTGCCAAAACCATGTCAGCCTCACTCTGAGGTCCTCACGCTCTTTGCACAAGCTGTTTCTTGCTGTTTTACTCTGTTATTTCTGGTCCCTCCCTCCAGCTCCTTTGCTTATGAACTCAGCACATCTTCCTACTCCTGTTTTTTTCTAAGGATCAGAGATCACAGTGCTTCACCAGGTCCTTATCTCTAAGAATGTAAAAGCCTACCTGCAGCATCTGCCAGAGGCAGTGAAATTCTCCCCTTCTGCTCAAGTAGGGAGATAATCGTAGGGACAGTATAGAAGATTAAACCTGAATTTTTCTCTTGACTGATTTCTGTACTTCTGTTGTTAGAAACAAAATAAAACAGGAAAAAAAAAAAAGTTAAAACAAACTAAACACCACAATCCCATGACAACTCCAAAAAGCAACTTCTATCAACTTTAGTCTGCCTCTGTCTCATTCACTTGGTGCAAGAGTTTCTAGAGATCCCAGCAAATCTTCCAGCTCAAAACAAGGGCTGGGCTTTCTGTGGGGGAAGTCACAAACAGGAACAACAAATTTGAATCTCACAGTAATCAAGCCATCAGCTGTCTTTGTTTTATGAACAGCAGCTGAGCTGGGAGGCATAATTAGGGTAATGGTTTCTGGCTCCAGCTGTGTCTCACTACAGAACAAAGAGAGCTCAGCAGAGATTTTGTAGTATAATACACTTTTCTCCCCTTCTACTTGGGAGAATTGTTGAAGATTACTGGATGGACTGGGACTGTGATTCAGATACAAGTGAACATCAGTATTTTTCCACAGAGTGTGTCAAAAGCTCACAGGATTTTGCAGAACCTACCATCAACCTTGTCCTTGCCTTCCAGGTGCTCTAGTGTAGACAGGCTCTACCAAGTGCCTCTTGTGGTACTTCCAGGGGATTCTAAGTAGGTGTTGAAATTTTTACCCAGACCCCTTTTGTGTTTTGAGTCCTGGATCCCCTGTGTGACTAAGGAGTTTCCCTGGGATGAGGGATGGGGCTCGCCAAGTGTGTTCTTTTTGGATGAAAGGAGCTATAGAAATGGAGGTTTTCTGATGTCCCACGTGGATAACTGCCGGTGGGATGTCTGCTGCTGGTGTGACCTACTGAGCTTGGAGAGGGATAAAAGTTAAAGCCTGACCTAACTGAGTTCTAGCTAACAAGGACCAGCTGGGTCACAGAAAAGTGGGTGGGAAGGGAAATATGGGGAAAATCAGCTTGGCTTCACAGGGGGATGTCTGGAAGATGAGAGGGAATTTACAGGATCTCTTGGGCCTAGAATCCAGGATGTGGAAGGTATGTGTGGCACCTGGGGTGGATACTGGGTAGAAGAGGAGCTTTGTGGACTTCCTTTTCACCATCCACTTGCTGTGGCTTTGAGTGCCCCACAACTCCCAGAAAATGTAGTCTGTCATACTGAGATACTTAACAGTTGTCTTAAAGCTTTTTGTCCACAAGTCAGTGGAACTATAATGGTTTTACTTTTATGCTTTACAATGAATGTAAATTTCTAGCTCAAATCATAGAAAAACTGGAAAAGTCAAAAGCCTGATGGGCAGAACTGACAGAAAGAAATATAGGCATGTGTCAATTCACAGTACTTGAAAATGTAAATGTATTAATTCAGCTCTGTGTGTTATATTGTAAAATCATCTGTCTGTTAAAAATGACTGCAGGAGGATGCTGAGAGTTGCGCTAACTTGACATTAACAAAGTCTCCCTGGCTGTGACACAGGCAATAACGTGATTATTCTTTAAGAAGAGCAGATGCTGCGGTGCCAAAAAAGAAGATGACAGCTTTGTGTATAAATTGATCCAAAGATCTCTTCTATTTATTTATGTGCTGTGATGTTTTGTTCCAGGTGATCAGCTTTTTCAGCTCCCGATTAGAGCAAGCTGGAGCTGAGCTGTCAGTGGAGCGAGTTCTGGAAATCATCAAGCAGGGAGCTGTTGCTTTGCCCAAAGACAGACTAAGAGTAAGTGCTCAAGCCCTCATCACTTAAAGTATACTGTTCCTATCAATTATACATATATCCCTTTATATCTGTAACTTCAAAACATTGTCTCTCCTCTCAGTAGTGACTGATACGTGATTACCCTGTCAATTGCCATATGTGTATGTTTTCATTTAAATTCCTAACTTCTGCTAAGTGTTTGGGTGAGTTTTTGTGATTAGTTATTAAATTGAAGTGTGTGGAGGAATTAAAATTTGCTGAAGTAAGGTTTTCTTCATCATGTCCTGAAGGTGCAGGTTCCTCTCTCCGTCTGTTGTTTAGTTATGCTGTAACCAAACATTGATAATTCTCTCTTTTGATTAATTTCTTTTTCTGTTTCTAGTGTTCTACACCTCTGTCTGGGCCTATATTAAATGCTATAAAGATAAATTTGAGGGGCTTTAGTTAAGAATTACCTAACCTAGTGAAAATAAGTTCAGGACCTGTAAGTCTGGTCAACATGATGATGAGCTTCCTGTATAATCCAGAGCAGTCCCCTCTATTCCTTTCTTAGAACATCTCAAATGTCATGAGGGATTTACCAATTTGACAGGTTTTGTGAGGCTAAAATCCATTAATGGCTGTGTGGTGTTTAAATAGTGCAATAAAGAAATCTGTGTAAGTGGGTAAGCAAGCAAACAGGAGCTGTGTGTGTTTTTTAAACACGATGAATCTTGTTTCTCTGTTATGCCAAGTGTATTTTAAATACTGTCTGCTTTCTACAGAACTATTTTTGTTGCTCTGTGATAAGAGAGTGAGAGCACCACTTCTTTTGTGGTAACTTTAGTAAAATATCTTCTGATAAGGCACACTGAGTTGGTACGGCCACTGGCGGCGGCTGGTAATTTATTTATGTACTGGTAATTTTAAAACACCCAGTGGGAATTTTCTAGCTGGCCGCATATACTAATGTCTTTCCTGCAGTTCCCTGTGTCCCTGAGATGGCACATCTTCAGTCACTCAGACTGAATTCCTTCAGGAGAGGTTGGTCTAGAGTCCGAGTCTTGAGCTGCAGTACAGGAATAGCCTGACTAACACCAGAGCAGTTGTTGGATCCAAATCCAGCCCTTCAGGTTGTCCTTTCTACACGGTGGTGCTGTGAATACACTGAAACTTTGGCTGTTTCTATGACAACTTGTTCTTATGTGCAGATAATTAAAAGCTTTTACATTGAGGCTATAGTCATTCCTTCTTGACACAGAGCCATCACCAAATAAACTCATTGTTTAGAAAAAGGTGAAGGTTTTCCCAGTTGCTGGGTATGCCACATTGGCTGACATGTCAGGCCACAATTTACAGAAATGCTGTTTCTGGAGTGAAATCCCATCAAGTTTCAATTTTCTGCACTAATGATAGACGGTATTCAAAATTATTTATTTATATTGCCACTTAAAGCAACAAACCAGCAGCTTTTGGTGTGTCCTCACAAAACAGTCAAGTACTTCCAGTTTTAAGGATGCTTAGTGTTGCTTGGAGCACTTCCCTTTTCTCTGGAGCACTAGAGTTTTGGGACAGATTTACAAAGGGAATACAGCCAACCTGGTGCATCAGTTCTTCTATACTGACCACTTACACCCACTGGGGTTTGTGTTTTTATTTCCTTTTTGTTTCCTTTCTTTTTCNNNTTTTTTTTCCCTTACTTTTTTATTTTTACTTTATTTTCTTTTCCTTTGTCTTTTTTATTTTTTTGCTTTTTTAACACTTTGGCTGAGCAGCAGTGTGGCCGGAGCAGGTTACTTTTCCATGTATTAAAAGTGACACTGACTTTGGCGTGGGGTGCGTGTATGTATATATATATAGATGTATATGTATGTATTGTCGTGCACCAATTTGTGCATGCAAATAACGTCCTTCCTTTGTGCAGATAGAGGTGAGGAGCAGCACATGTTTCCCTCCTATAGAAATGGCCTTGTGAGTCTTTGTGCCCTCTGTCCTTGTGCCTCTCTCCTGGGAGTCTCCCAGTTCCTCAGGTCTTCCCACTTCAGTCTCTGAGGTTTTCAGGGGAAGCTATTCTAAAGCTCGGCAAACTCATATTAAGATCAGACTCGAGATATAGTTACACAATAACTCTGGCAACTCTGAGGCGTTTCAGCAGCTAAATAAAGGAGAAGGCTTTAATCCTTATGTCTTTAATGACACTCTCTGGGCAAGTCTGGATGGGTGGGAGCAGTCCTACCCACGCTTGGATGGCACCTCCTGGCAGGGAGTTGTGCAGAGCCACAAGGTCCCCCCTGAGCCTCCTTTTCTCCAGGCTGAGCCCCTTCCCAGCTCCCTCAGCCTCTCCTGGGGCTCCAGCCCCTTCCCAGCTCCATTTCCCACCCTGGACACGCTCCAGCCCCTCAGAGTCTCTCCTGTCCTGAGGGCCCAGAGCTGTCCCCAGCACCGGGGGCAGCTTGTACCCAGCCAGTTTGGACAATGTCTGGAGGAACCGAGGAATTGCGAATCTGTTGCATCTGTGTTGACACAACCTACCTGTAATTCCAATGTGCAAAGTTGTGGAGTTCAATCCCAAGGAAAAAAAAAAACATATATATATATATGTATATACATAAGATTTGCAGTTAATTGCTAACTAATTTTCAAGCCATCCTTGCCTTTTGCCACAGCATACTGAAGTGCTGTAAAGTACAAGAGACCCTGCAGAGATATTATTCCTGCCTCCTAGAAATAACCATCTTCAGCTGAAGCGCTCTGGGGGAGGCATTGAAACACGGATATGATTTGGAAAATGAGGGCTGAGGCAGAGCTTTTACTCACTCACTTCCCTGCAGCTCAGACAATGATGTTTTTTCTCTTGTGCGAGTACCTAATGTATGCACGGATGTTTTCAAGTGAATATTTTCAAGTTGCTTATCTTGGCCTTTGTCGAGGAAGTGAGCATTCAAGAGGTGCTACATGAATTCAGGTTCTTAGTCTGTTGCTTAGCCCATAGTTCAAACATGAATCAACTGTCAACTAAAAATAACAGCACTTAGAGCCACGATCCTCATCTGCATAATGGAGCTTATCAGTTTGGGAGCACACCCTGGTGCTCCTGCTCCCTTCCACTGTGGGAAGGAACACGGGATGCAAAGTGAGCCTGTGTGGTAGCAGTAGGTCATGGATAAATATATATGTGTGTGTGTATGTGTCTGTGTTAGGAAAGATATCCTGCATTTTCTTAGCAAATAATTATTGGGAAATGGGAGATCCAACTCAGATTTTCCTTCCAGTCCTGGAGCAGTCTGACTGGAGACAAACAATATAATTAACATTATTTTAAGCGTATGCTTTTAGCTGTGTACTGTGGAAGGCCAAGAAAGTCCAAGCTGAGCAATTAGCCTTTTAGAAGACTTCTGCACAAACAGAGAGATAAAGGGCAGGTGCTGAAATCAAGAGCTGGTTATTTCTCCCTCAGACTGTGTGAGGAGATAAATGAAGTTAATATGCCCAGGATGGAGGCAGAAGCCATGGCGTGGAGATAGAGCTGTCTCCTTCGCAGACGAGCAGCCCACAATCCAGGCTCCCTGCTATATTGCAGAAGCTTATTAAAGGCAATTTAGAGATCATAGTGATAGGTGAAAATTAGCCTCATTCTTTCTTTCTCTTCATTTTTTCTAAAGTTCTCAGGCTGCCTTCCTTGCCTTTGGTGAACTATCTGTACTTTCAGGATTAGGGGAGTGAGAGAAGCGGGACCGTGTCTGGAGCCTGTGACTTATCTCAGGATTTCAAGGGGAGTTAACCAGCAGATAACAACTCCTCTGCAATAAGTGGGAAAACTTGTTTCAAATGCCAGCTAGTGACTGGAAGCTGACATTTGGTTTCATGGAATGATCACACTTGGGAGGCCACATTTAATGCTTTAGAAAAGAAAAGTTCCCATTACCTAAGCAACTTAGGATGGAGATTTGTTTTTCATGAGCATTTTCTGATCTGCTTGTGTTTTTCCCCTACTCATTTTCTCTCCATGTCAATGAGTATTTTGTCATCAGTGTGCACTCTGTCAGATGTTCTTTGTGTGCTATGCAGACGTGCCATTATCCCATCAAATCTCATGTTTTTGATATGGTACAAAATTTAATATTTATTGAAGTGCATTTGAGTTCGATGGGCATTAAAATTTCACAGAATATGTAAAAGGAGCAGAGGTAAAAGCCTTCAGTCTCTTGACAGAACAAGTTTCCCTTTAGGTGTTAAAAGCACTTCTCCTATGTTTCCCCTTCTATTAACAATGTACTTCCAACTCCATCAGCTTCCATTTGTTTCACTGGAAAAAGCTGCTAATCACTGAGGCACCAGAGCACAGGGAGAGTGTGTAAATTGCCATCATGGTGATGGCAGATACTGCCTGGGAGGTGGACCAGAGCAGCTTTGTATCTCTGGCACATCACCCTAGGAAAGCAGCTCCAGAAGTTCAGCTGCAAAAAACGTCATAAAAATAATGCGGTTGTTGACTGAGGTGGCAGTGAATTCAACAGGGGATATCAAGCATAGCTGCTTTGGTAGAATCACAGATTCATTTAGGCTGGAAAAGCCTTCCAAGACCACCAAGTCCCACCATCTCCCCAGCACTGCCCAGGTCATCACTGACCCATGTCCCCAAGTGCCACATCCACACGGCTTTTACAGCCCTACAGGGACTGGGACACCGTCACTGCCCTTGGCAACCAGGGATTGATAGAGCTTTATGTAAAGAAGTTTTCCCCAATATCCACCCTGAGCCTCCTCTGTCACACCCTGGGGCCATTCCCTCTCCTCCTGTCCCTGTTCCCTGGCTGTCCCCTCCTGGCAGGGAGTTGTGCAGAGCCACAAGGTCCCCCCTGAGCCTCCTTTTCTCCAGCCTGAGCCCCTTCCCAGCTCCCTCAGCCTCTCCCCATCAGACTCGTGCTCAAGGCAAATCAGAAATCAGGACTGGCCATAAAATAAAGTGCATGTGAATTCCCCAGAGCCAAAGGAGCCTAAACAATTTCTTGGCTTGGGTGTGTGTGGTCTCTTTGGAAGAACTTTCCTGCTTCTGCAGATGCCCCTCCCAGGGAGGAGACATCGTCTGTTGTGCAGTCAGTGGTGCCATCACACCTGTAGAGGGACACGGCATGGGCAGCCCTGCATAGCACCCCGGGTGGCAAAGGAAATCGGTGGTGTTCCATATATATGCACCCTGTTGATCCAAAGAAACCATCCATTGCCCCATCTTCTATTAGAATTACCCCTGATTACAATTTTTTTTCCCCACAGTCCTGCTGTCCTTAGTCCTGAGTGGTTGTTACTCGGCCGCAGCAAGGTGCTGGATTCAGGATCCAGACCAGTGGTCTTTAATAATCCAAATTAAACCTTGGGGCAGATCTATAATTGCTTTAAAAGCTGTGTACAGCTTTCTTGTGTTTGTTTTACTGCTATTAACAGTTTTGCTGCTGTGGAGTTTTTGGGGGAATAGTGCACAGATTAACTCTGTGTGACCCATAAAGGGGTAGAGAGAGACAGAGGAATTACAAAGACCAGCAACTCCTTTACGGAGCTCCAGGGCACAACACTAAGCAAGAGAGACAGAAAACTTCCTTAAAAAATAAATTCATCCAGTTCTTCCTGATTTTTTTCTTTTTTTCCCTGGCTCAAAGGTCAAAGTTCTTATTACAGTGGAAGCTGATTGTGTCTAATACATCCTTAGGTCTGACGCTAGGCAGGCGTCTACAACACAGACTTCCTTTTGCTGACCCTCAGCTGCTGTTAACCCTTACCCTGAAGAAGATCAGATTAGTGACAGAAGTGTAAGAAAGTTTTAAACAAAGTGCTTCTTGGGCTTTTCCAGAACACTGACCATATGCTAAGAATAAGAGTATTTATGGATTGTATATTTCCTTCTGACAATTTATACCCTCAATTAAGATGTCAGACTTCCCTGCTTCCGTGAGCTGACCTGTAAGTGATGGACAATAACTCACGTTTCTTTTGAAGGCATTTGTTTTAGAGGTCAGCTTCTCAGAGACCTCGGGTAGAGAAGAATATACTCTGCGTCCCTTGAGAAATATTGTTTTGGGTAATCAAAATTCCAGGGGGAAAAAATGATCTTGAAAGTTTTGATGGGCTTTGTGGTCAGAAAATAACTTATCGTTGTGAAACTGTGAGCAGTCGAAGACATGCCTGCACTCAGCTGACTCTGGCTAATCTTACACTGGGATTATAAACCTGCCTGTCTGTCTGAGCCAGGGCAAACCCTCATGCAGGTGCTTTTCTATTAATGTAAGCCTTGCTACTTAAATTGGTGAGAATGAGCTGAAACTAAACTGAATGACACCACTTTATAATAAGTATGTCCAAGCAGGAGTTTCTATCATTTAAATCTGTTTAATTAAATGGTGCAGACTTGTGTGTAGGCAAGATCTAAAGTATGTGAAAAATACTATGGAAGAACTGTGATTATTATAGTGCTTGAAGTTAGATACTTGCTGACATAACGCAATGTATGGGAACTCCTGGCTTTGTAGTTTGAAACCTTACAGGAAGAAAAATAACGGCATCGTCCCAGAAGGGAGCAAAAGCTTTGGGGGTTTAGTTCAGAAATAAATACCACCCTCCTTTTGAAGCATTGATATGATAATCCACAGAAATGTAACTTTAGTAGGAAGTAGGGTTCAGTAGCTAGTTAGAATACATAACATGTTAACAAAAAAAATATGCATATGTGCCTGGTTCCTTTAACACTGAAAAAGCCCATGGCCAAAGTAAATTCACTTTGCCACCTGTGGATTCAAAGTCATGGAATCACAGAATCATTTAGGTCAGAAGAGCCCTCTAAAATAAATTCCCCCAAGGTGGCCAAGGCCATCACTAACTTGTGTCCCCGAGTGCCACATCTACATAGTTTTTGAACGCTTAAGTGTTCAAAAGACTTTGAAATACGATGACTCCTGTTGTTCCACGGTTAAAAGTGGATTTTAACAGTCTTTAGAGATCCTTGTTTGTAGCCACGTGTAATGCAAATACAGCTGATGAGTTGGATTGAACACTAACAGCACTTCATTTTCAGAAGCATCCTTCAGGTAAAATGGAAGGAATCAGTTAACTTAGAGACTTTAAGGAAAGAGAAATAAATTCTACTGCAGTCCTTAGCAATGTAGTTTGACTTGAAACTTGCTATCCACAGGGCTTCATATTGCTGAATTCAGGGTGTTTGAAATGTTGGCATAGGCTGGCAGTGTTGGTGAGTCATTTATCAAGCATATTTATTTATTTTTCAAAGTTTGGTTTAATATTTTTATATTAAAAAAAAAAAAACAAACCCAAAAAAAACCCTCATGGAAAAAACCAAGAACTCTTCATACAGTTGCCCATTCCCGTAAGTGTTTGCATGGATTTTGACTGTCATACATGTCAAGATTTGGGTTTCTTTGGTGAGGTGTAAGACGAGTCCCTTTGCATACAAGGTCTTAGTTTCAGCAGAGTGTTTTATCTGCTCGAGTGCTGCCAGGCCTAGCAGCAGTGATGTGCACTGTGGCACTCACAGCCTCTCCCTGGCACTCCCTAAGAGAGTTCACTCACGCTGTAACCAACACCATATTTATATGTTACTCTTAAGGCTGTTTGAAAAGAGGATGTGCTTTCCACCTTTCCCCAGTTGTCTTAGGAGTGTGAAAATTGTACAGTATCGTATTCTTTAAATTATTTTTGTAGAGTTATGGGGAAAGGGAAAAAAAAAAAAAGCCCGAAAACACACACACCAAAAACCACCCCTCAAATGATTCCAGGAAACTAAATTTTTCAAATGTGAACGCTTCTGAGAACCCAAACAAGTTAGGTTTGCTTTTACACAGCAGCTGTCAGTCAATTTTGGGATTAAAACCAGCTTTTTAACTTCAGTTTACTTCAGTGGTTATAAATTCTTTCATGGGGGCGGAGAAAAATAAACAGTAATTTTTGGCATTGTTGACTAGAACAAGAAAAAAACACAGCTATTTTATTTTGCTTGTCTGCCTGGCACACAGTTAAAAACATATTAATGCTTTTCTGACACCTCCCTATTGAAGAGTAATATAAACATCACTGCAGCATCAACATAGGAAAAAAAGCATTAGCAAACTTTTGAATCTCTGATCTTTAAACTGTTTCTCATGTAATATCAGTTCCTTATTGTAAAGCACACAAAAATCCCTTTGAACAGAAAACAGTAATCATGCTTTCAACTTAGACCACTTGTATAAAGCTTTTCTTCAGAGATGAAGAATAAACTGAGAACTTCAGCCTTGTTTTCTTCCTTGTCACTGAAGCATTCATTCCCATGGGGAAAATCCTGCTTCCACTGGAAAGTTTTGCTGATGGCTCCAACATTCTCAAGGTTGTCAGGCTGTGTCTTTGTGCTTGGGAGATGGTACCAGGCATGATTGCAAGCAGAACACCAGGCAGGCCCAAGGCTGTGTGTTCCCATGGTGGGGAGTGTGTGGTTCACAGTGACTGGTATTAGTTAGGAGGAGAGAAGGACTGTGCTTTGTGTTCCCCTGCCCTCTCCTTGATTTCCCTGGCTGCTGCTCTGCGGGGATCGCATTGATTGCATGGTAGCTCAGAAAGTGGAGCTGGTGCCGTGGTCAGCAGCCTGGTGAGGATCTCGTGTCATGAGAGCTGTGTTTCTGTGCAGTGTGCCTGTGCTGTGTGTGAACAGAGCAGCTAAACTGGGTCCATGAGCTCCTGACCTTCAGCCACCTCAGCTGGAGTGTACTGAGAGAAGCAGCTCAAGGAGCAGTGGGATGGAGGTAGAGCTTTGTTAGCAGGTGCACAGTCAGCTCAAAGAAGCTGGGAGTGACTCGGGTTACCCAGATCAAATCCATCAGCTTTTGCTAACTCTCGTCTTGAATGGTGTGCATTTTGTTACCCTTCTTGGTGAATAATTTCTCCTACACAGGTTACGATTCAAATAAGACACTGTTGTGTCTTTCAGTGTTCTTTGACTGTTGGTTATAAGTTTGGGTTAGATATTTGGAATAAATTCTTGGCTGTGAGTGTGGTGAGGCCCTGGCCCAGGGTGCCCAGAGCAGCTGGGGCTGCCCCTGGATCCCTGGCAGTGTCCCAGGCCAGGCTGGACACTGGGGCTGGGAGCACCTGGGACACTGGGAGGTGTCCCTGCCCATGACAGGGGTGGAACAGGATGAGCTTTAAGATCTCTTGCAACTCGAACCATCCTGCAGTTCTGACAGAAATTCTAATCCTTCAGTGCTGGGCTTTGCTTATGTCAGCCAGCCTGTGGCACTCCATACCTGCAGTGTTCCTTGCTCCTTGTGCAATGCTGAGCACAGAGTCATCCCAGTATTTGGTAGAAGCATTGCAGCAGCCCAAAAAGGATCAGGGATGCTTTCCATGCGGCAAAGTTGTGAATATCAACATGCTCCAAAGAATAGCAGATCTTTTTTTTATCTCCTTGAGGTATTCCCACCGCTTTTCTCATTTGAGGTTTAAAGCATGCGTTAATTAACGTGAGTTAAAGTCAGGAAAGGAGCGGCAGGGGCAGGGAGTTTGTTTGGTCTAGGTGTGGGTGTTATGTCTGAAGCAGTGCTCTGGTGTTCCTCCACGGCCATGTACCTTGTTTGCAAACCTGTGCAGATACGGAATGTAGAGAGCTGTCATTCTTTTATGCTGTTAGCTTTTATTTGTCAGAGCCGTGAGCAGAAAGCACCCGAGATCCCAGCAAAGGAATGAGTAGTGATGCTGTGATAAAGGACAGACTCAACCAAGTCTGTGGCATTTTCTTTGGGAACAGGAAAGAATTTATCCTGGGCTTTCCAAAGAACTGGAACATGAAGTAAAACTGGATTCAGACATATTGAGAATGAGTATAACATTTCTTTAGCTTCCCTGCCTTCCCATTTAATATTTTGTTTTTCAGTGATGGGTTATTGTGCATCCCAGTAAACTCCAAATCCACAGTACTTTCTCCCTGTCACTGAGACATCTGGTTGTGCTGGGGGAGCTAATCAATTGCAGACATAGTTGCTATTATAAGCCTGCAAACCATTTGAAAACTTACCCAGGGTTTTGGTAATGAAGGGCCTGAAGTTATTATTTGAGCTTTTTCTTTTTTTTCCCTTTTAACTTCCCTTCAGGGGTCATCAGACTGCCAGTATTTTTTTGGTTTTTTACAAGCTCAAATTTTAGACTTTTGAAAGTTCAATTCTCTGTGTGTCAAGCTACTTGAATTTCCTGTAAAAATGTTGGAGTTGTGAATTGATTTGTAATAATATGAAAGTGAACAAACATCCGTGTTAACTCTATCCGAAAAGTTGGTATTTAAATAGATCAGAAACTCAGGGCTGATCTTGGGCTGAGGCACATTTATTATTTTGCTATTAGAGCTGTTATTTACTGTTAACATTCAGTAAGAATATTAGTTACAGTTATGAAGATAACTAAAAAAAATAATTTGTAGCTCAATACAAAGAACAATTTAGAACTTGAGAGTGACGTTCAGCTCTTGAGGCGAGGCACCCTATAGCTCCAGTTGAAAACCCCTCCTTCACAGCCTCACCGATGCCAAAATCTAACCAATAATGAATGATTTATCATTCTGTATTTGGCTTTTTCCTGTTGGAAGGGTGGGGGTGAGATCCTCAACTCCAGAATACCGAGTCACTCCTAGCACTTGGCTCCGAGGCGCATAAACAATGCGCTCTGTTACAAGCCCCATCCCAACGCCCGTATTACACGGCCGAGTGTTCTCCGAGTTCCTGGAGCCTGATGTCAGGCATGTGCCGGGGCTGGTGCGTTTTCTGGCTCTCCGGGGGTCTCAGGTGCGGCCCGAGGAGCCGTGCCGTGCGCCGTGCCCGTGCGGCTGGGCTCGCAGCGCAGTCTGGCAGCGCCGGCGTTGCGCTGGTGCCGCTCGGCTGGGCGGCGATAAGCGAAGAGACAGTCTGGCTCCTTCCAGGAGCCTCTCGGTCATGTCTGAGCGCTCGGCAGTTCCCAAAGCCTCTGGCTGACTTTCCCCTGTGGACCGTTCATTTATCAGGAAATGGAATTGGTTACAGGATTTCGCGCGCTGCCAAACCTCACTGACGAAATCGGCCCCGTTCCTGCTCTCAGAAGTAGGAAGAGTGTGTTAACTCTTTGTGCCTGGTGCTTGTTTCTAGTGCTTTTGCTGGAAAAAAAAAAAAAAAAGAGCCAGCTTTCTTCCTACTTTTAAAAGTTTCTGGAAATTGCTGACACACTCTCACCCTTTATGAATATACTACTAATGCAGGATCATTTTGCCTATTAAATTTAGCTCTTTGCATCACACCACTGTCTTTATAAATATTATTTTAGGGCAATTGAATTATGTTAATGGGAGATTTGCCTACTGAATTCAGTGTATTCTTGCTTCAAAAAAAGTCTTCTGAATTAGAGGAGTGAAAATTAAGATTTATTAAAAACATAAACAATGCTTTGTTGTTTAAGGGACTCTTTAAACTCTAAGTTATACGTATAACTTATACATAACTTGTAGGAGCTTAACCAGAATTGAATAGAAATATGTCTTTAATTATATGAATAGGATGACAACAAAAAAAAAAAATCAAGTGCCATTCCTTCTGAGTGTTTTGCTGGTTTTGCATTTAGTTACAAACCCAGCTGTGTAATGGCAAGGTAAACACCACTCTTCTTAGATGCTATTTGGAGGTCATTGTCTTTCATTAAGGATCAAGTTTTCAGCAAACTTTAAGAAAACAAATCCACTTTTAAAAATGTAAATGCTTTTTTTTTTTTTTTGACTCACCAGACTCCAGGCTGCTCTGAAGTTTGTGGGGCAGAGCTGGTTGTCAATCACAGAACCATCTGGGTTGGAAAAGCCCTCCAGGAGCATCAAGTCCAGCTGTTCCCCCAGCACTGCCCAGGCCACCGCTAGCCCCTGTCCCCAAGTGCCACATCCACACAGGTCTTAAAGCCCTCCAGGGATGGGGACTGCCCTGGCCCGCTGTGCAAGGCTGGTTAACCCTCACAGTCAAGAAGTTTTTCCTAATACTCAACCTAAACATGAGCAAATTCTCAATTGTGCAAGTTGCATTGAGAAATAGAGCCATTTTGGTTTTATTAATTTATTTATATTGATAGGAAGTACTCCTGGGGATTTTTCATTTCTCCAGTGGTCAGCATCTTAAGGCCCCCTAATTTTGTCCCTAATCAGCTGAGCTCACTCCTTTTGCAATACTTTTTCTGTGTCACACGCTGTGTCTGTGTGTTTAAGAGGGGATGGAGAAATGATCATCTGGAGGTTGTCTGCTGGTGGATGCAGGTGTCTGTTCCTGTACCACTTGAATCATTTCAGTTTGTGCAACGATGTGTTGCACTGGGAGCATGTCTCTCGTAACACATCAGTCTGTTTTAATGCAATCAATAGTTGTAACCTCCCATGTATGAAATTACTAAGCCCAGAGGTACAGCGCAGTGCATGTATGGTAATTATTATGTCTGGAAGTGGTTGCTGCATTAATTGATAGCAGTAGCAAGTAATGCAGCATCACTTAATTTCATTGCTTCTTATATAAAAATCCTGTAAACAGAATTTTTGCAGTCTAGTACGGTATAGTGTTTTTTCTCCTTTTTAGTATGAGCAAATCACAGTGGAAGTGTGTAGAGCTCTTTTAGTTCATTTAGCTTCGTGGCAATTTGTGATTCTTTGTTCCATAAACAAAAAGTGGCTGGAAACAGCTCGTCCAAAACCTGTGAAGGCACCACGTAAGCCTCATCTGCCACTCTCTGAGACGTGGTTGGTGTTGCAGGATCCACCTGAGGCTGGTGCCAGCGAGGGACCCTGCTCCTGGCCTGCATCCTGCAAGCCTGAGCCACTGCCGGGCAGGATAAGTGGGTGATTTGGCCTCATTACTGACATAGCTGAGGCTCGTAAAATTCTGATGTTTTCCAAGCTGTGTCTGCAGCTCAAGTTAACGTAAAAATCTAGCATTACAAATCTAGCATTCCTTGCTTTTACAAAATTGTGGTTTAGTAGTATAATTTTCCATTTTAAAGTAGTGTATCATAAATACTCCTGAGGGTCTCAGCATGTTGGTCCTTTCCATTGTGAACCAGGAATGTCACAGTTGCTGAGGGCTTGCTTGGAGATCCCTCATTCTGTCAGTGAGAGCTGATGATAATCAAGGCCATCAGAGTGCCAGTAACACTCAAATCTGCTTGCATTTCATGTTGAAAAATGAGTGAACTTGTCACAGTCCCCAAAAAACCTTTACTGTCATCTGGGGAAGCTCCAGATAGTTTAGAGCCATGATTTGGGTTTAGAACCAAACCAATGGTTTGGGTTGAAAGGGCTTAAAGCCCATCCAGTGCCACCCCCTGCCATGGGCAGGGACACCTCCCACTGTCCTACATTGCTCCAAGCCCCAGTGTCCAGCCTGGCCTGGACTGTCAGGGATCCAGGGGCAGCCACAACTTCTCTGGAAAATCTGAGCCAGAGCCTCGCCTTTCTTCAGTGCTTGCTTAAAATCTTAATTTTCTTGAATACATACAAGATAAAGACTGGCTGAAAATTGACTGTTTTGGAGTAATAGGTAGTAAAACTGAATCATATAAATACAACAATAATGTAGGAAAGCCGTACATGTAGGGTTTTCAGAAGCACTGGCGAGGGTTTCACTGGCATCAGGGTTATGGTGACAGCTGTGGTTTTAAAATAAAATATTTTATCTGGTTTTATTCTCTCCTTTACGTCTTACTTGTAGTTTGATTACAGTTCTCTAGGAAAGATACATCCTGTTCATACAGAGGGCTTGTTTATCTTTCTGACATCCAGAGAAACACATTTCATTCCAGGGTGAAGGAATGCATCAGAGATGGGTATTGCACAAGAATCCAAGGTAGCTTGGGAGGGTGGTGCTTGGGTGAGCGGCTGGAGTGCAGTGATTCTGCAGTTCAGGAATGAGGTGCATTGGCCAAGATGAGGAAGAAGGGTGGGCTAGCGCAGGACACTCCTATTCCCAGGCTGCTGTCTGCATGGAGACTAATATTTACATGGAGGCTTAATGTCTGTCCCCTCCACCCCTGAAGATTTTTCCAGTTACCTTCTGGAAGCTGCATTCTGGATTCAGTCACTTCATTCCCGAGTCATTGCTTTCTTTGCAAAGCTCAACAAATGCACTGGAATGAAATCACCTTATCCTGGAGTTGCCATAGCTGCTTCCAAAGAGCTGTTTCTTAATACTGTTATGCAGGTCAGCCCCCTGCAGAAGGCTGGGCAGTGTTTTGGCTATCCCAAACCAGTTAAAAAAAAAAAAAAAGGTTTAAACAAAGATGTGCAGACAACAAGGTCCTTCCTGCCCAGCCAGGACTACCATGGACTAAGTAACAATTGAATTGTATAAATGTAAATGTTAAAATATGAATACAGTAGTATCTGCTGTGATTCTGAGACTTAGTTCTTCAAACCAGAAAAAACAGAAAAGAGAAAATAAACCAATTATAGCGGAGGTTGATCAGCAGTGCAGGAGTTTGCTTTTTTTTTCTCTCCTATGTTTCTCTCCTATGCTTGTCTTCACCTTGCCATCACCTGAGTTCCCTTCGCCACTCAGCAGAGCTGTAACTGCAGTCACAGCCCTGTACCCAGCTGAGCTGAATAATGCCTCAGCCCTGGCTGTGGCACTCTGTGGGTTGTAATTAACCAGCTACCATTAAGGCAACAGATGAAAATTCATGCAGTTCCGTGCAAAAGCTTTTGAAGATGAAATACTGTCTTGTAACAAGAGGTGTTAAAGGAGGTTTTGTTTCTCTTTTTGCTCAAGACAAGGGTTAAAGTTTTAAACTAAAGGTAGATTCAGAGTAAAGTGTAAGGAAGAAACTTTTTCATGATGAGGGTGGTAAAATACTGGTACAGATTGCCCAGGGAGCTGCTCCATTGCTCCATCCCTGGCAGTGTCCCAGGCCAGGCTGGACATTGAGGCTTGGAGCAACCTGGGACGGTGGAAGGTGTCCCTGCCCATGGCAGGGGTGGGACTGGATGAGCTCTGAAGGTCCCTCCCACACCATTCTGGGATTCTATGACCTTATGAAATAATTATGTAATTCTTTATGCTACCTGTAGAGAGCAGAAAACTATTTCTGTAAGGGGCACAGGGGAAGTGTACTGCAAAGATCTTCTCCTTCCTTGGATCAGAAGAATCTGGTTCTGCTCTGCTGGCGGCACAGTCAGGATGAGAGGGACCCTTTCAGCATCTTCATCTCACATCCAGTGAAAGGTGCTCCAGCTGGTTCTCAGCCACGAGGACGCTGTTGGGCTGTGGTGAGCAGAAACCATTGCTGTTAGGAGTGAAGTTTTGGAGCAGAGTAATGTAGCTGGTGACATTTTCTAATTGTCATCCATGATGAGGAATGTGTACCACTGTGTTGCTGTCTGTAGGGCAGAGCATCCTTGCACAAGGCAGGAAATGGTGAGGGGCTGATGTCAGGTGCTCTCCAAACTTTGTTGGGGGGGAAGGGTCAGGAGATGGCAAACAAACCCCCGTCACTAAAAGGAGCATGGACTGCCAAAAGAGATCAGTCAAATATTTCTTTGTCCACAGCTGAAGCCTGGCCTTTCATTGCAATGTGAAATAACCAGAGAAGGTAGCAATAAGCTCAGATTTTTCCTTGTGAACTCTTGAGACACTGCATTGGCTGCCCATGCGTCTATTTTAACTTAGGTGTGCAATTTAAAAATAAATAAATACTCCCAAAATTCAGTTTTTCAGCAGCACTTAGGGTAATTTGAACTAGAAGAAGAATGTTTAGAGTAGATATTAGTGAGGAATTCTTGACTGTGAAGGTGGTGAGGGTCTCACAAAATGTTTCCCAGAGCAGCTGGGGCTGCCCCTGGATCCTGGCAGTGTCCCAGGCCAGGCTGGAAAGAGTTTGGAGCAGCCTGGGACAGTGGAAGGTGTCCCTGCCCATGGCAGGGGAGTGGAATGGGATGAACTTGAAGGCCCCTTCAAATCCAAACCATTCTACAATTCTTTGATTCTCTTACCTCATAGGAAGGAAGGCCACAAGCATGAGACTTCTAGCAGAACGATTTAAACTTTACACAGGTTCTGACATGAAACAGTCTATCTTTGTGTACCTATTGTTTGACACCAGATATGTTAGATTGACTGATTTCATTGGTTTAAGGAAGCTGCTGCAAAAAAAGAGATGCCAAGCACAAGGCATAAGGCAAGCTCTGGAGAAACAGGAGGACGGGAGAGCAGTGTGAGAGTTTCCAAGTCGCTCCCCATGGCAACAGAGCTCTGACCTGGGTAAACAACTCTCTGCACGTGTACGATTTTCAAAGCTAACTACGATTTCCATTCTGCTAACTGCTGGCCTGCCACATCATTTGAACTCTGTTAACCTTCAAGGATGATCCCATTTTTTTCTGAAAGAGAGCACAGAGGAGCTTCCCGGCCCAAAGCTGCAGAGCTTTGGCTTTGCAGGAGATTGGCAGGAGCCCCACACTCATGAGCAGCCCAAAACCGCCTGTCCAACACATCTTACAGGAGGGCTCCCAGCCAGAGCCCAGCCCCTGTTCACTTCAGAGCTGTACAATTGCTCAAACTAAATAACATTCCCCAAATTTCCCTCCCTAGAAAGCCTCCCTATACTTTTATTACGTTTTTTGCTGTGACTAAATCTGCTTCACATGTGTTGTGCAGCCTCCCCTCGCTCCATTGCATATGTTATGAGTCCAATGAAAAGAGCCCAGTGCCAAAGGCACTGCATTCGCATGACGTGTTGTTTCCAAATATCTTGCAACTTTGGTCAAAATAAAGTAAAATTACACTAAAATGCTCTGACCCCTTTCTTCCCCTGCTCAGCTGAAAGCTATTTCCAACCTGTGTGTTCCTTTTCTGTTGCAAACCTTCAGTGTAAGTAGAGTAGCTGAAAAGTATAAGTTGCATTTAAAATGAATTTATTAATTTCTTTGATTAATAAAGTCCCACGTTATCCCCCCTCCATCAAGGCAAAAAAAGTGTTAACCGCTTTCTAAATAAAATATAAAATAATGTGTCAGAAGCCAACAACTTTATCCCAAAAGGAGCAAAATTTAATGAGTTATGACAACTAAATACAAGATAAAGGGAGAAAGTAATCATGTAACTTCTAATTATAATGATCCAATTGCTCTTCCACTTTTAAGGTTTAGCTGTCTTTTCTGAATTAGTCTTTTGAATTAAGTTTCCATAACATGTGGCAGATTGAGAAAAACAGCCCTCAGAAAATTTCTGCCCTGGATGACAGATGAACTAGATAATGGAGTATAATCTCTTCCATTTTCATGATTTTGACACATTTTCACTTCTGTGTGTATGTTTAAATCAAGGAATCAAAATAAGTTTGAGTACAGAATATAAATCCCAGACAAAATTACAGTTTTCATTGCAGTGTTGGGTTAAATGTAAACAGCAGGAACGTTACAGATATCTTCTAATTAAATGCATAAATCAGAGGAATGTCTTGAATGTTTACAGCAACTGCACCAAGAAGTGAGAATGGGGAAGAGATGTACTTTGTCAGCTGATGGCTGCGTGCGTCCACTGCATTCCCGTACAGAGTTTAATTTTGTCACAACCTTTGGTACAAGTTGCAAAGCTTCTCTCCAGTTAATTTACGGGCTGTTTGTTCCTGCCGAGGATGATTAGAGATGGAAATGGCTTTTTCCTGGCCAAGCAGGGGTTTTCTCATGTCTATCATCATCACTGCTGAGAGCTCCGGTGTCAGGATTTGGAGGGCAGCTGGTTTAGACCACACTGCCTTTTTTTGTAGCTGTAGATTTTCTGGAGTATCGAATCTTAAATCCACGTGGATTTAGGCTGGGTTTATGATGAGGTTTTAGTGCTAAACCCACAATCTGTTGAGCTCACAAACAAAGGCTAATTTTTCTTGACTGCGTTCTCATGTTGACTCTTGTCCCTTAGCAAACCCTGCCATGCTCTCTTCTACCCAGGTTTTCTCCTTGCCCTATAAGCTGGGAAAGCCTCTTAGACCATGGAGTCCAACCATTCCCCAGCACTGCCCAGCCCACCACTGACCCCTGTCCCCAAGTGCCACATCCACACGGCTTTTAAACCCCTCCGGGAATGAGGCGGCTGCAGCTGCTCTGGGCAACCTGTACCAGGGCCTCACCACCCTCATAGCAAAAAACTTCCTCCTAATATCCTATCTAACCCTGCCCTCTGGCAGTTTAAAGCCATTAGTCTGATGTTTAAACTGTGGGGAGAGCAGCCGAGCTGTGGCTCATGACCCGGGGCTTGAGGGCAGACAGTGTAGCAGTGGGGTGAGAATTTCCCATCTT
Organism: Bombycilla garrulus; assembly: GCA_013400315.1. Taxonomy (NCBI): domain Eukaryota; kingdom Metazoa; phylum Chordata; class Aves; order Passeriformes; family Bombycillidae; genus Bombycilla; species Bombycilla garrulus. Next base: position 86,444 of record VXBU01007930.1, read on the forward strand.
GGTGATGCTGTTGCAGCAGCATCCAGAGCTCCACAAGGAAGATTTCCCTTCCTTCACTGCAGCATGTGAGCTATCAAAAGCCGCAGCAAAGATTGTTTTTATAGATGGGAAACCACAGGCTGGATAGTTCACTGAGGGAAAGTCTCTCGTGTCCATGGGAAGACTGGCAGCTCCAAAACGTAGAAGGAAATCTTGTGTCTGTGGAGTAGAGTGGGAGGAGAGCACAGACCTTAAACTTACATGTGGTCCTTGATGTGAGACCCACGAGATCCAAGTGGTGCCTGTAGTTCTGAGCACAGAGTCAGGCAGCAAAACTTTATTTGAATTCCTGGTGCTTATCTGCCCCACCAGGACTTGCCAGGCTCCATCCTCCTGAGCTAAGACCAGCAAGGCCTGATTGTTGTCACCAGGGTAAACAGTCCTGGTCTGAATGCACAGGGAGGAAGGGGACAGATATGTTCAATAACAAAGGAACATAATAGCATTTATGAAAGAATTCTCCAGCCTGAAATGAGGAGTTCTCTAAAAATGCTTGAGTCATGTCCTAAAGACAGTCTTCACCAGAAGAAGTCTTAATACAAGTGTCAGTGAAGGCAAGCAAATCTGGAAATGCTGTGTCTAAAGCATAGTGAAACAGAAAACACAAGTAATTTTCATTCATTATTGAAACAGCATCTCAGGGCCCTTTTTCAGATTGAGGTGATTGTTTGCATTAGGAAAAAAACATCATTTCACTGTAGGAGAGTGCTACTTTTTAACTGGTGACTGCAAGACAATACCAAGCATACTGATCCCTTCTGGTTGCACTCAGCTCCTGACTCCCTGTACTCAGACAGTCAAGGAGATTACCCAGTTGCCCAGGTTCAAGATTTGTAAAGATGTTTTAACACCTTGAAGGAATTCCTGTCCTGCTCACACTTACCCTTTCTCCTTTCTACATGCTGCTTGCCTCTATCATTGATAAAGGCATGTTTTCAGTACTTAATTTGAACTTGCTGTCACAACCTTCATGGATATAATGGAATATATAATAAAATATGGCATGGAATGAGCAACCTAAAAATCAATTTCAGAAAAGGCATCCTGGTTATTTGTTGAGGTCAACTTGACACCACCCCCCTCCCCTGATTTTGATTTGTCTTCACAGGACTCTTGGCATTAGGGCAAACTTTTTTTATAAAGCTGTGAAGTCCACATTCACAAAATAACTGTGTAAACATACACATTTGGCACCAGCTCCTCAGCTGGCAGTCCTGGCAGAGATAAGGCTGCAGTCTGGCACTGTGTGCTATGGCTGGAAAGGTTTGACTGTCGCTTGACATTTCACTCCTCGAGACAAATAAATGGGATTTCCTGCATGCAGCGGGGCAGCACTGCTCATCTCGCAGCACAGTCCGTCTTTTTGCAGAGGCTTGAAATACTTAAGAAGGGAGTATGTCCACTGGGGTGTACATTTTCCAGTTTGGGGAGATTAGGGAGCCAAAGGTCTGCCGTCTCAATAGGGTGTTAGTCAGCACGTCCTGAGCTTCAGGCAGATAAGGGTCCACTTCCTAGGCTGCCCTGATCTGAGAGTTAACAGTTGGTGACAGCGAGTCTGTCTCTGTTCTTAAGTCATTGTTATAATTTTTTGTAATATTTACAGGCCTGGCTCTCTCAGATTAAAAAGTACAGAATCAAAAGGAGGTCTTCCTCCCTGGGCGCTGGGGGTGGGGGAGGATGTTTGGGCTTGGCATGCGGCCCCACCGCCGCGCTGGGTGGGAGGGACCGGGGCAGGATGTCGGCGCGGGCCTCGGCTCTGTGGCTGCTGTGAGGGAAAACTCAAACCTTGTTCTAACGACCTTCCAGGAGCCCTCCACGCCAGGAAATGTGCTGTAAATGTCAGCCCCCAGGATGCACATCAAGGGTGTTAAGCTCAGGGGGGAGAATGGACCTTGTCTCTCTGGTTGATGCATGAAGCCAAGGCCTAGGCAGCGCATCAACCCTTGTACAGTGATAACGGAGAGGAGCGTGGTCCCAGTTGTCCGAAGGAATGTTCTTTTTGGCTTGGTGGGATGTTTTGGAGGCAGCGTTGAACCAGTATGTAGTGAAAGCATGTCTGGGACCTCATCACAGGAAAAGTATGCAAACTGAATCACTGTGCTCTTCTCCTGCCACCTTTTGTGTTAGGGGAATATGTTCTACACAAATAAATGAGAAAACAAAACAACTGTGACATGGTGGTAACTCTAGATTTGGGGTGAGCAAAACAGGCAGATGGAAACAGCATTTTGACATCTCAGTCCTTTGTGGTTCTGCTGGATCGTCCCAAGACTGTATTAGAGCAGAGAATGGTCATATAGTAGTTTGCAAAAGGAAAAATCCAAAAATTCTGAAATTAGTGGAGTTTATGCTGTCACTGTGCTTCAGTCTCTTCCCAGCTCAGATGCTGAAGAGCAGAGAGGTGAGCGCTAGAAACTCCACAGATGGGTCACAGTCTCCATCAGCAAGCACAGTGTGGGGCCAAGTCAGACAACAGAATCTTCAGCTTCTTCTCCAGGGTGGAGGAAGAAAAATCTAACCCTGGGCATGACAATTCCTGTGGGGAAAAAAAAAAAAAACAACAGAGTGAGAAAAGGGTGATATTTATGTATTACTGTGTCAGGATATGTGCGTTGTCCATGCAGGGTTTCCCCAGGTGCATCCATCCCTCTGGCATCAAGGCAGAGTGCCAGAGTGATCAAATCTCCAGAGTCTTACCAAATCATCAAAGTGTGGGTCATGTTCTTAAAGTTCATCAGTCTCATTCATTGTCACGTGTGCGTGCAACACCTTCTGCTCAAGGTTTTGTGTTGCTGATTGCATGGCACACACTATGGTGAGAGTTTTATCTGCAGGACTTGGATGTTTGGTGGGAGTAGAAGTCGGGCAGCAGGGAGAGGTTTATCTGGGGTTTGTTTCAGGACGGTGGGATGGTGCCGTAGCCTAGGTGGGGCAGCCATCCGTGATGTTATCTGGAGCACAAAGCATTTCCATGATAAACAACATTCCTTGTATTTTAGACTAGTCTGCTATCAAAGTCAAAACAACTGCTCTGGCTTAGACAGTAGCACTCACTGCTTGAAATGTAAGATGTATAATTGGCTCTAAAATTTGTCTAGAGCAGATTTGCCATATCTTTTAATATATAGCTACACAATTAGTGTACGTGCATTATTCAGCACGGTTATTTTCTCCAAAGCTTCCATTGTTCATGCACTTCATAGCCCCTTTTAAATCCTTTCCAGTGAGTTTTTCCTTACTGTTAAAGAAATTTTAATAAATTATATCAGTTAGACTAAAAGTGTGTAACTTGCTGTTCAGAAAATAATTAGCAGATGGTTGTTTCTGATGTGAGAAGTGGAATATTGTTGGGCATTTATAGTATTTGCTTTGTTTTTTTTAAAGAAAGCTGATGAAGGGAATATAGATCTGTCATTTTCATCCAGAAGTTGAAGCACACTTTGTCCAGATACACAACTTAGTTCTTCTCTACTACCTTCACTTAAAATATCTCGAAGAGGAGACTTTGCCTTTCCCACCCCTACCTCACCCTCCTTTGAGTTCTTACACATTGTTTCAAATAATCAAATTGCCTGGGAACAATTATTTTGGTCTTTGGCAAGTCCTGAACCATAAAAAGCCTATTTTGTTTTGTATAAGGGTTTCCCCACTGACCAGGTGATACTGCAGCTCTGAGAGCACCATGAGCTTTTCCTGGAGGGAGCAAGCATCTCAGGATCTCATAGATCACAGAATCACAAAATCATTTGGGTTGGAAAAGTCCTCTAAGACCATCAAGTCCAACTGTTGCCCCAGCACCTCCAAAGCCACCACTGATCCATGTCCCCGAGAGCCACATCCACACACCTTTTAAATCTCTCCAGGGATGGTTTTCTGCTCCAGATCTAGTTGACTGCAGAACTGATCTTCCCCTGCCCTCTTTTGCTTTCTAGACTTTATAAACCCGTTTTCTGTCTTCTGCAGAATGATCCGAACAGTGCACGTGCATGTGCGGATTTAGGACAACCTGAGCTTTTGCCCAATTTGAGACCTTCAAAGAGTTGTTCCTCGTGAGATGTTCCCAACTGATTTATTGCCGCCAATTTCTTTAACTTTACCTTTTGCACACTTGAAAAGTGGTAGAATTCATAGAATCATAGAACTACTGAACGTTTTCAACTGGAAGGGACCTTGAAGTTCAACTTGTTCCAACCCCCTGCCATGGGCAGGAACACCTTCCAGGTTGCTCAAATCTCACTCATAAAATTCTGGAAAAAAGAAATTCAGCCTTGAATCAGCTTTGTTTGCCAAGTGAGAGGTGGTTTTGGGCTTGGAAAGTCTACATAAGGTGCAGGGAGACTTTGGAAATTTATGTATTTTTAAGCCCTTCTTTGATGGTGCTGCTTGAAGCATCATGGTCTTAACTGTGAGTTAAGGCATCCAAAATCTAGTTCTAATCTTGTAACCTTTTGTTAGCAGGTCTATAAGTCTTTTAAAAAAGACTTAAGTCTTAGAAGACTTATACAAAATGAATGAATGAGTGATTTCTAAACTCACTTCAGTTTTAACAAAAATGTTTGCTGGAAACGTATTGTTTTTCATGGTTGTGTAAAGCCTTGCACATTAATCTAGAGAAGGATGGCTTGCAAGTTGAAGCACAGGAAGCCAGGGCTTAAACTCATTTGCATCTTCCTTACCAGTGGTAAAAATAGGGACTACGGTTATGAAATACGCATTTTCTGCAAATCCCATGCTAGGAAGGGCTTATATGTCTGCTTCATCTCCATAAAAGTTTTGTGAGTTGATCAACTCATCCCCATTTGTGCTTTGGTGCCCTTTAATGCCACTGAGAAATGTGTTCAGGGATTATTCTGTTTTACAGATTTTAATTCCCTAAATTCAAAAGCACACAAAGGGTTTTACTTATTTATCTGAGTGCTTGGTGTATGTACATAACAAGTGCTCAAGTGAGGTCAGGTCCAGAACTGTTTCTATCAGTTGGGTCAGTAGCTTTGTTCATTCCACGTGTTTAACTCCCTTCTTGGTTAGTTTTTTTTTTTTTTTTTCCAATGTAAAATACATCCTTTATTTGAATTGTTGTCATTTTGAAGTTATTCATTTTTTCTCAGACCTATGTTCTCTCTTCTAAAAGGCCACTGTATTTTCCGAGAATTACTGTTCTTTCAGCTTAAGCCCTAAAGTGGAGCAAAGTTCTATTTTTTTGTTGATGGTACCTCATTTACACGTCCCACCTTCATTCTTATGCTTCAAGTGCAATTACATACATCAATCTCTTTCTTTTCTTTTTATTTGGTAAAGCCAATATGTATTGTGTTTTCTGCAGTGTTGCAAATGTCCTCGTAGTGTTCCTGTTTTTTTCTGTCTCCATGGTCTGATAGCAAGTCTGGCTCATGGCTGTTGAGTTCTTTGAAACGTTCTGGAAAGATCTGTGTCCATCTAGACAGCATGGCATAGAGAACAATCCTGACAGGGCGAGCAAATTCCAATTAGAGCTGCAAATCCTTGAACTGTGACTATAAATGTATAACACATAAAAATGTGTGTAGAAATTAACGGTACTTAATAGTGTGTGATATGTAAGTTTGGTTCAGGCTTTCATCTTGGTAATCTTTTCATCCCATTCCAGATTTCTCTAGGTAGACACAGGATCCTGAGGCTGAGTAGGGATCCTCTTTTTGTTCAAACGGAGGGATTAAGGGATATTGAAACACAGAATCCTGGTATAGTTCGGGTTGGAAGGAAGCTTAAAGCTCATCTCATTCCACCCCTGCCATGGGCAGGGACACCTCCCAGTGTCCCAGGTGCTCCCAGCCCCAGTGTCCAGCCTGGCCTGGGACACTGCCAGGGATCCAGGGGCAGCCCCAGCTGCTCTGGGCACCCTGGGCCAGGGCCTGCCCACCCTCCCAGCCAGCAATTCCTTCCCAATGTCCCAGCTGTCCCTGCCCTCTGGCCCTGGGAAGCCATTGCCTGTGTGCTGGCCCTGCAGGCCTTGTCCCCAGTCCCTGGGCAGCTCTCCTGGAGCCCCTTCAGGCCCTGCCAGGGGCTCGCAGCTCTCCCTGGAGCCTTCTGTGCTGCAGCTGAGCAGCCCCAGCTGTGCCAGCCTGGCTTTATAGCTGCTGACCAGTGGCCCAGTTTATTTTCTCTGCTGTCTAGAAGTAGCCCAGAGTCCAGGTGTTTCTGATGTGGACCAACAGATTCTGAAATGGCCTTGTCCTAAGCTCAGATATATACCTTTATACAGTACTTTTGGAGTCTGTACAGATTAACAGCCTGGTATGAAGACAAAAATGGCTCAATTTGGGGCTATTGACATTTATCAGCAATGTTCCTTTCCTGGAAGGAAAATAAACAAGTGTATACATGTTTGCATCTCTGAATTTCTAGGATTTTAAAGCTCTCATTATTTGGCATTCTATCCCAGACAGAAAAGCTGTCTTCTTATTATGGTACCCTGCAAACTTTGTGCCCTGGCAGGTTTACCACAAATATTTAACTCATTTAAATCTTTGTGGTTTTTACCAATAATTATCTAGGCAGAGCTGTTTGATTGATTTTTCCCAAAATGACCTGGCTTCTCAGTACTCTATAAAAAAATTAGTAATTGCTGAACTCTGACCAGAGGCACGTCTGCTCCTCTGGCAGTAGTTCACATCTGACACTGAAAATTCACTGCTGAGCATTTGTTTTCCTGCAGCTGTGGTTGTACAAACCTTTGCTCAAAGTGATCTGAGAACAGAAATCACGTATCAATGAAACTTGCTGAAACAGTTTTCTCTCTGTAGGTGATGCCCCGTGCCCTCCTGGAAGATTGTGACCCATTAGGATGTGGGTTACCTGTCTTACAGAATTTTACTCCCTGGGAACAATGTTGTTGTCTACTGCAGCTTGTGTAGTTGCTTAAGCTTTCATAATTATATTATTATAAATAATCCTGTATTTAATATATATTTATTAAATAATGAGTAATATACTTAATATATTTAGCTTGTGCACAGATGGTTTTGAACCTCTTGTTAGCCTGAATTTTCTATTTCTTTTTCAACCTCCCTGCCATGCTCCGAGCCCCCGTTTTCTTCACTGTCTTTCTGTTTGCACCTATTCCTTAGGCAGATCTCTGAACAAGATGTGCGGCTCACACTCAGTCTAGCACATTTCCTGTTTGCTTCCTTCATCTCCCCACCATCATCCTCTGTGCTGTGAGGCCGAGGAGGAGAAAAAGATGGTATCAGGCAGGTGTGGTGTAGCCCATAGAGATACTTCACCAGAGCCACACAGCCTTTCTGTCTGAAGTCAAAGAGAAGCACCACAGACACGAGCAGAGCCCAGGAGAGATGAAACGGCCTTACCGCCCCACAAGAATGAAATAATTGCAAAAGTTCAACCTGTCAGTATCTTAGAGCAAGCGCTGAGATGTTTTCTTCCACGGACTGTGGTCTGTTAAAGAACTCAAGTCCTTATGTTTATACAAAACCCAAATACATCAATGTTTCCATGTGTACCTGTGTATCCATACCATGAATACTGTACCAAGCATGGTTGTTGAGTTGTTTTCAAAATCCTTGGCCATTAATTTGACTTAGATTTGGATTTTGGGGACCAGATTTCCAAGTGGCATTGAGGACTCGGCAGACAAACACAGGTGTCGTTCCTCTGCCCCAAAATCCTCTTAGATAGGTGTGTTTAGTGCAAGGCAGGTTTATGGGGCAATCCTTGCTGGGGTCAATATTTATCATAGACCGTGTCCTAGGAGTTTGGTACAGTGCTGAACCTCAGCCCTCTTTTTGTTTCCCTTGTCATTTGGTGTATTTTGCTAATGAGGTCCAATCCTACAGATGCTCTGCAGGCACTACTGCTATATTTAGCTGAAACAATATGAAACACATAATTTGCCATCAAGTCATTAGGTTACCAAACAGGATTCATGGTAAGCTTTTCAAACACAGAGAAATCCCATTTTCAGAAAGTCTTTGAAGCACTGGATTGATGTAAAGTTCAGATGAATTTGACTCTCAAATGTGTTCAGACTCCTTTGAAAACAGCACTTCTTCGCTCAAAGAGTCACCTGCTTTTGAAAATACTGACTCGTGCTTGATTGCTGTTTCAGAAACCAGAGTTTCTCACCAGAACTCGAGGAAAAGAGAGTTCTCCAGTTTTTTATTAATCCAGCTCTTTAATTTCTTTATTTTCCACAGTGACTGCCCCGTATCTTTGATGAATGCTGCTTTTCATCCAGCAGAACACCTAGATCAGGGAAGAAGCAAAGACACTGCTCTTAAAGCAGGTCCATCTGGCCTTGCCTGCGTTATCTGAGTGGAGATCGTCCACTGACATAACACTGTAGCCTGAGAGCAGCTCTGAGGGCTCCTTTGGAGGGAAGGGGATGTTTTATTTAATGTATGGCTCAAGCCTTGTAGCTCAGATGCCACTGCGCTGCCTGGAGCCTGGCCAGGTGCTGCTCGCTGGCCGTGATGTTCCCTTCCTCAACGTTAACTGAAATAAAAACCCAACCAAGCCCAAAAAAATAACCAACCAAAAAATGAAACCCCATCACTCCCCAATGTTGTTGAACTTCTGTGGTGGGGGTGTTACTGCAGTTCAGTTCTGTGTCTGTTCATCGGACTTCCCGTGGTTTTTCATCGAATCATGTGATTGACAATGCAGACAGTCTGCAGAGTTCTTGGTCTGTCTCGTTTGTACCCTAGTCCCAACCACTAAATCTGACTTCTGCTTTGTCTGGCAGAAGAAAACAAGATAGGGTGATGTGGTGGGGTGATTCACCGGAGCTGATAAGTGGTGTCTGTATTTAAAGTGTGCCGTTCAAACCGTAATGTTACCTCTGTCTCTCGCGTTTTCAAGGACTTTCTCAGGCTGGTTTATTTTAAACTATCTGGGCTTGTCTGTCCCTGTAAGGGGTGGAAGGAAATGCAAATAACGGCTCCAACAGACCTGTTTGTGTCAAGGCAAGGAGTTCAGTAACTTAAATAGTGAACATCGTTGTATATTGAATCAAAAAAGGGTTTGGGTTGGGAGAGACGTTAAAGCTCATCTCATTCCGCACCCTGCCATGAGCAGGGACACCTCCCAGTGTCCCAGGTGCTCCCAGCCCCAGTGTCCAGCCTGGCCTGGGACACTGCCAGGGATCCAGGGGCAGCCCCAGCTGCTCTGGGCACCCTGGGCCAGGGCCTGCCCACCCTCCCAGCCAGCAATTCCTTCCCAATGTCCCAGCTGTCCCTGCCCTCTGGCCCTGGGAAGCCATTGCCTGTGTGCTGGCCCTGCAGGCCTTGTCCCCAGTCCCTGGGCAGCTCTCCTGGAGCCCCTTCAGGCCCTGCCAGGGGCTCGCAGCTCTCCCTGGAGCCTTCTGTGCTGCAGCTGAGCAGCCCCAGCTGTGCCAGCCTGGCTCCAGAGCACAGGGGCTCCATCTTTCAACGCCATCCCTGCAAACAAGCAAAGCAGTGAAGGAAGAAAGGGATGATTCATCCCACGCCAAGGCTTTTCCTCTGTCATGTGAGATTGCCATTTAAGATGCCTTAGCGTGGTCTCTCTCTTTAAGTTGTCCTAAAAATCGGGTTCATTGGACCAGCTAGGGTGCCAGTGTCTTTCCAGGAGTAGGTTGGACACAACAGCAGCGGGGCAGAAGTAAATGGATTTGTGCCCTGCAGGTTTGATGTGACACTTTGGGAATTTTGTTAACCGTGGTCAAGCCATTGCTGGCTGGGTTATTGCTGGGAGTGCCGAGACCCACGTGGCCTGGTTGCTTTACCTTCTGTGTCACCTCCTGAGTGTCCCATGTGGCCTGGTTGCTTTGGAGTGTCACCTCCTGTGTGTCTGCAGCACACAGCCAGGGCCCAGGGCTCCTGATCACTCATTCGAAGCAGGACATACAGGACACAAAGGGCACAAATATGAATTTAAACATTCTGTCACCTGAAAAATCTCGAAAAGCTTTTTGAAAATTTTAAAGTTTTTTGGCCTCAATCAAGCTTTTTACAGTGTTTAAATGCTGCTGTTACCAATAGTTACAAAGTCACTCCCATAAAGAAGAAACTTCTGATGATTTTATTTGTTAACAAATTCTGTTTTCAGTGAACACCCTGTTAGTGAAATAGTGTGGGTATTTTTTTTATCTCAGCAGTGGATGGCTGCCATGGTTAATCTTGCAAGTTACATCATAGAATCATTGAGGTTGGAAAAGCCCTCTAAGATCATTGAGTTCAAGCATTAAGTCAGCAGCACTGTGCTCACTACTAAACCATATTCCCAAGTGCTACATCCACACCCCAAAGATGCTGGTGCAGTTCTCTCCATGCGGGGCCTCAAGGATTTCTCATTTTAAATGAATGAGGAAACATAGCCAGCACACAGCTGTGGGTCATTGCAGTCATCTAAAGAATGTGGGTTTGAATTGCTGGCCTGGAATTCTAATTTTTCGTGTCTCATCAGCAATGCATTGAGCTGTCCTGAGCCTGCTGTTGAGGTGGACCATCAAAAAATCCATCACTCCTGCCATTATCTGCATTCTTTTTATATAGATTTAATCAAAACTGTGTACGTGTAGTGGCAGTGTGTATTACTGCTCTCCTTAAAAATCTCATTCTCCTTGTCTGCATTTCCAAGGTACCCCCACATGCTGTTCAAAGCACTTGTTGAGTGTCAGGGCTGACTGCAGTGAGTTACAGCCTTTAATCTGAAATTGATTATTAAATTGCTACAGTACGATTGCAATAAATAGCAACATTGATCAGCCTGAAGAGAGGCTGAATAGTAAAATCAATGCATGGCTTATTGCCTGAAAATATGAATGCTACCTGAGCTATTTTGTGCTGCCCTTCCAGCTGAGGCATAATGGGATAGTAAGACCTGAGCATCTCAGACGCAGCTGTTGGAATTTCTGATGTCATTTTGCCGACTGTTTTAAGGCTGAAGATCTTTGTTAAGCTGCACAGCACCCCAAGAATGGTCCCAGGCTACTGCCACGAATGCTTGCAAAGCCAGTAGCTGCATCTGTGACCTGAAGGTGAAAAAAAAAAAAGTTGTCTGTGTGTAATTCAACTCAAATTAGCGTCTTTAATCACTTTCTTCCCTGCTCCTTCCCTCGAAGAAGGGCTACCGTGGGCTGCATCCCCGGCGTGCAGCCGCCCCTGGGGCGAAGAGCGGCAGGCTTTCCTCTGGCTGGAAGTGTGGCCATGGTGTCATCCTGAGGCTGAGCCATTCGTTCTGCTGATGCAGTGCTGAACAGAACGTGCTCCTGTCTGCACTGACCACAAGCCAGGAAGTTTTGGAAGGAAGTGGGGAAGATTGCACTGAGGATAAGCAGAATAGAATGTCAGGGTTTGGAAAAAAAAAAATGCTAATGAAAATATACCGGAGGGCTTGGATGGGAGGGTGGCAGAGGGGGAAGACAGGGACAGCTTGAGGACTTTGAGCCAAGTTGGGAAGGGGTAGAGGATGTCAGTGAAAAGGAGGATCTCATGAGGCTGGTGAGAAAAGGAAGGTTGGGTGAGTAGAAAAAAGTGTGCTAAAGAGGGAGGATAAGGATGCAGTGGAAAGGAGCTGGCATGGCAATAGGAAGGTTGGAAGTGAGTATGGGTGTAAGGTACCTAAGAGTGAAAAATCCAAAGTGATGCAGAAGATTAAACAGGCTGGTCGAAACAGACTTGGAGAAGAGAGGCTGTAGAGAGGTGCTGGAAAGTGGTTTAGACGCACAAAATGGCTGTGGGAGAGTTCTCTACCACAAACTGTGTGTCTGACACAGGAAATTAAACTTGCTGATGTACCTGTTGAGTGCTTTGAACTCAACAGGAGTTAGATGCAGAAGAGCCTTTACCAACCTTACCTTTGAACAGAGATAATGCAGAATCCTTTGGGTTGGAAAAGGCCTCCAGGATCTTGGAATCCAGCTGTTCTCCCAGCTCTACCAAGGCCACCACTAACCCATGTCCCCAGGTGCCACATCCACATGTTTTCTACAACTTTTCTACAGGTTTCCATGTTTCCTGACTCCAAGAATACAAATAACGTGGGAGCACAGAAGTTAAATATCTAACCCTGAAAACCAAGTGTCCAAAAAGTGTCCCCTCAAAGGAGACTGATCCAGCCAGAGTTCTTGTACCCTTAAGGCAAGGAAACAGGACACTGAGCTCAAGAAATAGGATAGGGAATCCCTCCATTATTAATGGGCAAAGAGGCTCCATTGCTGTGCTTGTTCTGATCATGTCACACCGGTAGAGTTTATTCTTAGTCTTAGCCACAGCCTTATAAATAATAAAATGGGTCATGTTTTATCTTACCCCAGTGATCATTGTAATGCGGCTTTTGCCTGAGACTGTGCCAAGCTCAGACACAGGCAACATTTAGAAGTGCATAAAGTGAAGAGCACACTGCAAAAGTAGCCTCAGCTCTTTCCAAAATACACACTTACCAAGAATGAACCTGGTGGGTTTGCAGTGTGCACTGACTGGGGAGGGAAAAAACGAGAAAAATGGGAACTTGAGGTTGCAGCATGTCTGTCTCCTCTCTGGTGACTGGGGACAGCACCCAGGGAGCACTGGAGCTGTGCCAGGAAGGTTTAGGTTGGATTTTAGGGAAAGGTTCTTCCCCCAGAGGGTGCTGCCCAGGCAATGGGCACGGCCCCGAGGCTGCCAGAGCTCCAGGAGAGTTTGGACAGCGCTGCAGGGATGCACAGGGGGGATTGCTGGGTGTCTGTGCAGGGACAGGGGCTGGACTGGGTGACCCTGGTGGGTCCCTCCCAGCTCAGGATGTTCTGTGACATCACAAACTTTGTTTATTCCTTCAGCCTTCTCAGAGGATTCTCCTGCTTAGTTCAATTAATTGCAAAAGGAAATTTTTTGGGGAAAATTGCAATAAATAGGTCTGTTCATGCACAAGCAAGAAGGCTTTTGAGGGGCTGCTAAAAATGAGTTTTCCTTAAGACCTTAGTGTTTTGTAAAGGATTCATGTGTTTCGTCCGTTAATAGGCGAATGGATTGTGATCAACAGTAAAAGGCTCGAATACAATATGCTAATGTAGCGTTTGATTCAAAGAAGAAATTATAAATGATCTCTTTATCCTATAAATATTTTCCTTGCGTTCTAATGGTTTAGTTCCTTCCATTATTTTTTTCACCAAACCTCTTTCTTCAGTGTTTATGTGGGCTGTGTGTTTGCTAGCAGACATGCAAACCTTCCCTCACTGGACTCTGGCTTCTCGTTGCAGAAGTTCCCCGAGCTGAAGTTCAAGTACGTGGAGGAGGAGCAGCCTGAGGAGTTCTTCATCCCCTACGTGTGGTCCCTGGTGTACAACTCTGCCGTGGCCCTGTACTGGAACCCCCGTGACATCCAGCTCTTCACCATGGACTCGGGCTGAGGGACACCCCGGCCAGGCCAGCCCCACTCCGTCTGACAGGAATCAAACCTCTGCACCCGTTCCAACCTGACCCCCTCCAACCGCCCCCTCCGACCCCAGAGCCAGTGCTGGGACAGGCTGGTGTGGGGCACCGATGGCTTGTAGGCACCCTTGTGTTTGTAGTCCATAACCTAGAGCTTGTTTGATGAAAATGAGGCCTTACACATGGGGTATGATGTTACTACCAACCACAAACCTGATCGTCCTTTTAACTCAGCGGGCTAAATGAGATTGCGGGCTTTGATTTGGAAGCGGCGTTTGTATTTTTGGCAGCTTCCTTGGGTCAAGCTTTTTATGGTCTCCTGGATGCTGCCGTGGGTTGCTCGTTACCTAATCCCGTGTTCTCACTCACAGCCCTTCGTTTCCGTGGCACTGTCAAGGCTGCAGCCCTTAAATTGCTGTCGACGCTGTCATCCGAGGGAACTAAACAAGCAGCATCTTAATCAGGTTAGCTCCAGGCAGATTCAAAACACTTGATTTAGATGTTTGTGGGAGGATTTTCAATAGCAAGTCTTTTGTTGTTGTTGTTGTTTGACTGGCAAATACTCTCCAGAGGGCAAGAAACACCTGCTTTCGGAGTCAGGTCCCTTACAGACTTGTTTTTCTGTGCTCCTGTGCAAAATTGTTCCTGGAAATTGAACGTGTAAGGGAAAGGGGGGGAAAAAAAAGTCCAAAGAAAATAATTACAAGATTGTAAAATAGACCAGTGTCCTGTAGACCTGTGCGTAATGGTGACAGTGTGTTTTGGGGATCCTTGACAAAGCTCTGTGTTGAAAACCTCCTGTTAGCTTTTAAAGTTTTATGGCAGAAGTATAAATTTATCTGAATGTAGAATACTACTCTCTTTTTTTTGTTGTTGTTTTCAAGTGCCCTTTCCTGATATACCTGTTTCAGCAGTGGGAAAAGCAAAAGAAGTGATTTTTAAAAAAACAAAAATCTCATTTTTCAAAGTGGGGATCGTATTTTGGGGATGCCTGTTGCACACACGTGCACCCACTCTCCTCATCCCACGTGCTGCTGTGTGGGGGACTGTCACCAGTGCATTGCATGCCAAAACTTCAATTTTGAGGAATTAGTTCCTGAAGACGTGTGGCAACCCTCTGTATTCACCGCCTGCTCCAGCATGTTCTGTTTGTTGACCTGAGGAATCGGGTGCACTTGCTTCCAGAAAGTCCTTTGTATGGCTTTAAATAGAATTTCTTACACCATTTCGTCCCTCTGAAGGATGTGCTAAGATTGTACTTTCCTTTTATCTGCTTATTTAGAGACAGAAGTCCATTTGAGTCCTACACAAATGGAAATGCTGGCNCAGAGATACATTCTAAAAAAAAAAAAAAAAAAAAAAAAGCTTTCCAAATTTATTTAAATATAGCTGCAAAGGAATATATAAAGCCTATGAGCATTTAGGACTTTGAAATGGCAGAAGCTTTCGTGAAAAAACAAAGGTAAGACTGGAGATGCAGTGTTTTCCTAGGCAGTTAGGAGAAATGAATGAACCATGACTGAGCTGCACATCAGTTGATCTGTATTTTGGATTTATTCTGTTTTGTTTTGGTCTTTGAGCAAATGTCAAAAGGGGATAACTATTCTTGGTTACTGTAGTGATTTGTAAATTTGTCTTTATTAAAAGACTGAGAGTGTTTGTGAGTCAACAGGGCTGCCCAGATTTGGAAAGGTCAGTCTGAAGATGCACTTTTAAACCGTGGATTCTAAAGCTGCTGGGCTGGCTCAGTGTTCATCAGTTTTAAACACCCTGGGGTGAGCAGAACCAGAGAGGCCCTGCCAGGGCAGACACTGCTCAGCCAGGTGTCAGACTGCAGAAAACCTGATTTGTCTGATTAAAAAGGGCTTTTTACAAGAGAGAGGCACATAAAGCAGCAGTCTGGTAGAATGGGTCACACAGCTGCTGAACCAGCATCGGTGTCGCACAGAAAATTCTGTCCTCCCGTTGTGGTGACGCTGAGGTGCAGAGGATTTGTTCTGATGGCGTAATTTCCTTGTGTGTTTCATGAAATGTCCTGATCCTGGGTCCCAGCAGGTTTGGAACAGCTGGAGTTACCACCTAAAGCCAAAACAGCAGAGCCAGACCAAGATTTAGGCAGAAATCCATGCTGGCCCCACTGGCTCTCCCAAGAGCTGGAGCGTGATGAGGGCCTGGCAGTGTCCTGACATCTGCAGTCTGGTACGGTCACAAATACTCTGTTTTTCCTTCACCTTAGGGATCCTTTTCATTACTTTGTGTGAAAGATTTATTATGCATAATTACAAAAATAAAGAAGATAAAACAAAAATGGGGTGGTGTGCTTTATGTCACGGGTCTCGGCCTGGTCATCAGGCCCAACCTGATTGAGATTTTATCATGTCCTCCATGGTGTGCAATTAAGAAGAATATAATTTTATCACTTCAGGGCTGGGGAGGAGAAGGCAGGTCTGCTCTCAGAGGAGCATCCCTTCCAGCAGATCAATCAGGCAGAAAACTCAGCTGCTGTGTAAGTTGTTGGTGAAGTGGGAGTTGCGGAGCCTCACGCACGTGTCCTTGGTGAGGCAGAAATCCTCCTGCCTAAGGCAATAGACTGAAACTCTGATCTCGCTGTGAAAGTGAGATTTGGGGGTGGGGGGGTTGGAAGAGATAAATGCATTGGGCATTCATTCACGTTGGCAAAAGCAATCCAAAAACCTGCCAGATTTCTTGGCATTTCTTGACCCTAGTAGCCTAAAACCAAAGAGTATTGGCACGTTAAGGAAAAAAAAAAAAAAAAGCTGTTTTGTACGTGCCACTAGACTGTTGATCTACCAGTTAAACAGGAAAGGAAGAAGCAAACCACTCCCCTCCCTTCTCTGGAAACTCTAAAGATTTTGTACAACCTTTTCTACTGGTTTTATCATTGCATATGTTGTCTAATTCAGCCAAGTAAAGGTCAGATCTCATACTTAGTCAGCCCCAGGCTCTCTCGTAATTGATTGGGCTTGGTCTGCGAAAACTCCACCTTCTGTGCTGGAAGAGTCTTCTATAGGATTGCACTTCCTAGAATCACCTGACCTCTGCAAATCCTTTTCCCATTCCTACCCCTTCCCCCTTTGGCCACCTTACCTAAAACCGTGTACCGTTGGTACTGGCAATACTGTAAAATTCAGCATCCCAGCTGCTTTTGTGTTTGATTCATTGTTAGTTTTGGGATTCGAGGCAGTTATTATTACCATATTTATTGTCTGTTGTTGCTAACAACTGGCAGGGTAGCAGCTGCACATCTGAGAGCAAGGCACAACAGCCTCGTGGGTTCAGCGGCCTCAGCTCTGGACACTCCTGGCAGAAGCCCTGGTGGCTGTGAGCTCTGAGGTGTCCCTAGGGATCGATTTGTCAGGGCGGGACCTCCTGGACGCCGCAGGGCAGGTGGTGGGGCTTAGGCTGGATGGGGCTGGGAATTGTTCTGGGCTTGGCCACAAGGCTGACTTTTAAACTCTCAGGAGTTACGCACTGATAGTGCCTGTGCACAGGCCAATCACGACTGTCAGACGTGTGTGAAGGGTTCAGGGAAAGGATCACAAGGCTGGGAGTTTCCCTGTTCTTTTCACTTTCAGGGCAGGAGCCTGTTGGCAGGACATCCCCGGGCTGCAGTGACATCACCCGGGGAGTGCTCCGGGCCATCCTCCTGCGTGAGGCATCAGCAGCCGTCACCAGCAGCGCTCATTGCCCGATAACAGCTCTGCCAGCTGACGATAATGGTATTTCACAGACAAAAGGGCAGCGCTCGCAACCTCCCTTGACCCCAGCAGCAGAGCTGCACTTCCTGCTGTGACAGAACAGCAACTCACGAGGAACAGGGCAGGGCGGTGCTGTGGCAGTGCAGATGATCGTTTAAAGAAATTATAGAGAATTTGGGTTGGAAGGGACTTTAAAGATCCCAGGGCTGGAGCCCCTGTGCTCTGGAGCCAGGCTGGCACAGCTGGGGCTGCTCAGCTGCAGCACAGAAGGCTCCAGGGAGAGCTGCGAGCCCCTGGCAGGGCCTGAAGGGGCTCCAGGAGAGCTGCCCAGGGACTGGGGACAAGGCCTGCAGGGCCAGCACACAGGCAATGGCTTCCCAGGGCCAGAGGGCAGGGACAGCTGGGACATTGGGAAGGAATTGCTGGCTGGGAGGGTGGGCAGGCCCTGGCCCAGGGTGCCCAGAGAAATTGATGGGGCCAAGGAAGTGGCTCCAGAGTCGCATGGGCTTACTCGAAAGCAGCAACCCATGAGCTACGTCCCTCCTTTGCAAGCCCCTGGCTACAGATTTTGGCATCCCTTCTCTGGGAATGTCCCTGGAGTAACAGCTTTGCATTTTGGGGGCAGTTAACCCCAAACCGTGAGGTTCCAGCTGAGATTACAGCTCGTAATCATTCAATCATCGATGCTGGGTTATTGCTGGGTGGATGCATTTCGGATGTTAGGGCTGTGCTGCCTGCCTGCAAATTAATTTCTCCAAGGAGCCGTTTTTGGTGTTGGAGGCTCTGCTACCATGGACTGTGACAGCACTTACATGTACTCAGATAAATGAAAATGTCACTATCAGTGAATCCCTCCAGATCACGAATCCTATACACTGTGGAGCTGCCAAACTGGGACAATTTGAGTGAGAGATTTAAAGACCAGTGATGATTTCTATTTTTTTTTTCTTAATGCTGCTGAAGCACACGGCATAATCCTTCATCATCACTTTAAAAACTGCCTTAAAATTAATCCAAAATGAATATGTCTTGGCAGACGTGATGAAATGTTCAGCTGTACATAATGTTTTTGCCAGATGTCTTGGCAAACTGAATGGCAGACTTCAGTCTTCCTTGCAGTCACTTTGTGCTGCTGAAAGCCCTGAATGTGATGGCACCCGGGGAAAATTGAGGATCCGGAGAGGAGCAGTGACAAAGTAGGTGACGTCCCGATGATGCTACCCTGGCCCCTCCTCCTATTTATGAAACGACCAAAAAATGCTTTTCAAAGAGCAAAACAGCTTATTAAAAGCTGGCAATTTAAACTAGGAACAGCTGTCCTCGGCCTGCTGCTTCTATTTTTGTCCCCAGAGCCGTTTTCAGGGTCCATCCCCTCTCCCGGCGCAGCTCCTGCATCCAGTCTGCAGTGCCCCCCCTCCATAAATCCTGCTGGGTGTGGGGCTTGGGGTGCAGGGGTCCAGGGGTGCTCAGCCCCACCAGAGCTCTCTGTCCCTGTTTAAGGACTGTATCAGCTTGAGAATAGTGGGAATAAACCACTCGGGCAAAACCATGCCTGGAGATTCAGGAGCCTCTTACAAAACAGGTGCTTGAAGGCCTAAAAACGTGGTGTTTTATCCTAAAACAGCCTTGTGTGTTGTTTTGTTGCTCAGGCTGTCCCTAGAGGGGGTAAAGCCATCATTCCTTGATGGTGAATATTCAGTATCCATTATATTTGCTGGGCTGAGCTTCGGAATAAAAATTCTTCTTAGTGCCTTGTGTCCTGTCCGTGTCTCTGCATGGTGAGCAGTGGAGCAGAGACAACCAACAGAGCTGTTCTCACTCTGAAAAGAAGCTCTTTGTGATGGCTCCAGGAAAAAACCCTCCCCTCCCCAACCCCAGCCAAAAAAAAAAAGCAGTCTTGCGAGTTTCTCCCGGCTGAAACACAAAGTGAAAATTAAATTTAAATTATTTTCTTTCTCCTAAATCAAATCTCTCAGGCGCCAAATGCCCTTTAAAAGGTCAAGCTTTTAGCCCACAAAATTGTAATCGATACATTATTGACCTAAACAACAGCCATAAACTACGGGCCACTTTTGTCTCCTGGCTTGGCTTCTCCTCCTTCCTGGTAGAGCACATTTGGGCCAGGAAAGTGGCCCTGGTGAAGGTGGGATGGAGAGGGCTCATAAAACCTCGCATCCACAGCAGAGCTGGAGAAATGTGAACACCCACAGAGCAGGATTGCCTCTCCTTCGTTTCCTTCCTTTCCTTCCTTTCCTTCCTCTCCTTCCTTTCCTTCCTTTCCTTCCTTTCCTTCCTTTCCTTCTTTCCTTCTTCCCTCTCCCAGCCGTTGACTCTAGCCGGTTTTGGACTGGGAAATGCCCAGCTGGCCTGGTCAGGAGGTGGATTTCTCCCATCCCTAACACAGCCCCCGAAGGTGTTTCCCAGCAGCATTTCCTTCCCTTCTCACCGCGCTGTGTTTCCCTGTTCAGTCAGGGACGTTCACCCGCACCAGAGCCACACCAGCACGTCACCAAGGGTCCCACATCACGGTCACTGTGGCCACCAGGACCAAGAGTGGCCTTGGGAGGATGGAGGTGACGCTCTCGAGGACACGGAATGACTCCCCACAGCAGGGAAGGAGTAAGAGGCTGGAGCACGGCTGTGGATGGGGGGATGCCACATTTGAGGGCACCAGTGTCCCCACGGGTGTGTGCCAGAGACAGATGGCAGAGGCCCTTCTTGGCTGGCCGAGGAAGAAACATTTTATGGCAACGCCTTCCTGCTTCTTGTCACTGACTCCGTGACAAAAAGTACCCAGAAGAGCAGTGCTAGAGAATAAGCCAGAATCACTCCTGACTCAAGGAGTGATTAATCAGGAGGAAATTACACTGATTAGGAAGGCACTGGGCCTAGACAGGCAGTTTGGAAGTGTTTGGATGTGTACAGTGTGCATATGTGTAAATGCAGTGCAGACACACAGGGACAGGGTATTTACATATCCACGTGTCAAAATGGCACCTCATTGTCTTTTTTGATTGTTTTTATGATATATTATCTATCAAATGACCCCCTTTCTTATATAACACCCCATCTGATGAAGCGCCCTGAGTGAGAGCGCGGCTCTGGCTGGGTTTGGGTGTGTGCCTGTAGAGTACTTCCAAGAGGAAATGGGGAAGTGGTGGCCACAGGTGACACCTCAGCTGCATTCGGGGCAGAACTCAGCGGTGACACCAGGCTTTTGCGGGCATTGGGATGTGCAGGGAGGATTAGGACAACACATCCCAGGTCAGGAGGCTGCCGGTGCAGGATTTGCCTCCTCTGTTACCTCGTGCGCACTTCTGTTGTGGCCACAAGCATTGAGGGCAGATTAGTTGTGTTTGTGCGCTGCCAACCTGGCTGCTGTGACATTTCCATCTACCCCACCGTTGTATAACCCTCTGCTCCTGATGAAATCAAGAGCCGGGAAGAAATCCCCTCACTCCCCGACCCTCGCGCCGGAGCAGCTCAACCCCAGGTTGGGCATCGAGTTCCGAAGCTTTCCCTCCAATGCAGGCCTGAAATACCACCTTGCCCCGTGGCCTCGGCCTGCTCTGCAGCCAGCAGACATCAAAAGCCTTGTTTGTACCGGTGTGCTCCAGCATCACATCTGGCTCTGATAATCCTCAAGGCTGACAGCTCTCTTCAGGTCAGAGCAATGTAGGAGCAGGGCCTGCAAAGACCATCTTTCACCTCTCTGGTCAGCAGCAGCAGCTGCCCATGCTGACCCTCAGCCAACCTCCTCCATCAGAAAAGGCACACCAGGATGGAGAGCATCCCTGAAATGTTCCAAATCACAGCCTGCAGAGACCTGGCCGGTGACCCAGGGCTTTTTCCTTCGGTCTGGAGCCCAGATCTGGGGCTCATGAGGTTGGGAACAGTGGCCTGCTACACCTTCATCGGGCCAGCGCGCCGGCCCCACGATGGACCCTGGGGAACAGAAGCTGTCCATTGTGTCCTCTCAATTTAAGAGACAGAAGAGGATTTGTCACTTTGCACTCCCAGCTCAAGGCCCGGTGGCGAGGGGTGAGGTTCAGGAGGGGTGGAGAGAAGTTGGGGTTTTTCCTGACGCCTTTGCAGCACTGTTCTTCCAAGTTTTGAGGGTGTCTTTGCCTGGTAGCTTTCTCCTACCTCGACAGTAACCCTTGGGATGGCAGCTCGGTGGGGTGCGTGTAGGAGATGATGAAAGACAGGGAGGTGAAGAAACTTGTACTAAACACTCTGTTGTTGGCTCTCGGCCTGAGATGCTGGGCCTGCTCAAGGCCTTGCCAAGATCGTTTTCTCTGGGAGGATACGCTGATGATGACAGCCAGGTATTTCTTTGATGCAATTCTGTGTATTACTGGGGAAAGTACGTAAAGTCCCGTTTCCCCGAACGCCACAGGGCCACGTCGGCTGCACAGCCTGGAGCCCAAGCCCGAGCCTGCCTGAGCCACCCCTGCACACCCTGGGTGCCTCCCTGCACCCTCGCCCCGCACTGCGTTTCCCCAGATCCCTTTCTGGAACCTCCCTGGCACTTTGCTGGCTTGTGCTTTGCTTTCTCATCCCTCTGGCAGACTTAAAACACACACACACCCCCTTTTTGTGCAATCGACTGCAGCCCAGCCGGGGCCCTGGCAGGACAAGCAGTCTCTCCTCCATCCTTTACAGGAATTCCCGGGGAAATTTCTCACTTTTGAGTGATTTTGAGCAATTTCTGTGGTAGTTCAAGGCCTGCATGAGTTTTTCCTGTTCTGGATTTCACCAAACAAGGGTGAGAACGCCTTCCTTGCTTGAGTACCGAGGCAATGTAGCACATTGGCCAACTTGATGCTCATCTTCAGCAGCGGCCCTCAGGTAAAACTGATTCATAGTGCCACAACTGCAGCCTCCTGGAGGAGAGGAGGTGCTCTGCAAGGTGCCTGAGTCCTGCCTGGTGGAAAGGATTGTGGGTCCCTTGTCACCGCCTCTGTCCCCAGAGAGCAGCTGCACACGGTATCCAGCCCACACTGACCCTGGAGCAGAACGGATCAGGGGTTGCTTCTGGGGTCAGCCAGCACTCGTGACAGAAAAAAAATTGTTTCCCAGATGCCCCTGGATTCTAGGGAGTGTCCAAGGCCAGGCTGGACAGGACTTGGAGCAACCTGGGACAGTGGGAGGCGTCGCTGCCCGTGGTAGGGGGTGGAGTGAGATGAGATTTTAAGGTCTCTTCCAACCCAAACCATTCTGGGATTGTGTGGTGAAAAAATCTTCCTCAGAGTGGAGAGGAAAACCCAGGGAGAGGTTTTCAAAGACCAGACCACCCAGAGGCTGAGCAGAGCCGGGAGGAGCAGGAGTCTGTGTAAGCCATGCCTGGGTAAGGCTGTGGATGGACACTCAGAGGGACACAGGGATCAGCAGTGGCAGCAACACGATGTGAGAGAAAAGGGAGTTTGTTTGGGGGGAAAAGGTACCAAATCTGGGGGTCTACCCAAGATAAATTTGTGCATGATCTGTGGGACAGAGAGAGGAACCCGGGGGCTGCTCAGATCATTGAGCAGCCCAGCTTTCCACCACGCTTCTGGCACTGCTTGATTTTCCTGGGAAAACGAATCCTTCCTCTGCAGCATTCATGAGAGTGGCCCACGCACGGAGCCACGTTTGAAGGGAATGGCCTTTTCTGGCCGCTGTGCTCGGGACAGAATGTCTCAGAACACAATGAATGAAACACAAATGTGTGAGCGGCGCCTCCTGCCCCGTCAGCACCCGGGCGTGAGCTGGGGGTCACGGCCAGCGCAGTGGGGGTAGAGAGCTCCTTCTCTGCTCCTCCTCTGCGTGGCAGACCCCTGTGGCTCCTCCGTGGGGCAGCGCACCAGACACGGAGAGAGAGGAACATCTGGGCTGCTGTTCCGTAAACAAGACGTGGGCAAGTCACGCCCCTCCAGATAATCTCTTGTTCAAAGTGAAAGCTCGCCACAGAAATTTGGAAAAGGAGGTGGAAGGAGCGGGGCAGGACTCCTATTATGCTTGGAAACTATTTAAATATGTCAATATTAAGGGAGCGTAATTACCACTCAAGCGATTCCAGCAAACAAGTCGGTAACAGTGCCTGCTTTACGGGAAGTGCATTTCCTCTTGGCAGTCTCCTGGCTGGGGATTATTGAGTGTGCAGCTCCCCCTCCATCCACCTCGCTGGGGAACCAGCACCTCCCAGCCAGGCAGGGCCGCACAGCGACGGGCTGGGGTGCTGCAACTCGAGGGACCACGGGGATCGACCTAAACCCCTTGCAGGTGGAGCCCTAACCCCTGGCAAGGTCTGCTGCGGGTCTGAGGACACTGAGCAGCCCCGTGGTGCCGGGGGTCGGTGGTGGCCATCATTTCTGTGCTCAAGGTCACCAGCAGTGCCTCGGTGCTGCTCTGCTTCCCAGAGCATCTGCCTGGAGCGTCCCTTGCAGCCACGCTGTGCAGAGAGTCAGAGGAAGGAGAGCGCTGCAGTTCAGGGGCTGGACTCTGTGCCCAGATCTCCTGAGTCAGCTCCCAGCGCCACCACCGATGTCCCTGTCGTGTCAGACAAGTCGCTTCGCCTCGGTGACGCCGGCTCCGGCCTCAAAACCCTCCTGTGGTCCAGCTGTGTGGCAGCACAGGGTCACTCTCCGGCTTGGGGAAGTTACTCAGGGCCTTTGACTCCTGGTTGGAAAACACTGAACCCAAAAATCAGGTTCCTTGAGCCATTAGTCACTGAAGAAACAACAGCTTCCCAAAGCTGCTGAGAACCTTCCCAGGGCGGCTGGGAGAACAACCTCCCGCTCCTGTCGGAGGGGCTCGGGGACTGGCGGGGCTGGCAGACAATCCAGAGACTCTGAGGCTGGATCATTCCCGCGAACAATGGGAATGATCTCACGGGAAAGCTGCCCTGTGGAGTGGCCACCCTGCAGCTGTCCCCTCTGGGATCGCACACAGGTGCTGCTGACCGCTCAGCTCCCCAGGGCCATTTGCACAATAACCCACTGAGGACACAAAAAACCCCGGTCTTCAGCGAAAGAGGCGCAATTAACCTGCATCGCTCATTAGAGAGGGCCTGTGTATAATCCTCATTACTGAACCTGCGTGTTTTCCATCATCCCTGTCTGCCATGCAAGGCCTTTCATCCACGCCATGCAGGTGGTGAACCAAGATCTCAGGAGTTCGGAATGAGGGGAGCTTTAAGTTCCCTTTCAACCCAAACTATTCTGGGACTCTGTGATTTTGCCACCCCTTTGACTAGTTTTGAATTGCACTGACTCAGCACTGCCCGGGATGTTCTTTACAAGCCTGATGTGAAGTGTGTGAGTGCACATTATTGTCCATAACACATGGACCATGGTATGAACCCTTTCAAATTCGTTAAAAGCACTTGAATATTTTTAATTAATTCCTTTTGTTCTTTTTTTTTCAATACCCACCCAATCTGAGCCCTAATCCCATCTCACGGCTGCAGAGGAGCTATAACAAAAGATTAGCTCATGTTTAATGTCTGTTTAGTGCCCGAAAGGCATCTTGAAAATGTAAAACGACACGGAAATGCTGAATAATCATATTTTGCTGTCAACACTCCCCTTGAGCAATGCCCTTAAGCCTAACAAATGCTTGCTTCAAGCACAGCAAATGTCCTCATTATTTTTGAACAATCTCACCCCCTGCCCTGGAGTTTGGAACACCGCGATGATACCTGCCCAGCTGGGGACACTATTTTTGCTGGGGTTTTGGGTCTCCCAATAATTTCTCATTGCAAAGCTCAGATTTCTGTTGCTCAGGTGCTGCCCACGGTGTCCTGGAGGAGCCCAGAGGGTGAGGGGAGAAAGTGCACGTCCCAAACACAGAGTGCTGCACGGCTGTGAAGCCCAGGGTTGTTTGGAATAACAGGCAGGGGTTGCTGGTGAGGACACACAGGAGGAACACCGGGATGTGGCTGGAGATGGGCCTGTGTGGAAGAACGGCAACATTTTCTGGGAAAAAAATTTCTTCTGGCTCCTGGAGCAGAGCACAGCCCGGTTCAGTGCAGGAATGGGTCAAGAAGTGGCCATGGACTTCAGCAAAGCTTTGACACCGTGTCCCACGTCATCGTCCTGGAAAAGCTGCAGCCCAGGGCTCAGATAAGTTCAGTCTTTGCTGGGCTCAGCAGAGGATGGCAGCCAGGCCCAGAGAGTGGTGGAGAAAGGAGCCACGTCCAGGTGGGGCTGGGCACTGATGGGGTTCCCCAGGGCTCAGGATTGGGTTCACCCCAGCCCTCTGCAGCTTCAGCCCGGGGTGGAGGCGCTGGAATGTTGGGAAAGGCCCTGGGTGCTGTGCCAGCAGCTGGACATGAGCCCAGGGTGCCCAGATGAGCAAGAGGCCGATGGCCCCTGGGCTGTCCTAGACATGGTGTGACACAGCCCCGGGGTGTGACACAGCCCCAGGGTGTGACACAGCCCCAGGGCAGTGCCCGTCCCCTGCGCTGGCCCTGCTGAGGCACCTCCAGTGCTGGGGACAGCTCTGGGCCCCTCAGGACAGGAGAGACCCTGAGGGGCTGGAGCGTGTCCAGGGCAGGGAACGGAGCTGGGAAGGGGCTGGAGCCCCAGGAGAGGCTGAGGGAGCTGGGAAGGGGCTCAGGCTGGAGAAAAGGAGGCTCAGGGGGGACCTTGTGGCTCTGCACAACTCCCTGCCAGGAGGGGACAGCCGGGGGGTCGGGCTGTGCTGACAGGGAACAGGGACAGGAGGAGAGGGAACGGCCTCAGGCTGGGCCAGGGGAGGCTCAGGGTGGATAAAATTCCTTCATGGAAAGGGTGGTCAGGGCTTGGAAGGGGCTGACCAGGGAGGTTTGGAGTCCCCATGTCTGGAGCTGTCCAAGGATGTGGCACTGAGTGCTCTGTGATGGTGACACGGTGGGGATTGGTCACAAGTTGGACTTGGTGGCCTTGGATGTCTTTTCCAACCTCATGGATCCTGTGACTCTGTGACTGCAGAGGGGACAGCACCACCCAAGATATCTGAAGCCTCTGGAGTGTTTCCAGAAAGGCACAAAAGACCTGGCTTTGAGAGTGCATGAGAACTGATTTGCACAAAAAGCGAGAAACTTCTCTCCAGGTGAGGAAAACTTCTCTGCAAAAAGTGCTCCTTTGAAGCCTGGATGGCACTCCCAGACCCTGGACATCTCACTGGATCAGCACTGGAACCCGTTCTGGGTATTTCTGCCTTCCTTCCTTTCTCTCTCCAATTCTCTTCCCTTTCACCCTGCCCCGTTATCCAAATCCCACTGCCGTGTGCTTACACTGGACCAACACCAATTTCCCTGACTGGTGTGTAACCCGCCAATAAAACTTTGTAAAATTTCACAGTTCCTCCGACTTTTGTCACTCCTTTGATCACGACCTGCAAGGACCTGCAAGTCCTGGGTGCTCCCTTCTCCTTAGGGATGGGATTCCACAAAGCTGCGAGGTCCTGCCCCCAAACAGCCCAGCAGAAAAGTGATGGCCAGGATTCCCCACCCACGCCTTTCGGGGGGGGAACCCGAGCTGAGCTGCTTCATCTTCCTGTGTTTCACCCCTCATGAAGGTGATTCCTGGCTTGTGGTTCTAAATCCTTGCTGAAAAGCCACCACTGGGAGACAACAAATATTATTTAATGTTTTGTATTTTGCCCACTGGCAGGGGTCGGGCCCATCTCTGCACCTAGAATGCACCACACTCCATCGTTTGTTTGTGGCTTCCCTCAGATCATACCAACTCATCCCACAGCTGTGTCCCTGCTTTTGTCCCCAGACATCCCTGGGTGACGGCATTCAGGGCTGCAGGGATCAGCTGGCACCTCCTCCAGCAGGGTACGGTGTGCATTAATCTGCTCCCCAAATGAAATTGGGTGAAATAATGCCGGGAGCGCAGATTTGGGATCCCAAGGACGGCTCCTCGCTTGTGCCAGGCTCCTGCTCTCTCTGGTGGCTCGATGTGACACAGGGTCAGGCGCTCTGCTGTGTGTGGTGTGAGGAGGGGGAGTCTCAGTAATGCACTCTGGGAGTCAGTTTTTGGAAGGAAGCCCAAAAAATCCTTAGGGGAGGCAGCAGAGGAAGATCCTTCCCCAGGTCTGCTGTGCTGCTGCAGGGTGTGAGTGAGGACAGGCCCTGCAGCCACCACAGCTCTGGGGCCCCGTTAATTGTGGAGAGTTGGCAGCAGCAATAACTCAGCACGGGAAAGACAAGGAGCTGCTTCAGCCAGGCCAGAGGAGGCAGCGAGATGCTGCCAGGGCTGGAGCCCCTGTGCTCTGGAGCCAGGCTGGCACAGCTGGGGCTGCTCAGCTGCAGCACAGAAGGCTCCAGGGAGAGCTGCGAGCCCCTGGCAGGGCCTGAAGGGGCTCCAGGAGAGCTGCCCAGGGACTGGGGACAAGGCCTGCAGGGCCAGCACACAGGCAATGGCTTCCCAGGGCCAGAGGGCAGGGACAGCTGGGACATTGGGAAGGAATTGCTGGCTGGGAGGGTGGGCAGGCCCTGGCCCAGGGTGCCCAGAGCAGCTGGGGCTGCCCCTGGATCCCTGGCAGTGTCCCAGGCCAGGCTGGACACTGGGGCTGGGAGCACCTGGGACACTGGGAGGTGTCCCTGCCAAGGTTCCTCCCATCCCAAACCATCCTGTGTTTCAAACCCCGAGTGCATCTGTCAGGATGGAAAGTTCCTGACAGAGAGGATCTGCACTCGTAGCAAAATGAGGAAAATGATGGGGTTGCCACTGGTGGTGCCTGGGCACAGAGCTTGCTCCGAGGAGGGATGGCAGGGAAGATGCCGATGTTCTACAGCACAGCCCAGACTATTCTCACCTGATCCCCTTGGCTCGAGGTGCTGTAACTTTGCCTGGTCACTGCAGATGAGGTGGAGCAGGCGGGACAGTGCAGCCACAGCTGCCCCAGCAGCACATCCTGGGCTGTCTCGGGGCTCCCTGCGCCCACCGCAGGTACAGGGATGTGGAGAGTGGGGCCGTGACACCCATGTGAGCTGAGGGGATGGTGCAGGACGAGTGTCCGAGGCTGGGCTGGCCTTGTCCCTGCTGTGATTTAAGTTGTGGGCAACCACTTCAGCCCGGGGGTTTAATTTGTAGGCAAAATTAGGAGAGACAAATCCCCGCCAAACCATGCACCTTTTGGCCCTACAATATATCATGTATTACATTGCATCCCACCATGCCATCCTGAGAAGAGAGGCTGGTCCATCCTCTTTGCTCCACTTTCGTCACTCCTGGGGCCACAGGGGACACAGAAAATTTGGGGCTGCTCACTTCCTTGCCTGGCTGACAGCAGCCTTGCCCCTTCCCCATGGGACACACGGCCTGGGAAGGATGAACTTTCTTAGGGGGAAACAGTTGTAGTTGGTGGCTGAAACTGAGTCTTCAAACTGAAGGGCTGTTAGAACAGCCCAGCCAAAACCTAATGTGGATCGAGACACAGGAGCTGTAAGCCCGAATCCTTTGAGATCAATGAATCCTTCGAGATCAATGAATCCTCCGGGGCTGATGATAAAAATGCTGCTGTCTTCGGCAGGGCAGGAGCACAAAGACAAACCCAGCTGTGTTACAAGGAGAAATTGTTCTCCCAAAGCATCAGGTCACTTAAAAGAGTGATTCCTGGCTGTGATCCCAGCAGTATTGCATTTGGAGAGAGGACTGACACACTAACACTGAGCAAGCTTGATACTTCACGTCTGGTATATTTGTTTGATGAAGAATTTTCAAGGAATGAATGAGAAAAGTAGTTCTCTTTTTTTTTTTCTACTGCATAAAGTGTTGGAGAAAATAATTTCTCTTCCCTGTAATTAACCTTGGGGAGGAATTTCTGTGACGGGCATTTCACCCCAGCTGTCACTGAGAAAGATGGATTGGAAGATGTAGAAGGGAAATAAGGAGATTTAAAAATAATCTAGATTCCATTTCTCTGTCAGACGTAATTTACAGAGAGCCTGACCGTCCACATCTCGTTGCCTGCAGACAAAACAAGGTGCAGCGTAGATCCCTTCAGAAGAGCACTTGAGGTGATTAAAAGGAAGGCTTTCACAGAACATATTTCCTTGAATAGACACCACTCTTATTCCCAACTTCTGCCCCAGGTACCCCACCACAGTGATCTCTGCACTCCCAAAACGAATTTTGCGTGGGGAAAAAGAAAAAAAAAAGCAGCCTGTGAGTGCAAAACACCAAGGAAAGCGGATCGTCCTCTCAGGCAGCACAAGGTTTCCAGGGAGACACGCAGCCAGCCTGGTTTTCATGGAAATGTTAAATTTCCAGCTCCAAACAGCCTGAGACACCCCTGGCCTGGAGAGACCTGCAGAGGCAGAGCATCCTGCTTGTGCCACATTTTCATATGGATGCAAGCTTGGCTTTCAACCACAGTGTCCTAATGGAGATTAAACAACCCCGCAAACAGCTGCTCTGTGCTGGTATCAAGTGGGGACTGGATGAATTCATCAGTTCAGATGGAACTGGGGAAGTTCTGCTAATGCACTTGAAGAACAAAGGTGCACAGATGGCAACTGAAATGCTTAGGGAACTTCTTAAGAAAAATCCAGCTGAGCCTTATAAACAAATGTCCTTTGTAAAAGCAGCATCTGAGGAGTGAGGGAGAGAGACTCTGTCTGAAGCACTTTAATTAAAATATTAATTTTTTTGCCATCGGGGACCTGCCTGGAGCGCGAGATGTTTAAATTATCAGCACGGTTGCAACAGCCACGTGGCTGTAGGGAGTAAAAAGGGAAGGCAGGATTTGCATGTGGCCCATCAGTGCTTGTTAAGGAAAGGGCACTTGGGGAAAAAAAAAAGAAACAAAAAAATTAAACCAGCTTTGTACAATTCTTCTCTGCTCATTTAGTGCGGGCAGGGGTGTTCTGTGCAGGCAAGCACCTTGTATGCATTCGCAGAGGCCTTTGAAGCTGCCCAAACACAAAACATCAGGCTGGCGGAGCTGGCCTCGCCTGACACGCACACGGGTGAGGGCAGGGGAAGGCAACAGCTTAGCTGATGGCTTTGAACTCGTGCATGTACTTTCCAATTATTTAAACGGCCTGGCCAGATAAACATCAGCGCCCAGGCATCGACGTTAATATTCACCAGAACAAATGTTCCAGGGTTTCAGCCCATAACTTATTCAAACCAGTTGGCGGGGAGCAGGGCTGCTGAACTCGCGTTGCCTTCGAGCCCCAAGGCTCCCGGGGAAGGGACTGGGCTGACCCCGTCCACCTGCCCGTGTGCTCCGAGGGGATTCTGCCCCTCTGCCCCTCCTGCAGCGCTGCCTCCAGCCCGGGCATCCCAGCGCAGGAGGGACGCGGAGCTGATGGAGGGATCCAGGGGGATGGAGCCGCTCTGGTTTCAGTGAAGGCCAAAAGCACTGGGATTGTTCAGCCTGCAGCAGGCAAGCTCCGAGGTGACCTCGCTGTGACCTTACAGTGCCTGAAGGAGCCGCCAAAACATGGAGAGGGGCAATTTACAAGGGTCTGGAGCGACAACGGGCACTGGCTTCACACTGCCAGAGAGGAGGTTTGGAGTAGATAACGGGGAGGAACTGTTCCCTGGGAGGGTGGTGAGGGCCTGGCACAGATTTCTTAGAGAAGCTGTGGTTGATGCACTCCTGGCAGTGTCCAAGGCCAGGCTGGATGGGGCTTGGAGCACCCTGGGACAGTGGAAGGTGTCCCGGTCATGGCAGAGAGGGAACGGGATGGGCTCTAAAGGTCCCTTCCAGCCCAAACCCCTCCATGATTCTGTGATATACGAGCGAGGAAAACTGCTGGCTTGAGGTGATGTTGTGTTTGAAAGGCCTGCAAGGGCGCTGCAGCACCAGAGGAGCTCTTCTGCAAAATCTTGTTAACCAGGGAGCTGTTAACCAGGATGCAAGCTGCATCCTCAGCAAGATTCCACCCCTGCTCCCCTCCTGGGGTGAAGCAGCCCATCTCCCCCTGGAGCCTGTGTCTCAAAAACAGGTCCCCATTAACGCTGGGATGCTGCTGCTGTGCCTCCTGTCACCCTGGACACGTCCCCTTGGGCTCTGAGCCGATCTAAGGGCAGCCAGGCCCGCCAAGGGGTTCTGCAGCTCTTGTGCCCACAGCAGCGCTTGAGGCCAAAGGAGCACCTGAGGCCCTGATGAGTAAATGCTAATTAAATATAACTCATATTCTGGTCTGCGGCTCAGCAGGACACCCAGACAAGATCTCCACCCCCGGCGTGCACCCTCAGATGGAATTCTCACCTTTGTCTTGGAGAGTTCATGGCAGGGGGTGTGCCCTGGGGCAGGGGTGAGGGGCTCAAATTGCAGGGTGATGTCCAGGGGCCCAGGCTCAGCCCAGCCCCAGACAAACCGCTGAACCACCTCCCCTGGCCGCTGTGTCAGAGCTGGTGCACTGAACCACCTCCCGTGGTCGCTGTGTCAGAGCTGGTGCACGTTGGCTGGAGGGGGATGGAGGCAGGGAGGAGGGAAGGAGGGTTCTGCAGAGCGCCAGCAGGACGGGCTTGCTGTGGGTTACCCGCCTCGCGTTTTTGTTTATGTACCGGTTTTACCGACCTCTGCAAACCCAGCCAGCAAGGAAAAAACAAGAAGGCACTGAAATCATGGAGCCATGGAATGGCTTGGGTTGGAAGGCACATTCAGAGGGAGTCCAGTGCAGCCCTCCTGCAAGGAGCACGGACACCTCCAACACATCGAGAGTCCCTCCAAAAACTGATTTTGCTACGCTTTGAAATGATGCAAGCCAATGGCAGGGATGTGTGCTGACCCTTCTGAAGGCCCCATGACATACACTGTGCAGAGGCTGGGGGCACGGGTTTGAATTTTCACGGGTTAAGGGGTCTGTGCCTTCACTGCTTAACCACAGCCAGCCACATGTGGACAGTGGGGACATCCTTGTCTTCTTTGGAGGCGCAATAAAATCATTCACGTGCTGGAAGATGGAGGAGTTATGCCATAAAAATAAAAATTACTGTATGTGCTGTGCCAGTCGACTTCCCCTTAAAACCGAGCCCTCTATGTGCTTTATCCCCTGGCATTCAATTAAAAAAAAATATTTCCCATTTGTTTTTTTTTTGAATCAGGACAGAAAATGCTGCCGTGTCAGGGACAGTCAGGTGGTTTTTCTCTGTGCAGAGCGAAGTAATTTCATTTCACAAGCAGCCACGGGAGACCCTACACCAGACACTGCCCTGTTACCTGGAAATCAGCTCGACAAGAGGACTCCAGTTTCTCAGCAGCCATAGGAGAAATGCACTGGGCCTTCCTGTAAGCTCGCTATTTCAATTGGAGGCATTTCATGGGGTAGGTGGAGGCTTCTTTCAAGGAAAAAAACACCCCAGAATTATATATTGACGCTCAGCTTTTTCATACTTACACGCTAATGTATCAAATGCGGCGTTACGGCCAAGAGCTGCAAACCTCGGCCCAAGCCAGGACTTCCTGAGGCCCACAGAGCAGAGACCACTCACACCAGCGTGAGCTGGGGCTCTGCAGGCACCAGAGAACAGCCCAGAGAACAACTGGGAGCAAAACTTTTCAGAAAACCATTAAAGAAACGGCTGGTGCCAAATCAACAGAGACTGCGCGA
The DNA here is from genome assembly GCA_013400315.1 of Bombycilla garrulus. Taxonomy (NCBI): domain Eukaryota; kingdom Metazoa; phylum Chordata; class Aves; order Passeriformes; family Bombycillidae; genus Bombycilla; species Bombycilla garrulus. Next base: position 119,131 of record VXBU01007930.1, read on the forward strand.
CGGATTAGCCGGTGTATGAGACAGGAAAGAGTGAATCGTGTGTTCACCTTTCCTGCGCTCCCGTTTGGCACATCCCACCTGCCCTCCATGGGCTGGAAGGAGATCAGGGGGATTTGTGGGTACACAAAATATTGTCCCAAAGAACTGGACTCAGTGGTTTTAACACAGTTTTTTTTTCTTCAATTGAATGTACTCACAAATAGATTCTTTCTCTTTCTTTACATGCTGAGCTGACTCAGAAGCTATTTCATGGGGTATTTAGTGCAAATAGTTTCTGACAATAGTCAGAATTCCAATTCCATGGCAATTCTGACCTGTCATTTACAGATTATCCAGTATGAACCAAATATCAAGATCCTACTCTTGCTCATAAGTCACAAATTTTGTTCCTGGAAAAGGTTTTGCAGGTTTTAGGAACACACAGTGGTTGGCCTGATCTTATTCACCAGCCATTCTTGGAAAAGAAGAAGCTATGTACAATATTTTACTGTCTAATTATGAGGTCCATTTTAGAGGTCTGTCTGCTGCTCTCATGCAATGACACTTGTATTGTAGTAAAAGCTGAAAAATCCCTTTCCAGTGCATTCCGAGTACAGCAGGGAGGTACACTGGTCACCCTCTGAAGAGCAGAGGTGTCCTCCCCCTCAGGCCTCCAGTCCCCATTTTCTCCTTATCCACGGTTCCCCCTCCTTATTCCGGGCTTCCCTGAGATCCTGAGAATCCCCCAGCTTTTGTTTTATGAAGGAGGATCTAAGCACATGGGTTTATCACATTATTATGGAATCATAGAATTATTTGGGAGGGAAAGGACCTTGAGGATCACTCAATTCCAGTCGCTGTCATGGGCAGGGACACCTCCCAGTGTCCCAAGGTGCTCCCAGCCCCAGTGTCCAGCCTGGCCTGGGACACTGCCAGGGATCCAGGGGCAGCCCCAGCTGCTCTGGGCACCCTGGGCCAGGGCCTGCCCACCCTCCCAGCCAGCAATTCCTTCCCAATGTCCCAGCTGTCCCTGCCCTCTGGCCCTGGGAAGCCATTGCCTGTGTGCTGGCCCTGCAGGCCTTGTCCCCAGTCCCTGGGCAGCTCTCCTGGAGCCCCTTCAGGCCCTGCCAGGGGCTCGCAGCTCTCCCTGGAGCCTTCTGTGCTGCAGCTGAGCAGCCCCAGCTGTGCCAGCCTGGCTCCAGAGGCTCCAGCCCTATTGCACAGTCCTGTATCTGTTGGGGTTTTTTCATCGGGCCCAGTTCCCAGCTGTGTTTCCCAGAGAGCTGCCCCGACCCGAAGACGCTCAAGAGCCTCGCACATCCAGGACAGGTTTCCAGGAAAACGAGTGAATTCCAGAGATGCAGCAATGGAAACAATAGCCCCGTTCTGGATTTGGCAAACGGACAAGGGCTCATGTCCGGAAACAGGGCGGAGGCACAGGGGGCTGATGCCACCCAGCAGGGAGCCAGGGCTGCCACTGCTCCGAGAGGATGGGGATTGTTTGCTCTGGTTGCTTTCCAAAGTCATTCCGATGACTCGGAGGTGGGGGGATTTCAAGGAAACGTCCGAGATGCTCATCCAAACCTCGTTTTAAAACATGGCTCAGCAAATCTGACTCCCTGTTTCACACGGGAAGGCGGCTCAGTGCGTGGCGGGGGAAAGTGCTGGAGGCAGAGCAGAGGCCATCGGGCATCTGGGGCCACCAAAGGCCAGCAGGATTTTCCAACATCCTCCGTCAGGTGTTGGAAGGAAAAATATGAAAAGCCCTTTGGGGCGCAGTGTGACTTGATTAAAATAAAAAAAATAAATCAAATCCTCAGTTAACTGTTCTATCAAAGGTCCATCTCCTTCTCTGGAGGAAGGATCAATGTCTTCTAGGGTGGATGCTTGCTAATAAATCAGGAGGGCTTTGTTCATCTGCCAGCTCCTCCATGGGCTGGCTGGGTGGTCTTCCTGTGATTTAGATCTCTTCAGCCTCAGTATCTGAGAGACAGGTAGGAAAAATACGTATTTTCATACATATCCCCTTCTCCCCTTTAATGTCAAACTCCAAAAGAAATGTAAAACCATTAGGAAATCTGAGGTGATGCTGCTACTTTTCACATAGCAGAAGCCAAAACTCTTGGGTGAGAAGTTCTTTCAGCCTTTGTTACTACTGAGATTTTTTTTAATGTAGAGGAGACCCAAGAGGGGAGATGGGCAAAACCTGCCAGATCCTGAGTGGGGCTCCTTCTGGTCAGGAGGATTTGGGCAGAACTCTCCCATCAGCAGACCAGTGATCTGCCTAAACAGGATGTCAGGAATTGTCTGGAAACATCTCGTCCTACCTTGGGCATGGCAGGCACAGGAGCACCACGACCTGCAGTGGACAGCCAAGCTTCAGGGTTTATTAAACCCACTAAGGTTTCCCAGGGCTCACTAAGCCAGGGCTCACTCTGTCTCATTATTGCACAGTTTTACCTGATCTTGGGTTTTAGATAATTGCTTTTCACCTCGGATTACCTGGACAAGGTTTTTATGTAACGGTGCCTGCTGAGATGGAAAAGACGAGAGAACGGAACATGGGCCCTGCAGGTTGGTGGCTTGGGTGGCTCTGACAAGAGTGTGGTCAAGGACATTGCACAAAATGGCAAATCTGAACATCCTCGGTGTCCGCTGAGTCAAAGAGCTGTGGCTTAAACCGCAGAGGAAACCATCCAGAGGGAACTGGATTTGTTTTCCAAAGTAGCCAGTCTAGACAAAATTTTGCCACCTTGCACCTTTGTATTCTGCTGCTCCCCTCTTGTTGTGCTTTAGGGAAAATTTCAGGATTGCATTTTGTTGTGTCCTATCATCAGTCCCACAATTTCCCAGTGCAAACGGTGGGAACAGCAGAAACACCTCTCTGCCATTGTGAAAGCGAAGGTACAATGTGTCTGTTTGCTGAATTACAGAAAATTCCTTCCCTCCTGCAGCTGAGTGTTGGCAAAATGGGTCACTTAATTCTGAAATAATTAATTTCTCTCAAAGAAAGTAACAGCAATTACTTCAATGTCATGGCAACACACACCAGCGCCGTGCGAGATGTCTCTCACCATCTCCTCGCTGCAGTCTTCCCTTGGAAATGAAAATTAAAAAAAAATACAAACCAAACCATCATTTTGCAGCAGTTTAGCGCCGAGGTGTCCTGGGGAAGTGTCACCCGTGGTACCAGGCCTGAAGGATTTGGGGCAGCACCTCCCATGACCATCATCTCGAGCACCCGTTGGGCAGCCGCCTCTGCTCTGCCCAGCCCAGGACTGTCTCCTGCCTGCTGCTGAAATCCTCCACAGAACATGCACAGGGCTTTTCAGACAAGCAGCCTCTCAAAGAGCACAGGATCGATATTTTGTGCACCTCGGCAGCCGTCCCACAACACCGAGGGCTTCAGGGGCTTTGCTGGGTGGTGCAGGGATGACCAGCATGGGCGTGGGGGCCCCGGGTTTTGGCTTCACCCTGTAAATGCAAACTATCGTGCTCTCCAAGCTAACGGGAATAAAATCCTTACAGGCTGTAAATCACACTGAGTCTCTCTAGGATCCCCAGCTCACCCTCCCAAAAATCAGCTCTCTTGCCTTCGGCCAGGGCTCAGTCAAACGTATGGGTGGAGTACGGGCGGCTTCCCAATGATATCATGGAAGGATGTGGGTTTGCCTGCAAATTCCTGTGTCTTCTCCTGAGCTAATTTCACTCTTTGTTTACTCTTATCAGGACTTCTGCAGCCAAGAATTAATTAGCAGCACTGCCTTAGTACATTGGGGTCCTACCAGTTCAAGTCATTGTATGCACACAAAGCCAAGCAGATTTGCACAGCCTAAAACAATTTTTTTTAAAAGGAAGTCACTACTAAGCAATATTAGTGGTTGAGAAATCAGCTAATTATACCAGCAAAAATAAACACTGAAGGAGAGACCAGCTCTCCAGTTTTGCCATATATAAAGCAAGCAGTGATAGTGGTTTGGAAGAAGATGCCATTCCTAAGAACTTTGACATTTTTTTTTTTGGCTGCTGGAGAACTTTCTGTCTGACCGCGCTCCACCACGCCAGGTACCTGGATAGGTCAGGCCTAGGTACCTTAAGTGAGAGCCTCACTTAACGCATTGCCTGGGGCTGTGTGTTTTTGAATTTGCTCTTGCTTTTCGGGTTGTTTTTCAGTTTCTTTGTTTTAGCTTTTGTTTGTTCGGATTTTCTTTTTTTTTGTGTGTGTGTGTGTGTGTGTGTTGTTTTTTTTTTGTTGTTGTTTTGGGTTTTTTTTTTATTTTGTTTTTTTTAAATAAGGAAAAAAGTAGCCCAAACAGAGTGATACTTTGTCACACAGAACTAATTCGGTTACTCGAAGCAAGACACGCAGAGGTTATTTGCTTCCTCTAGTTACTAAAGTAAATAAATCGCGTGTAGATTAAGTGCTGGGTGATGAAGGCAACATTGTACAACATCCCGCGGCAGACGCTTACATTTCCGAGATAAAATACCCGGCCGAAAAGGCTGATGAACTGCAGGCTTTCACACGAAGCTACTACTACTACCACTACTAAAAATATCACCTAGCCATAATTGCTAAAATAAACATTTATATGCACAGATAATNTCCAGGCTGCACATCCCAAAACAGTGGGAGGTGTCCCTGCCCATGATAGGGGCTGGAATTGGAGGAGCTTTGAGTTCCAAGCCAAACCACTCCGTGATTCTGTGCAATTTTTTAAAATTATTTTTTTATTTTTTATTATAACTATTTGTTTTAGGCAGAGTAAAATCTTTGGCAAATATTTTCACATCGTAACTGTCATGCCGGTGAGAGCATCAGACCTGGATAATGGGAGTCTCATTTCCTCCAAGGAAACAAAACGAGAAATGAGGCTTGGAAAGAAGCTGGTGAAGTCAGCTACTCTGCCACCCAGCTCCCTGCGGGGTCACCCACAGGAAACAGTGTCCCTTTCCTTCAGGGACGGTGTCCTAGGAAGATCTCCTGGAATAAAACCCCCCTCCCAGCGAGCTCCCAGCTCCATGAATTTCTTCTTGAGACAAAGGCCATGTTCCGTGTATGGTAGGTGGACGTGTTCAGCCCTAAGATGTTTCTGGCCTACAAAAGGTGTTTATTTATTATTTTTATCCAAAGTGTGGAAAGATGGGACATTGGGTAGTCCTTTGCCAGACCAAATCAACTCTAGAATCCAAAACATTTATTACTGTGGGACACCAGAAGCCAGTCAAGCAAATTATTCACTTGTTCTGTGTGATAATTTGAGTTCCAGGCTGCTTGGGGTGGAAAGAGACCTAAATGTCATCACTGCCCTGCCCCAGGACACCTTCCTCTAGACCAGGGAGCCCGAGACGAATAACTGTAACAAAAGGGGCTCACCAGGTAGCTCTGAATGAAAAACATGCCAAAATCATGTACTGGGGCTCAGAACATACAAATCTCGGAATAAAGATAAACCAGCACAACCATCTGGATACGTATGTCGTGCAACAGTACATGCAATTTGGATTTTGCTCTTAAATCCTCCTGTCCCCAAAAAAAGAAAATGAAGTTATCTCTAAACGTGTTTCTTTTTTTCTACTAAAAACATCTAAATTGGAAAGTCCTTGAGCAAGCTGTTCCTTTTCTGTTCCAAATGTTAAAGCAAATAAAACCATCAATGCCCCCCAAAAGTTAACAATTGGATTCTGCCACGGAAATGCAGGGAGACAGGTCGCTCTTCAATACCAGGTATTTATTTTCTTGTATTAAGTGTTCCTAGTAGACAAGTGAAGGAAAATAGCTCAATTTTTGCCTTTCACAATGTCACTTCTAAGAATCATTTTTTCAGTTCCAGGAAAGATCAATCACATTATTGCTGGCAGTAAGTAGCACTCCCACAAGCTGTTAAATTCTTTACCTGCAGACGAGTGGCTCTTGAATAGCTAAAAAACCCTGTTTCCTGCCTTTTGAAGATATGAAAGAGACTCAAAAGGATTATGAAATCACTGTAGCAGATAACCTTCAGACAGCAGCAGCATCATCAAAAGGCAAGGATAAACAACAAAATTCATCCAGCATCTAACTGTGTAATGTAAATAAGTTCCAGCTGGAGAAGAACAGCTTTCAGCAAAGCCAGGGTCTGCAAGGAGTATTCTTGGTGAGTGTAAGGAAAGGTTATATCATGACTGACAGCAGTAG
>VXBU01007930.1:125300-139820 GCA_013400315.1 Bombycilla garrulus
TATATATATATATTTGTGTATTTGTTAGCACACAACACTTCAGAGACAAAAGAAACCACAGATCTGGGGTGAAAACTAACAAAAGTGCCAGCGTGATACAGAAGTGTATTCCTCAATTTAAAATAAAAATATCCTACAGTCTAGACTGGGAGTCTGGGGCCAAAAAACTCCTGGGCTCCCCCTGCCCAGAAGAGATAAGCTCACCATGAGGAAGTGCAGAATGGGTCTGTTTATTGTGCACATCCTACAGTCACACTTGGCCACCTGAAAATATTTTCGACTGGTTACTCTTTCATTAAAGTCCTTAAGTCCAAGTCCTGTGCATGAGGTATGCGCTGGGACTGAAACTGGGCTGCCCCCCTGTTTTCCCCAGATCTGTCCCCTCTGCTGCTCCCTTCCCTCGTGGCTGGCGCGTGATTTTCCACCTCCCAGCAAAGTCACCGTGAGGAGAACGAGGTGTTTGTGCTGTCACACAGATCGAACCCAAATGCCCAGACAGGGACACCTCTATCTTTAAAGGTGTCCCAGCCACAACAAAAGTTGTAAGTGCTTTCAAGCTCACGCTGATATCAGTAAAAACTGAGGGTGCCCTGTCTCCCACTGGAGCAAGCCGTGTTTCCAGGCGTGCTGAAAGTACTTTGGGTTATTTCGGCATCTCGTTTTAAATAATCTCGCTGGACACTTTGCTTTGACTGTGTGTGCTGGGTTTGCATCCCACAAAGTAGGGGACGGCAGCCTGAGCACGAGGTAACTCGGCCCTCTGCCTCCGTTATCATATCACCCATAACCTTTTGAAAATCCACAAGAAAACTGTAGTCGGTGTTATTCATGATCTATCAGCACCCTCACAATCCTGGAGGATTTCTTCTTCCTCAAAAGGCAGCAGTTCCTGCTCCGTGGTGGCTCAGCATCCAGGCGGGTGGGCATGAAAACGGAGGGCCGTGGACCAGCACCTTGGAATTGAAGAGGAGAAGGTCAGCTGGTCACTCTTGAGGTTTGGCTGGCAGGGCTGATGAGTAGCAGCAAAAATGTCCCCCCAGAAGTGTGAACTTTGATTTCCAATGCAGACAGATCCTCCTGCACTTCTAGCTCGTGCCACCTGGGAGAGAGGTTGGAACTACACGGGAGAGTTTAGAAGTCAGTACCAGATGTATTTCCTGAGTGAGGAGTGTCTGGGTGCCGTGGTGCAATTCTGCTGCTAACTCCTTTGAGCACAGACAGCACCAATTTCTGCCCTAACCAACCTCACCTGGAAAGGCTAAATCTGCTGGAAAAGTATAAATTAAGAACTATTCACCTGGAGCCAGACTTGATAAGTGTTTCCCCATTGACCAAACCAAAAAAAGGAGCAGATCAAGGCTCTCTGCAAACTCTCCATGAGCAGAGCTACTCAGGGCAGTGAAATACATGATGGCAAACAGTAAATTTTCATCTGTCCTTTGATCACAGTCCAGATGCTGCTCTGTCCGTGCCATCCACATCGCTCCATGACCCAGCTTGGATGAGTGAAGCTGAGCAGCGGACAGCCTGTGCTTGAGTTCCCAGAGGATGAACCATGCACCAGCAGGTAACAGCAAGCCAAAAATTTGAGATTAACATTCTGATGGCTCATATTTTGTCCGTCATCACTGACAGAGGACTTGTAGAAAGACGTCTCACCTGCAGTGACAAATGAACTCAAGCTTTGAAGCTAACAGCTCCCCTTGAATTGCTCTCATTATCCCATACCTTAGACTGCCAGCACTGTACGTACATCTTCTTTTGAGCCAAACCTACCAGAACGACCGGATTTTATATTAAATCACAAAGTGGCAGGATGAGATAACTCTCCATGTCCCCTTTACATGCCATTTTCCACAAGGCCTAGAAGGGATCATCATACTTTATTTTATGATCAACGGGTCATTCATCTATATCTGCTTTGAAGCCACGATAGACTTTTTGCCAATCACTAATAGAAACTAAATAAACACAGCCAAACAGTGTCATCTATCTGTGTGGTGAGTAATTGTGAGGGGTTCCTCTTTAAATAGATGCCTAAGTAAATATAGAAATATCACTTTACAAATGCTGGCTCAAGAAGAGGTGTTGGGAAACTACAAAGAAGGGACATCTCACTTAAATGTGTACATATAGAAGTGCAAACGTGGTCCTAATACCATTATAAAGCAGACACCAAAAGAATTTAACTTGGTTTTTATGCGTTCTTCAGTGTACCATAACCCTGATGGAAAAGTGCCTTTCTGTTTCCAAAGCCTCATTCACAAAAACGACCTTTTTGTTGAATGTTTTCGTTCTAGTGGGCAACCCCTTATTTCCCGAGGAGGCTGTTGGGGGACTATTTCGTCTGTAAGAGTTTGTGTGAGGGCCGCAACGCGCAGGACGGCGGGTGATAATGCGGATGTGTGATCTTTCCAGACCCTCTCTCTGTCTCTCCCTCTGTCTGTGTTTATTAATGACCCTGTAGCTCTGAGCCCGAAGCACTGTGTGTTCTGGCTGACGCAAGTTATTTTGCTCTCAAGGGCAATCCTCCCTCCCGTGTCCTTGGGGCGCAGCAGTCGCCCTCACCTCCACACCTGCCGTGCCAGGCTGTGCCGTGGGTCCAGAGGTGTCGGTTTCCCGGTGCCAGATGGAGCTCCCTGCTACCTGCAGCACAGTCATTTAAATATTAAGGATGCTCTGGTTTGCAAAGTTCAGCCCTCGGTGAGCATTGCTCAATTAACTGCAGGAGGAGGGAAGTAGAAATTGGGAAGAGGAAGCAATGGGGAATCATAAAGGGTTTCAAATGCTTTTGTAATCGTCTGCAGATCAGACACGAGGCTGGTGACTCCCACTGATGCCTGCCAGCACAAAACCGCCACGGCTCACCCGGCCACCTGAGTGGGACCGAAAGATTTATCTCCAGACAAACGATGGAGATGGTGGTAGAGAGGGAACAGGCAGACAGGAAAGACAGTGGGGCACAGGAAATTGCTTCCAGGCAGGAAACTTTGGCTCCCAAATCTGTAGAAAGAAGGAAATGGGTCTCCTAAAGTTTCTGGCGTTTGACTGTCACTGTAGTTCTGCTGTTCCCCTTCACCTCCCCTCCACAGCTCAGTCCCTTCAACCTCACAGCCTTCTCTATTCCTGCTAATAAAACTCTGGAACCACAAAGGAAGGAAAACACAGATCTTCTGCAATACCTCTGCCGTGGCAAAAACATGAGTTGCCAGGAGACAAGGAGTCAGGATTCCTGGGACTTGCACCCCCAGAGATGGAGGTGGCAATAGGACACAGGTCTTTGCAAGAGGACATGCCCATTTCTTCAGCTGCGAGGAGCTGGGAGCTTGGGAGGATTACACTGTGAAATGGCGCATCATTCTTTGTGTTCTATCAAAGGGAATCACGCAGTTACATTTTTTAGTGAAGTGTTTTTTGTGTGACGGCCTGCAGACACTCATTGGCAGCTCTGGCCAGAAATACGGGCTGGGCAGAAATATGGATTGTGCCCCTGTGCCCCGTGCTCAGGTGAGAGCCCACCTGCAGAGCTGCCCCAGCCCTGGGCTCCAGCAGCACAAGGACGTGGAGCTGCTGCAGCCAGGCCAGAGGAGGCAGCGAGATGCTGCCAGGGCTGGAGCCCCTGTGCTCTGGAGCCAGGCTGGCACAGCTGGGGCTGCTCAGCTGCAGCACAGAAGGCTCCAGGGAGAGCTGCGAGCCCCTGGCAGGGCCTGAAGGGGCTCCAGGAGAGCTGCCCAGGGACTGGGGACAAGGCCTGCAGGGCCAGCACACAGGCAATGGCTTCCCAGGGCCAGAGGGCAGGGACAGCTGGGACATTGGGAAGGAATTGCTGGCTGGGAGGGTGGGCAGGCCCTGGCCCAGGGTGCCCAGAGCAGCTGGGGCTGCCCCTGGATCCCTGGCAGTGTCCCAGGCCAGGCTGGACACTGGGGCTTGGAGCAATTTGGTCTGGTGGAAGGTGTCCCAACCCACAGCAGGGGGTGGAACGCGATAATTTTCAAGGTCTATGGCAGCGGGTGGAATGGGATGATCTTCAAGGTCCTTTCCAGCCAAAACCATTTCCAACTCCATGAAAACAGCTGCTCCCAGCTGGGCAGTGGCACCATCTGCCCCGTGCAGCTGCAGACCTCCCAGGATGCACTCGTTTGTCGGGTCCCAAAGCAGCGATCCCCAAAACAAACCCGTCTGAGTGTGATGTGTCCCTCACCCGTCCTCACCCCGTGTCCCACCTGGACCACCCAGCTCCCCGGGCATCTCCTGGGGCTGAGCAGGCTTCCCGCATCACCCACACCGCGATGGCTGTGCAGGAGAAGGAATTGTACTCTGAAGGGATTTTTCTCCCCTCAGAGACCCCCAGGAGACACTAAAAAATATTTGACCAGAAATCTAGATTTCTTCTGTCAAAATATCTCTGAGGTGAATAGCGTCTAATGCATGGTCAAGGCAAGTGCCGATAGTGAAATAAATGTTTTCAATCAGTGCCAATGGTGCATGAGGCACCGAGCTTTTCCTATCCAGCCTGGTGAGCAGAGATTAAGTGCCTTGGCAGATGCTGGAACAGAAATCCACACTGCCCTCAGGGGCGCGTATAATGGCATGGGATTTCTGTACATTATAGCATTCCTTTAACACCGTGTCATCTAATGACAGACTTTCTTCTCTTTTTTTGGGTGTAGGGAGATAGAAATTAGGTTTGTTACATGGCTTCCTCCCTCCTGGCCGTTTCTCGGTTTGGTTTTCAGATAGACAATCGATTATATGTTAACTGTGTATGAAAAAAGTTAGCTCTGCCTCGCAGTAGGTGCCCTTTGGAGTCTGGGAGGGGAGGAACTGCACCTTCTGCCTGGCAGAGGCTGATCTGCCCAGGAGTAATTACACAGAGAGGTAATCACCTGTTAATTACCGCAGTCATGGCTGGGTAAACTGAGGAACGGGGCGGCCCAGGTGAAAACGGTGTCACGGCACAGAGTGGGCAGAGGATGTGGCGGCGGGTGGGGCGACCAAGGGTGAAGGGTGGCAGGAAGAGGAGAAAGAGGAGGATGATGAGGAAGAGGAAGAAGCAGCAGGGAATTCCCAGCCCCGGGGCTCCCACCGAGGCTGAGGTTGGTGTGGTCTGAGCCGGGCAGCAGCACAGGCTGAGGAGTTTTTGTGTTTAATGTCTCCTGGGCTGGCCCTGCTTGTGCACCTCCAGTGCTGGGGACAGGAGAGACCCTGAGGGGCTGGAGCGTGTCCAGGGCAGGGAATGGATCTGGGGAAGGGGCTGGAGCCCCAGGAGAGGCTGAGGGGGCTGGGAAGGGGCTCAGGCTGGAGAAAAGGAGGCTCAGGGGGGACCTTGTGGCTCTGCACAACTCCCTGCCAGGAGGGGACAGCCGGGGGGGTCGGGCTGTGCTGCCAGGGAACAGGGACAGGAGGAGAGGGAACGGCCCCAGGGTGTGACAGAGGAAGTTCTACTTGTAAATGGGGGAAAATTTCTTCCCTGAAAAGAGCTGTCCAGCCCTGGCAGAGCTGCCCAGGGCTGCGGCCGAGTCCTTCTCCCTGGAGGGACTTCAAAGCCGTGTGGCTGTGGCACCTGGAGACAGGGTAGTGCTGGGGCAATAGCTGGACTCAATGATCTCGGGGGGCTTTTTCAACCCAAACAATTGGGTGATTTTATACAGATTGTCACATATTTCCCGTTGCTCAGCTGCAGGATGCTCCGGAGCTGCGGCATGGCCCACATCCTTTATCCCAGGGCTGCATCCCAGCCAGTGCTGTGTGAGAGCCCTGATGGGGACAGGGTGTGAGTTGCAGCAGGACTCTGTAGGCAGGGAGGTAGCACTTAAAATAGTTCAGAAAATGAACCCTTTCTTCTGAGACTCTGAGTAGTTTTGCGTTCCCGGTAAGTCAAAGCAATTAAGAGAGCTTTCTGGCTTTACTTAATCTAATTTACCACATTTTTCTGTAATGAATATGTTGCAGAATAGTTTAACTAGTCTGGACTAAAGGCACTTTCAGAGCAGTACCAATTTACCTTGCCTGCTGCTCTGCAGGCTGACGTGAGACAGAGGGAGATGATGCACTGACACTCAACCTAGGGCTGGCCGGGGGGATCAGGACAAGTTGTCACGATGTTTCTAGCTGTGACCCAAGGAACTGGGACCTCGCTGCCTGTCCTTTTATCGTAGGAAGTGCCCAAGGCCAGGTTGGATGGGGCTTGGAGAAACCCGATCTAGTGGAAGGTGTTCCTGCCCATGGCAGGGGGTGGGACTGGATGGGCTTTAAAATCCCTTCCAACCCGAACCATCCCAGCATCCTGCGATCTTCCCAGCGGACCCGAGAGCTCTGAACCCCCTCTGGCAGACATCCCTTGGAGGTGAGGCTGCTCTTTGTAGGAGTCAGTGAGATCTTGAGGAACCCTGACTTCCCAGCACATCACCACGAACAGAGTAACAGTAACAATAATAATAATACTTAGCACGTAAGGACAGTGGGGCTGTGAATGGGACGGTTCTTGCAAAGCTCTGTTTATGGTGCCTGTGATATCAGAAAGTCTGGCAGGAGGTCTGCTGTTCGCTGCTCGGATTTCCCAAGGGCTTTAGGAGGTGGTAATTGTCTCACTTTTGCGCTAAACGCCGTGTTAATTATGGTTTTAAACAATGGCTATAAAGTCATCCTTTAATTCTTTGTGAAGTGCTCTTCCCTGTCTCTGTGATTTGGGAGGCAGGTGAGTGTTGGGAATAATCGGGAGGAGGTCACAATTAAGTGCCCTCGCTAGGACCAGCCAACAAGTAAAAACCTTTTTGATTTTGCTGATTGTAATTTATACACTTTAATATCGAAGGTATTTCTCTGATCTTGAAGGCGCAGTTAGCATAGGATCCATTGCAGTTAACTTTTCCTCTTTGCTGTAAATCAGTTTTCTTCTCTCTTCCATATGTGGTGGTTTGGGGCGGTTGGACTTTGTGTCATTAAATTATGTCAGCAAACCCCCAAAAATCATAAACTAAAAAAAAAAAAAACACAAACCACAAAGAGTGTCTCCAACACACTTTGGAAATTTCAGACCTAAAATTACTTTTATAAATTTGAAAAAAACTGAAATATTAACGCATATGGGAGATGGTGAGCCATGTTCTGCAGTCTCTACAAGAGCCACAGGTATCCCAGTCAGTACAGCTGTTTTTACCTCCTCACAGAATATGTAATTTTTTCTCCTAAATGGAGAGGACAAGTCTGGGCCTCCTTTGGATTAATCATTGCTATCAGATGGCGTGCCTTCTTCCCTCCAGATAAAATGAATGTGCAGGTTTGGGTAATGTGCTTTTGAAAATCCAATCTTTAAATTACACTTTACTCCTAATACTTCTTTTTTTTTTTTTTTTTCTTCACTTTATGCAATTTGGATTGTGAAATCAGGGAAGCCAGTTCCAATCCAATCCTATATTTCTTGTTTACCTGAAACTCCCTTACTTAAGGCTGAAAGAAATTCTCTCATCCTGAAAGCAGTGACTATCAGACAGAGTTTCACTTTTATTTTAGTGCTAGCTACTCTCCCATTCTCAAGCAATTTCCATCACTTGGAAATTTCAGAGAAAAAATCAATTCCCAGCAGGTTGCTTTTCCTGGAACTCAGCCATGTGCAAGACTGTCATGAAAGCACTTCTGTTTGGTTTAATATTTGTAAAAAGTTATTAAAGAATCCCAACCCTACACTTAGACAAATGAGGACTTTTCAATTATCTGTTTTAATACACTGGCTCTACTAATTCATAAATTATCGGGTATGAAGAGCTATTCCTACTGTCTAGACTACCCACCTGAGTAACTCGGGGCAGAAAGACTCCCTGCACCCGTGCAGGTTTAAACCAGCTGGAGCTCATCTGCCGAATACCACCAAAACCTCATTTCACAATTATTATTGACAGAACATCCACCACAACCAGCGGTTAATTACTCCACCTGGATCATTACTGTTGAAAAACGATGCTTCACTTCTCAATTGTGTCCTCCTAGCACAGCATCTACCTTTTTTTTTTTTTTTTTCAGCCATGCAGATATTTTGTGACTAAGTTGTTGCAGATAAATGGCATTATTTGCCTCATCTTTTAATTATTTGCATGCACCTTCTCCCTTTTCCCTCACACACGCCTCAAAAAGGCGGAATATGTGTAAGTCCAAAATATTGTAAATCTAGACCTATAATTCTCACTGAGAGCTGGAATATAAAGAAGTATCTAATAATTTTGTTATTTTAAGTGAGTATTTGTACTGGATTTGGGAAATCCAAACGGTGTTCCTTGAAGCAGGCTGCTGTGCAATGTAACTGCGATACTCCACGTTTAAAAGGTCAGGGCTTCATAAAGTCCTTGATTGCAGATGCCTGATAGTTGGATAATTTTTTTATGTCAAGCTGTAGGTCAGAAAGTGGAGCACTGATGCTGAACAAGTCACCACAAACACGAGAATTTTCTTTTTACAGCGGGCCAGCCCCTGTCTCTGACTGGACAAAATTCACATTAGCGTCATTGGGAATTTTGCTTGGTAAAGTCTGTGAAAAGCATAGGCTGTTATATTGCCATCTGTGAGGACATGACTAATGTTTGAGGGAGAGAAATCAGCTCCACAGTGCATCTGGCCAGGCCACTGCAATAAATACAAAGAGACACATAAATGATGGTAAGGTTACGACCTATCCCATTAAAAAGGAAGGAACTCCAAAATTACACCCCTACCTGCCAGCAATAGGAAATACAGAAGCTGGAGTTTTTCCTCTTGCTTTCCTTGCTGCTCTCCCATCCCTTTTATAACGATTTCCTTCTGCCGAAAAGGGCTTGGGGTGGTTTTGTTCGATTCTAGTGAGGTCGTTGTGGGCCCCTCCCGCTGGTTAACTGATCCGCGGGGCAGCAGCACCTCAGTCTCCTCTTCTGGCGGAGAGGAAGGGCACATCCCTGCCTTGTGGCTGCATCTCAGCAGCCCATCTCTCAGGAGCTGATAAATGCCCCTAACGCCAGAATTCAGGGATCGGCTTGATAACATTAGGACAAAAATGCTGCCTTTAAGTGACGGTCACCCCACCCTTCCCCAGCGCTCCTGGGCCCTGGTGTTGCAATGCTGCATGTGCCAGAGCCCAGGAGCCACTGGATCCTCACTTGGGATGCCCCCTGAGGTCCTGGAATTGTGGAGGCACAGAGTAGTTTGGGTTGGAAGGGATCTCAAAAGTCCCCTCGTTCCAATCTCCCGGCCAAGGGTGGGTCTGCAGGGAAATGTGGCCGAAATCAGAAAGTCTCAGTCTCCTCTGAGGTGTCAGGAGGAGGAATCACAGGGTAGCAAACACCGCTATGTCTCACATCAGCCCCTTTTCTTTCCATACACCCCACTGTCTGATCCAGAGATCCCCACAGGTAACTACAAATAAAACATTGCAGTTTGTGCAAATGTACTTCCTTGAAATAAAGAGCATTTTGATTTGCACTACAGAAACTGAAATGCTGGAAGAGGGATTCCAGCTATACTGTCCTCATGTGCTGATCTTTAAAAGTGTTCCAGCAGAGCCACTTTGCTGTTACAGAAAGAAAAAAGAAAAATCACTTTTAGAGGGCTTATACACCAAAACAAATCTGAAAAATTTGGATATCTGAAACACAGAAGTAGAGGTACAATACAAGTGAAGGGTTACAGCTCAGGAGGTGCATTAACATCGCATATTTTATGTTAACCGTGAGTCAGGCTCTGCTACATCCTAAGGAGCTGGGTGCAGGCAAATGCCAAAGGCACAGGGATCTCTGGGCTGGACTCTGGAGGAAGAAGATGCTTTTTCTCAGCATAGCATGTCACAGCTAAAGGGATTTTCAAGCTTTCCTTTACCTGTAAAATCAAATATTTCAGCTGTCCCTATTCCTCCACTTTCACACCTTCTCTCCAACAGCCCTGTGTCTGCCCTGCCTGGCCCGTGGCTCCCAAATGACACCGTGTTCTTCTGCCCAGCTCCACCATCATCCCCTCCCAGACTGTCTGACCTAAATCCCTCTCGCCTCCCGGTCATAAATCCCACGGGTGACATTCATCAGGAGCTGGGCTGACCCTTGGCCCCGCTGGTGACACAGCACCGCTGCCGCGGGTTGTTTCAGGGACAGAGGTGTGGCAGCTCTGTGCACACTGAGTGTGTCAGTGAGTGACCGCCAGAGAGGCCACGGAGGGAGGGCAGGCCCTGCTCCTGTGGCCCACCTCGGCTTGTCATGGTCGAGGGGCAGCAGATCCTTTTTGCCAGCAGCACTTTCCCCCTGGCAGTGGCCCATGTTCACTCTTCCTGCAGCACAGGGGCTCCTGATCCCTGCGCCGTCTTCATTCCCCCTTGATGGATGCAGTTACACCAAATTCTCCTACTAAAATCAGGGAGACATGTAGCTTCAATATGCACTCACAAATATAATTTCCTACGTGTTGGCATGAGGGAGGCTGCCCTGTGTTTAACCCCTTTCTAGCTACCAGACCTAAACATGACAACGTCTGCGAGGTCAACTCGGTAAAGATAACAAAAACTCAGACAGCAAGGCACACGTAGTCAGAGTCTGGCCTGTGTGAGTGCCCTGATGAGTCAAAACATTCCCCTGCTGGAATGAGACGTGGGGGCAGCACTGGTGCCTCTCACAGCTCCTGGTGGACATTTGATTTGGATGGCCTGAGCCCCAGAGTTGGAGAGAGGAATGGTTTTCCTCACAGCTGGTAAGCCCAATGTCCAGCCTGGCCTGGGACACTGCCAGGGATCCAGGGGCAGCCCCAGCTGCTCTGGGCACCCTGGGCCAGGGCCTGCCCACCCTCCCAGCCAGCAATTCCTTCCCAATGTCCCAGCTGTCCCTGCCCTCTGGCCCTGGGAAGCCATTGCCTGTGTGCTGGCCCTGCAGGCCTTGTCCCCAGTCCCTGGGCAGCTCTCCTGGAGCCCCTTCAGGCCCTGCCAGGGGCTCGCAGCTCTCCCAGGAGCCTTCTGTGCTGCAGCTGAGCAGCCCCAGCTGTGCCAGCCTGGCTCCAGAGCACAGGGGCTCCAGCCCTGGCAGCATCTCGGTGCCTCCTCTGGATTCCCTCCAGCAGGCCATGTCCCTCTGCTGCTGGAGCCCAGAGGTGGGTGCGGTGAGTTTCCCCTTGTCCCCACTTTTTCTGAATGCTTTTACAGCAGATCAGCTTTGGAATGGCCACCAGCAGCCAGGAGCGCCAGCACTGAAATGGTGATTTTAGCTCGTGAGGATGTGTGACAGGAGTGAGCATGAGATCCTTGTCTCCCTGTGCCACTCACCACACAGAACGGTTGCCTGAAGAACGCTTTTCTTTGCAGACCTTGGGTCTCATAGCTTGAATCTGCTCTCTTGACACGAGCTGCCAGAGTGGAAGGAGACTGGCTACAGACAAAACGGCTTCATAACCCAGACTTTGAACATTGCTTGAGAGCTCTGCTCTCAAAATAATGCATAAAAATAGAAGCAGGGCCACAAGCCTAGCTATTCCTAATGTGCACAAAAGGATGGGAGAGTGCCAGGAGCCAGCCTGCGCTGCCTCTCCCCTGCCTTCAGCTTGGCTTGTTCTCTCCTACCTCCCCTGACTGGCTTTTCACTGCTGTGAAAAGCAGAGACATACCCCCAAAAGAGCAAAGTGTGCTTGTTATTGACCCTCGCCTGGAAAGTGTATGAAGAGGGATCAGCTCTGTTTGTTTGTACCCGGTAATGATGTCAGGAAAAGGGGTTTTTGTTTCGCTTGTTTTATTTTTTTTTTTCCCCTCAAGTCTGGTTTTATCCCCTTTGTTGGAAGTGCCTTTGGTGAGTCTCACACCCTGGTGCTGTTAGCAAAACAATTAGGTTAACAGTGCCTTGGCTCCAACTGTCTGTCAAAGGCTGAATTGCAATGCAAATTAACTCAGCTTTAGCTCTTCAAAGCCAGCTGGGTTCAGGAAAGGTCCCCAGAAGCCCCCGTGAGAATGGAGGTCTGGGGCTGCCGAGGGTGGGCTCGGCGGGATTTGACGTCCAGCACCTAATGTGTTGCAATGCGTTCTGCAAACACGTTATACAAATGCAGTACATTGTATAAATCCTTTCGGCGCTCGAAAGCGGCTCGGAAGGAGATGGGGAGAGGACTTTTTGGTAGGGCCCGAAGTGAGAGGACGAGGGGCGATGGTTTTAAACTAAATTAGGGGGGATTCGGACTATGTACAAGGAAGAAGATTCTTGTCTGTGAGTGCGGGCAGGGCCTGGCACAGGGTGCCCAGAGCAGCTGTGGCTGCCCCTGGATCCCTGGCAGTGTCCCAGGCCAGGCTGGACATTGGGCTGGAGCAACCTGGTCTGGTGGAAGTTGTCCCAGCCCTGACAGACAAGGTGGAACTAAATGAGTCCCTTAAGGTCCCTTCTGGTTTAAACAATTCTTAAATTCTATGACTCGAACATATTTTATTTCTCCTCGGGGATTAACAGCGCCCTTCATGCATTTCAGGACGGGTTTCTGGCCCAGGGTGACATTTGAGCAATACCTCGGGAGCAGGGCAGGCTGTGGGTATCGTGCTGCTTTCCAAGAGTCCCCTCAGCCCAGGTCCCATTCCCATACTTATCAGCTTCATTATGCTTATTTCTGTATTTTCCATATGGGCACATACATATGGTCTGTTTAAACAAGTTTGCAGGGTTAATTGGAAAACAGTTCTTTATCAGTTATTTAATATTTAGCACTTCTGGGGCGATTTTCACCTGCAGAGATCACAAAACCAGGCAAGTGCTGACGGCCCAGCTGTGACTGTGGGAAGTCAGAGGTGCCAAAGCCCAGGTCCCTACTCCCAGGGAAAGGCAGGTGCCCAAGGTCACCTGGAGAAGCTATGGCAGGGCCCAGAAATTATATTAACTCCTGGACCCCTTTCCTGTCCTCCAGCTCTTCACGGCATACGTCGCACTGGGCTTTTTGTCACTTCCTTTATGGCAATAAAGCAATCGTAGATGTCAGTGCTCAGGCGAGTGGAACTGCAAGGGGGAAAATAATAAAAAATATTTTAATCTCATTTATAACAGCCTGGCAAGTTTTGAAAAGTTAAAAAGTATAATGTATGGATTAGTGGGCATGTCCAACATGTCTTTCACCACCAAATATTGAAATGAGAAGGAACTCTTGTTTTATTTTCTACCCCCCTCCCGATTTACCCTGTACATCACAGGGGAAAAGAGATAGGCGCTCTCTGAGGAAGTGAGGAAATCAGCCCCAGTGTATGTGAGGTCACTCTGGAGGCTGTAGGACAAGACGTTGGATGAAAAATATTACCCAAATTCCACTTTCAAGGTGCAGAAGGCATAATTTTAAAAGCATTGGGATTTTTTTGCATGTGCAGAACCAAATGCTGATGCCGTTCTGATTTGGCCTCTGCCATCACCCAAAGACTGTGCCATGGGCTCCCCTCCTGCCTTTTATTTGGAGGTGAAGCAAGGAGTCACTTGCCTTTCTCAGGCTCCAGCTTTGTCATGGGGCTTCCTAAATCATTCTTTCTGATGCGAGCGAATGACATTCTTCCCCTGCCCGATGTTCTTCCAACTATTTGTCTGGATTTTGAGCAGATTTTGCACCTGGCTAGGTATAGTCCTGTTAACATCTGATAAGCCTGCCCCCAAATCCACTTTCTGACTAATTTAGATCCAGATTCTGCAAATGCCGGGCCTGTTTGCGGCACCCCTGACCTGCTCTTGTGAGCGTATGCCCAGCTGGGCACTCAAATTACCCCTGACCTCCTGTCTGCCCCGAATTCACCCCGAACTCACCCCAAATCCAGGATGTGCACCCCGGGGATGCCCTGCCTGCACGGGACGCTTAGCTTTACGCGTGCTCTACCTGGCGCCGTGTTTAGCCGGGTGCTTTCATTCTGGATTTGGCTTTGGCTTTGAGCTGGACTTGCTTATAGCAGCCATGATTTAAGAGTCCTGGCTCCTACTTCCGACACGATAACTGCCTCGGAGAGTGACCTTAAAGCAACTCATCCGCCCGCAGTTATTCTGTGAAAAAGGAGCTGCTCCTCCGTGGGAGTGCGTGCAGGACGGGGACCCCTGGGGAGTTCTGCTGCCCTGCCAAGCCTGGCGCTAGGAAGTCTGGCCGGACTTCCCAGCTCGGCCGCAGCGCGCACCAAGGCTGGACGAGAGCGCAGCCTCTTGGTGGCTCAGTTTTCCTCACCCTCTGCAGGTCCAGAGCTGGGAAGGGGGAATCTGCGGAGCGCCCAGGGTGCCAGGGTTGTTACCGCTCGTGGCACCCGTAACGGGAGTGCCGGCGTGCGGCATGCCCGTCATTTCTGCTTCGTGCTCGGAACCGGAGCGTTCCGAGCCTCCGCGGTGTCTTCCTGTCCTTCGGTGACAGGTGCTGTAAAAGCACAAATAATAGCAACACCAATAATAATTACTATTATCATCATCATTAGTATTGTTACTGCTCTTTGTGATGTGCGATCATTCGATAACCAGAGCCGTATCAATTTTTGGGTTTTCTTACGCTGATTTGGTTTGATATCCTAACATTCGCAGGGCGCCCCGGCACACCCCAGCC
>VXBU01007931.1:0-81974 GCA_013400315.1 Bombycilla garrulus
GTGGCTTCTGTGAAAAGCTGCTAAAAACCTCAACTGTGTCCGATAAAGCCAATCCCCAATGGCTCTGAAAATGGACATGATGATGGCCCAATTAGAGAAGCTGGTAACGCCTCTGTGATGACATATTTAAGAAGGAAATAAAAGAGTTGTTTCGGCGGGTGGTGAGGGTTCGCAGTCATGCAGCTGGTGCTAGCTTGGCACAGTTCGCTTTGCCTGCGTGGCCACTTTTAGCCAGTCGTGCTGCGGGCAGAAGGGCAGGGGCGGCGGCGCCTTCTTTTCGGCGCCTCGCATGAAAAGAGGCGGTGGGTGGTACCAGCGCCACGGCAGCAGGGACCACGTAACTGGAGGCGAGGGGCATGACGGGTGATTCCCTGACACGGAGCCTGGACGAGATCAACTCTTCAGCGCTGCGAAATCCTGCAGAAATCTTTGAACTAGTCGAGTTTGTTAGCAATGGTGCTTAAAAGCAGCAGATTTTTTACCTTATTATTCAGAGAAGGGGGAGAAGGTGAGGACATGTGGCGGAAGACAACACAGCAACACCACATCCAGTGAAAGAAAGAGGCGGAGGAGATGCTCCAAGTGTCCGAGTTGAGATGTCTCTGCAAGCCATGCTGAGGTCTATAACACAACTGTCTCCCTGTAGTTTATGTTGTCCATGAGGGGATGCAGAGATCCACTTACAGCCCGTGAGATAAGGTGCTCATGCCGAAGTGAGTGGATGTTAAAAGCTGTCATCTAGTGGGGAGACTTGAACAGAGAAGGAGGGCCCTGGCTTCCAGAGATAGTTAGAGAGAGGGCCTTTGCTTCCAGAGATAGAGGAAGAGGGCCCTTCCTTCCAAACCAGAGCAGCTTACCCTTAAATGACTATATGCCACACCCCATGGACTAAAATTACTCACACCATGCAGTTTTGGAAAGGCTGCTTTGCCCGTTACAGCAAGTTGGGCAGGACTGCTACTCATGAAAATTAGAACCACATTGCAGAAGTTCACAGAGAACTGTCTCCCATGGGAAGGAACCTACTGCATAGCAGAAGAGACTCCTCTCCATAAGTAAACTGAAAAAAGATTTTGAGTAAAGAACTGACCAGAATTCCCATGCCCTGTCTCCTTGTGCTGTTGGTGGGAAGGAGGGAAGGTCGGGGGGGATAAGGTGTTTTAAATGCTTATTCTATTCCTCATTATCCTCCTCTAACTCTGTTAATAATAAATTTACTTTATACCTTTAAGTTTAGGCATATTTTGCCCTTAGAGTGTTTCCTCCTAATCCTTACCTCAATTCATGAGCCCTTTGGGCTTTTTTCCCCCTCCTCTGCTCAGCTATAGCAGAAGAAAATGAATGGGTTTTCATGGATGCCTGGCATTTGGCCAGTGTCAAGCCACAACACTTTGGCAGAAGACAGAATCTTTTTCTCTCATAGAAAGAGGCACTGAGGTGCAGCAAAGTGACTTGGATGTATTCATCCAAACAATCTCAAGCAGAGGAGACATGGAAAATCCCACTTTCCAGCCCTGAGCAAATAACCCGTTCCACAGACCCGATATCCCATCCTGTTTGCCAAGCATTGCATTTGTGTTTGCTCTCACTTTCAGAGAGAGGCTAAATTACACCTAATTACAGCTGAAATTAGAGGAACCATGGCTTCTTCAGCCATCAACACAGGGGAAACCAGCTGGAAAGGAAGAGATGCTCTCAGCCTTAGGGATTTAGGCTGATGTTTCAAGCTGCCACTTTTCCAGTATACAATGGCCAGGGGATTGTGTTTGACTGTGGATTTCTGTGCCAGGAGGATAGGATGGTGAGACTCAAGCCCAAATAGGGAATATTGATCCTACAAGCCCAAATATGCATTTCCCATGCTCTCTAGTTTGTGATTTCTCTTCTGCTCTATGTGCCTGACATGCCATACCCTGTGAATTTAAGCAGAGTTTTGTATACATGTAAGAGGCTTCCTCCCAAGTGCTCCTGTCCCGTGTGTAACCCACTTACTGTACTCAAGACTCATCACAGAAACAAGCAGTGAGGATCACTTGAAGTGCCACCTGTGAACACAGAAGATGCTTCTTTTGTGTTTCTCTGCAAGAGGCTCTTTGGCAGATGACAGTTTGATTTTATCAAACTTAATATGCCTCAATGAGAAAGCTCCATTCCTTCATGCTTGGCAGAGGCACCTACAGTCATAAAAATAACTCAGTGAGGATTGAAGAGATTTTCAGTGAAGAGCAGGGACCAGCCTTAACTCTGCCCGGGAATACCCCAGATGCACCAGCCCAGGACTGACTGCTGCAATTGTTCCCTGCCAGGGCTCTGTGCCCTTCAGCACCTGAAAATCCTAATCCCCCACAGCCAGAGGGCAGGGAATGGCCTGGCACACACAGCCCTGCTCAGCCAGCTCTCTGATGAAGATGAATGATCCTATCTGATGTGATGACATGAGCCAGCAGATGAGGCCATCTCCCAGCTGCTTTAAGGGCAAAGGCAAGCACTGAGCCTGACATGGATAATCTACATCTGCAGGGAGAGAGAGAAGGAGGCTGCCTAATGATCAACCCTGGGCTAGTAATGACACTTAGAGCATTTATGATCATCCCCCTGCCCTACCCCCTGTATTAAACAGGGAACATGCAGCATGCAAAGAGCAGCAGGAAACTTGGATGTGCCAGGGGTGAAACCTCAGCAGGACCAGCTGGGCTGATGTGCAGGGGCAGGGTTGTGAGAGGGATTCAAGTCCTAAAATATGATGCAAAGCCCTGCTGGGCTTTTGGTTTGTACTTGGATGTGTTCACAAGGAAACCTGCTTCCCCTCTGAAAGAGTGAGAGCAGTGTGGCATGTGGAGGGTACCCAGGGGTGAGAATCTCCATCTTTGCAATCCACAGGCACAACACCCCAGCAGAGCTGGGCAAAACTCAGTACCTTAAAAGTTAGGAAGAAGCTGCCCAAATAGCAACCAACATTGCTGCTGTTTCTGGGAAATGAAATGTCCTCACAGAGAAGTTTCTTTTCATTAGGTCAAAACCTCCTCTGATTCTAATCAAAGCCTCACATTCTGCCTCGCCTTCTCCCTGGTGGTAGTGGGGTCACTGGGGATATCTCGGCAAGAAATTTCTAAAGGAAATGTCTTTCAGAAAAGCCTTTGTGGTGAGAACACACTTATCTCATCAAAATGCATTTTTCCCCCTTCTATCTTTAAACAAAACCTGCCCAGATGTGTGCTATGCATCTGCACCAGGCTGCACACGTTGCTGAGCCTGTGGCTCATAAGAGGCCGGGAATCCAGGCAGTTGCTACCCTCTGCTGTCCTTTTCCTGCTATCTCACCTCCCTCTGGCAGAGGCCACTGCTATATTCCTCCCTCCTTTATGTCCCTGTGTCACCTGCCATATGGGCATCGTCATCCTGCAAATCCTGCCCTGAGACTCTCTAGGTGCCTTCAGCCTAAGTCTGCTGCCCTCTCAACCCTCTTCTCTGCCAGACCACCCAGACCCATCTCCCACATACTATAATACCCAAAATACAGAGTAGCTGTGCTTCCTTTCATTCCCAGCCTGCTCTTTCACACTGTTCTTTCTGCTCCCTAGGTGGTCCCCCTGTTCCTGCCCCTACTTCTATGCTGCTTCTCCCTCTGCATTGCACACAAATATGGAACAGCCCATGGGAGAGCTGGACTCTGCTGAGCACTGAAAGCCCTTCTCAGGTCTCAGAGAATGGTCTGGCACCACCAGGGTTAATCCTGAGTGGTATCAGGGCAGCTCCTGCCTTTATCAACAATCATTAGCCCTTCACAGGGTAAAACAAGACAAGGGATGATGCAAAATGCCCACCAATCCCAGATCACTCATTTCCAACCATGGAGGGATGCAGAAACTGCTCCTGTATCAATTCTTATTTATAAATGGAGTTTGCATGGGGGTAACTCACTTTGCTCCTTTAGAGGAAGGGAGATTAATTCCTGCTCAGGACAACATAGGATGGTTTTTCCATGTAGTTACTGAGGTACTGGTTGTGTTCTTTGCAAGACAAGCACAGGAATAACAAACACTATAATGTGGTAAGAAAGTGAATCCATATTCTTGGCATTTTACTATGGATGAGCAAAGTTCAGTTTTGCATGTGAGCTGGAATTCTGTATTTCAAGCAGGAATTTTTTGCTATGTAGGAAGGGTATCCCTCTTCCTGCTACCACAGCACATGTTCAGTGACTGCTAAACCCATCTGAGAACTCACAAACAAATCCCTTAATGAGCTGATGAGTTAAAATGAATGCAAAACCAGGGAATTTCAGAAATGTTGCACCTGCCTCAGATAATTTATATTTTTAGCCTGGCTCCCTAAGAAAATGAGATACATTGAGTCATTCAGAGTCTGGCCTGGCTGGCTGCCTTCTTTGTAATAACTTCTGAACATGAGTTTCACTCTGGTATGATGAAGTGGAGATCTCAGCTATCAAGTTCCAGCATGTTCAGTAAAAAAGGTGATCAGGGAGATCCCCATGATTCAGCCCACGCCAGGCAGAAGGGATGCACAACCCCAGACTACAAACCACAAAGAAATCTTCATTCCTTCTCCTGCTTGGCTTTATCCCAACTGATTTTCAGACCAGACTTGGTTTATTTATGCTAAAATGTTCAGGAAAAACAAAAAACAAACAAACAAAAAAACCAAACAAACAACTTAAATCTGGAGTGGTGCAATTTTTTTCCTTTTTTTAAAGAAATATTAAAGATTTGTTCATCACATTGTTCACTAGGGTGAAGTTTTCTCTATAAGCACAGCCTGGAAACAAATACACTTCCCCAGCCCTGCCCTTTCCTTTGGCTCTAGCCAGGATGAAGGGTGAGGCTGCTTTTGCTGTGTCTGCTCCCCACCCCTCCCAGCCATGGGATTGGGAAGTGTAAGGTTTTCGGGGATTTTCTCATTATTTCATCATTCTGATACAGCAGGGAGGGAAGGAGGGCAGGAGGGAGCAACATCTTAACCTGGCAAGATTTTCCCCAAGAATAATTGCTGGTGCCTTCTGCGGTCTCTGAGCTGTTGTGTGCACTTTATTTCTGTTGGATCCTAAATGAAGGGGTGGGTGTTTTCACATCTCTCTTCTTTTTTTCTTTACTTTGGGATGTTTTCTCATACACACATTTTTTTCACAAGCCAGCAGGATGATCTGAACATATTTACCTTAAAAGCACTTCTTCCTCCCCCTACATCCCACCTCCAGAAACCCTGGTACAAGTGAGAAGTTTTTAGCTTTACTCCGCAAATTTCTGGCTGTCCATATATTTAAACTGCTCACTTGTAGATCTCAGTAGACAATAAACTTCATTTCCAGGACAAACTGCAACATTGAGAAAACACACCTTTCTTAAAAGAGATTCCAATTCAAACTAAGAGACTGCCTAAAGTATCCCAGGCTTTAACCCAAACTTCTTATTGGAAGCTGGTGATGTGCTTTTTAGGACCCAAGCTGGCAGGAAGTCCTCCCCAGTGTGTGGCCACACCTTGATCTTTGCTCAGCAACTTCTGTCTTTTCTTTCACACAGATTTTTGTAAATGTAATTTCCCCTCAAAACCACAACTCCCTAGGTTCTTCAATATAGTCTTATTTTTTCAGCCCACTCGAGCCAGTTCTAGGTACCCACCACAGATGGAGACCCAGAGCTTTTCTCTTGAAGTGCAAGGCAAATTCACCTTCAGTCTGGGTTTCTGGGTTTTCCTTGCCTCTTGCTTGTTGGAAAATCACTATAGACTATACTGTGAGTTTAAATTAGCATTTTCAGTCTGATGACCAAAATGCCTTGGCAGACACAAACAGAAATTTAAAGATTATAATCTGAGTAGATTAAGTCCAGCTTCCAGGAAGAAGAAAATTGGATCAACCCTCTGCAAGCAGGAATGTTTTTAATATACATGAGTTTTTGTCTTGTTGTTTAACACGATGGTTGTTACAAGGGATTATTAACCATATGGAATAGTATATAAGTCTTGGTAAAACTCAGTAAAGGGAATTCTGATCAATGAATCAAGGTTTGTGCGTCTCTCTCAATCGCCTATACTTGCTCTGCTACAATTGCCACCAAAAAAAAGCCTTGAATAGCAGTCTCATAGTCCTCCATCCTTTTGATCATCTCTCCTAACATCCTCTCCTTCTAGGATGTTCCAGCTGTATTTCCTTTTCCCAGATTCCTCTGAGGGCCATATTTCCCACTAAGGCCAGACCTGGTAAGTGTCAACAAGGTGAGCAGGAAGATGAGGCTGCCCAGCCTGTGAGGCATCACTAAGGCGACAGGGAGAAGCAGCAGATTCCTTGTTGCCATGGTAACAGGATGCTCCACAGTGCCCAGCAGGCAGAATGCCCTGTGCTCCACGTGTCTATCCAGCCTCCAGGGGACCCAAGGTGTTGGGGACCCTGGGGATGCTGACTCTGGTGCTTTGGAGTTGCTCAGGTAGAAGATAAGTGTGAAGGTAGATATAATCCACTTTGACTCCTTGGAAGACTGACTGGAGCCTTGGAGAGGAATTGGAGTGAGGTGAGCACCCCCTGAGCTGGGCCTGAGCACTGGTTTTCTCCTTTCCCCCTTGGGGATCCACTGTCCTTGCCTTGGGACCTCTCAGCCACTGTGCCTGTCTACTAGCACCTTCCCGTCTTCAGCTGGGAACACCAAGAGGTGAGACCTGCAGAGCTCTCCTGCTGGCCCTCCCTTGCCCACAGCTCCTCTCTCCTGGAGCTCTCCACATCCAGCCTGTGTCCAGGTGCTAGTGACAGGATGCTCCCCTCTCTGCCCACTCTGCCAATCACCTGGGCAGAGGGTGTGGCTTCCCAGTCATAGCCAACACGAGCAGAGTCTCATCCCAGTCTAACTCTGGTCTCCACAGTTCTGCATACCACAGTCTTCACTTCCTGCCACTTACTTCAACAGTTCCTGGCATTTTCTCTCATCTAAGCACATAAGCAACCTCAAGTCTGCCTGTAGGATGGTCCCAGGTGGGGTGGGGCTGCATCCATCCATATTCCACACAGGTTCCCTGCTTGCCCCAGTGAATTCCCAACCGTCCTCTCCCCTCGGCTCCAGACCTGTGTCTCTGCAATGCCTTGAAATTCCTCACATGTGTCCCCAGCATTTGTCTCTTGCTCTGTCCTGGCCCATATTTTCATCCACAGAGAAAGCAGCCTGGCTTCACGGCCAAAATCCTGTTGGGGTAGAGGTGGCTGATCCCACCTGCTGCTGGGCCGGGCAAGGCAAGGCAGGGGGGTCCTGGCTCCTCTCAGCTGTGATGGGCTCTGCTCCCATGAGAAAAGAGAAGGGCAGGAGGGGAAACAGCCCCCAAGGAAGGAGCAGGTCTGTGGAGCAGCTGAGGGGCACATAAAGACTCAGATCTCATGAGACCCAGCATCCCTCCAGCCACCACTGTCGGTTTTGTTTGTCCCCTCAACCAGCTCACAATAGCTGTAATATTCAGCAAGGGAGAGAAGGGACAACCTTCCCTCCAAATTATTCTTCCCAAATAGCTCTGACTACAACCACTTTTTTTGCTAATAAAGATTGGCTTCTAACTGGCCTCTGCAACACTGGCTGCTCCAGACAGTGGGATTTGAGAGTTAGTGGGACACCCAAACAGGTTAAATCAGGTGAGAGAAAGTAACATTCCCCATCAGTCTTGCACTCAGTTTCCTTCCCATACCACTTTTTACACACCACTGAAAAAGCAGCCCCAGGGAAAAGCTAAAGCAAGAGCATTTACTACAGTCCAGGTTCATAGGACAGGGCAAGAGAAAGTGCAACCTCAAATATCTTCATTTTCAGAGACAGGTCTTGTCATGTGGGGACACAGGGCTTTGGGAAGGATTCCCACCTTCTTGACCTCAAGGACTGGTGTATGTAGCTGGAATTTTACTGAGCCCAGTGGCTGCCAGAGAGCCCAGAAGGGGGCAGCAATACTGTGCAGAAATCTGGCACTTTTAACAGAAATTGGGTCTTTTTAGAGGAAAGAAATTCTGGATCTAAAATGCAGGAGGAGGAGGGGCTTGTTCTGCTTTTTAGCATAGAACAAAACTCAGAGCAGGGGCATTGGCCTCGCTCCAGCTTTTGCTCAGTAGTTTCAGGGCACAAAGCTGTCCCAAGAAATTTCACAGGACGTCTGGTCTGGCAACTGTTTGCTGAGGTTCAGCAAAGAAGGAACCGCTGCAATTCATCCACAGCAACCTAGGCAGGAATGCTAGGAGCTGCCTGGAGCTGAGAGGAGGGAGAGGAACAAAGTGTTTCAAGTCTTGACCAGCCTTCCTTCACTGAGAGGGTGGTCAGGCGCTGTCACGGGGAAGCAGTAGAATCAACATCCCTGGAATTGTTCAAAAAACCTGCAGATGTGGCACTTGTGGACATGGGTTTTGGTGGGCTTGGCAATGCTGGGGGAATGGTTGGACTTGACTTGGAGGACTTTTTCAACCTGAATAATTCTGTGGAGTGGAGGTGGAGTAGGGGATGAGTGTGTGGTGTGTAAGGGCAGGGACTGTGAGCCATCAGGTGGAAGCTGCAGGAAGGAGCTTGCAGGGGGGCCTGTGGTTCCCTATAAAGCTCCACAGTTCTGCTGCTTCTCACAGCTCTTCAGTCTGTGGGGTTGCAGCAGGGTATTAAACACAGCTTTGGCATCAGTAGGCTGAAGGTGTAGAAAAAGGGAGGATCTCTGAATCAGGGAGAGTGAAGACCTTGAGGAAAGGAGATAGGGGAAGAGGTGAGTCAGTTCTGGGTCTGTCCCATAAAGTTTCTCTGCTGGGCTGGAGGTGAAGCCCCTAGAGGAAATTTGTGCATTTCCTGAGACACAAGGACAGAGAAGCCCTGAGGCTCCCTCTCTGCTGTGGAATCTGGATGTGCTCAGCCTCCTCACTCAGTCCTGGCTTCTTCCCTCTGCAAGATCCTGAAGGGGGCTGCCAATATAGAGGGTGCTGGGCACTGCCCAGGCTCCCCAGGGAATGGTACTGGGCCTGAGGCTGCCAGAGCTCCAGGAGCATTTGGACACCACCTCCAGGGATGCATAGGGTGGGATTGTTGGGGTGTCTGTGTAGGGTCAGGAGTTGGACTTGATCGTGTGTGTTGCATCATATTCTGGGATTCTATGAAACCCACTTTGGAATGACCCTGCAGGGCTGCAGTCCAAACCACCACCACACTAATGAGGCACAGCTAATGCCCCTCTGTTGCCTTGAGGAGGCTGAGCCAGTGCCAGGGGCCCAGCAGAGTGTGACAAGGCCGGCTTGGCACATCCTGGCATGAGGAGGCAGTGGCAGCTGCTGCCAAACTCAGCTCAGCTTGCAGGGAACAGATTCTTTCTGACTAATCTTGAGACAAGTGTAATTAGGAGGTCTGTGGTGGGGGCTGGGGGTGGGGGCTGTGGCTCTCGCCTGTCCCCAGCTGGGTGGGCTGGACTGGGAGTTCACAGATCACAGAATATTCTGAGTTCAAAGGGACCCATAAGGATCATTGAGTCCAAGTTGATGGAGAAAGAGCAGGTGGCTCTCAATACAAGCTGGTTCACCCCTGCAATCCAGGGCTGAGCAAAAACCCTGGCAGTGAAACTCCTAATACCCAAGTCAGTCTCCTCCTGGAGGGTTCAAAGAACTGGGCCATGGAAGAGGTTTGAGCAGAGTAGGAATGGTGGCGTGGAGATGGGCAGATGTCCAGCATGGCTGAAGCAAGCCCAGGTCTCGCACAGGGTCTGTGAATGCTCATGAATGCTCTGTCCTAGGATTCATTAAAAACCTCTTTTGGTTCATCATGATTTGTGAGTTCCTGGGGCTTCCCTGCACCATGTGATAGTTTAAAACCCCTGCCTTCCTGGGGCTGCTGTTCCTAATGAATGTGATAAACAAAGGCTGCTCCTGTTTGGGTTTAATGCAAAAGCCTGTTAAGCGCCCACGTTACTTTCAGCATCTGGGGTTGTTTGTGTCAGTGTATGTTTAGATCTTCCCTGGACTGTGGTCTAAGAAAAAGACCAAGATCATTAGGAAAACCAAAGGGATTTTTGGTGTGGGGTGATAAGGCAGTAAGTGGCAGCAATACAACTATTTATAATCATCTGCCCACACTGCTGCTTAACCAGACTGAGATAACTAATTGATGCTTATGTTTGCAAGCAATCATCTTGAAAATATTCTAATTTATGTTAGATTTCAGTCCTGCTGGATCCAAAATGGTCTTCTGTTAGAGCAATTCTGTGCATGTGTGTGCATATAATAAAACCTTTTTCAGAAGTAATTCAGGAACCAAAGTTTCATCTTTCTTTGCTCCCACAATAAGTGCCATTATTAAAAAAAAAGAAGAAAAAAAAAAAAAAAGTTGTTTGGTCCAGAATTTATTTTATGCCTAAAATCCAACCATAACACTGTGATGAACTCTATGGGGAAAAGGCAATGGGAAAATTTGATTGGCCAGAATGAAAAACAAACAAAATGTATGGATAAATAGAAATACTAATTTCAATTGGGAAACATAAAACATTTCAGACCTGTCAGTTTTATAGCTGGGGAGAGGTTTTCCTTTGAAAATGATAACATGGTGAAATTTCTCAGACTTCTGGAGGTCACAGAGTCAGTCTTACACAGCCAGGAGGAAAGTGCCAAGTACAGCTGATGCCCAGTGCTCTGCAGGGGCCTGAATCCAGCCCAGGAAAGGTTTATCTCCTCAGTAAGTTCAGGATTGAGATCTTCTCCCCAAGATGCCAAGCATGTTTCCTTGCATGTACCTCTTCCCTCATCTTCCTTTCCACCCTCAGCAACTGTATACCCCAAAGTACGTCCTGGCTTCATGTATTTGGGAATAGCTGTCCTATTGGAAAGACTATTGGTTGGAAAGACTGGGGACTCTGCCCTTAAATATTGCTCCCATGCCAATCTTAATTTTCAATTGTCTTCACCTCCATGCTATGGAATAGGTACTCCACAGATCCCCATGAAGGGTCTAGAGAGGACAGGCAGAGCAGAGCATGTTGGTATCCATGACAACTGCTCCTTTCTGTGCTCTCAGGAATTGCTCAAACGATCCTCCTGCACCAGAGCCCCCCTTGCTGGGACTTGCACCCCTTGCTGGGGGTCTGAGGGGGCCAAAGGGCTGTAGTGTATGTCCTGAAGACACATGGGATGAGCCGGGGGTGGTGCACAGGTGACATGCTCCAGAGAAAAATCTGCATAGTGCTTTCAGCATTCTGGCATGAGTGGCAATGGTTAGACATTCCAGAAGGTGAGGCATTGAAGCAATTTGGTCTAGTAGAAGGTGGCAGGGGGTGAAATGAGATGATCTTCAAGGTCCTTTCCAACCCAAACCATTTTATGATTCTAAGGACAGGTTCTCTGTCACAGACAGCTCCTGCCAAAAGGTACCAACAAAGTGGAAAACTCAGTCCTGACCCTCTCCAGAGGAAAACGTCTCCTTGGCAGTGTTTTCATCTGTGAGCTGGAGACAGACTCTTTGAAGAAATGAGATATAGAGATTTTTCTATGCAGACAATAAATCACAGAAGCAATTCACTTTGAACTCACCCAAAATATGAATAAATACAGAGCTGCTCCACCATCTCGAGTGGAGGATAGAGCTAATTGTCTGAATGCTGATGGGCAAAGGGCTGTTTTGCCAGCTGCTGTCAGTAGGCAGCAATTAATTAAAAGTGTTCCTGGGTAATTTTGCATATCTTTTCTTTCAAGCTCAAAAGGACCATGAACCACTTGGTCTGCTCTTCCTGCTCCAAGGATACAGCATTTACTGTCATATGCAAGATGAAGGAGATAATTAATGCACTTTGCTCACTGCTGAGGAGTTCTCAGCTAGACACTGTCTTTTTTTTAGTATCATGCCTTAACAGATAACAAATTAGAGAGGTCCCTGCCTGAACCACTCCTTCCACAGAACTGCTAGGTTCAAGTGTGTTCAAGTCAGGTTGGAAAAGGTTAAGGGGGCAGGGGTTACCAAAGACTGTTCACATACACTGAAAGACAAGTGAGCATATCAGCATAATTCATAGAATCGTATATTAATGGGTTGGGTTGGGACTTAAAAACCATCTAGTTCCAACCTTCTGCATGGGCAAGGACACCTTGCACTAGACCAGGCTGTTCCAAGGTTTTTGGCTGGATATTGGATTATCATGCAGTGAAAATTAAGTTATTGAACTCAGATGACACTGGATGCTACCTTAGCAGGGTTCCTCTGAGAGTCTTCTGAGCATTTAAACTCTCTGAGAAGCAGTGGTTTGCCAGAGGAGTTGATTTTAAGTAAAACCACCTGAAGCTCAAGTTGCTGACCTCACCACCAAGTGCCACAGTGGTTCTGTGCTGAGCATCATGTTCTGAGGCTGCTTTGTAGAGCTTTATTGCCCTGGGCAGAAAGGTACTGGGTTTCTTTGCTCCAGTCCCTCTGGGGCTGTAATTAGGGGCTGTGATTATTTCAGCACTGCAGGGTTTGTTTTGCACTGCACAGACTTTGGGAGAGTCAGAGATGGATCTCATGGGTCACTGAGGTGGCTGGAGGAAAAGTCATCCACAGCCCTCCTACTGCATTTTTGTGATTCCTGCAGTTAGTGCAGAGCAGGCAAGGCAGTCACAATTAAAACAATACCTGTTCAAGATGAAATTATAATTATTGAGGTGTTTTTATGCAAAGCTGGCAAAGCACTGAGGATCTGATCAGCTGCCCTGAATCTCCTGGTGCAAAGGCTGTTCTCAACTATAGTTACAGCTCAGTGGAATACAATTTTCGTGTTTCTATTTTAGTTCTTTTTCATTTATTACCTCTTTTCTGCTTTTTGTTGGGTTTACGATGCGTTACATCCTGCTAAGCATGCTGTGAACTGTCTTACAGTGATTTCTCTGTAGATGTTGAGTAAAATGCTTCCAGACAGATGAGAGAGGCAGAGTTGCATCTGGACTCTCCTGGCTGTTGTCCCTGGGCTGGGCTGTGTTTTATGGTGCACAGCTGGCCTTGAGTGATCACAATGGGTAGGTGGTGCCAGCAGCAGGTGCTTTCTGAAGCACTCTTCATCCAGTCCTTAAGTTTCCTCTGGCACATCTGACCCATCACATCTGATTCTCCTGAAAAAAAGTACCCACAAAGCAATGTCTCACTTAACACAGTCAAGGGAGATGGGTGCTCTTCTGTCGAGATCCTCAAGCCTTTCCCCGTTATACAGTCTACTCCTTTTTCCCCCCATGCTGTTGCCCTGAGCATGTTTACAGTTTGATCACTGTGCTTGTTCACTTGTTTCCACATCTGAAGCAGAGGTTTCTGTGGTCACACAAGGCAAAGGGACAACTTGGCTAGGTAGTGATTCTACAAGCTAGAGAATATCAGCATCATACCTATTTCATAAGTGTTTGCTCTCACTCGATTGACCGCTCGCTTGTTAACTTCACAGGAATACCTTCCTCACCGAGAGGAATGTGTGGGTCCCCCAGGCCTGATGGTCATGGTTGTGTGATTCAGAGAATCCCAGAATATCCTGAGCTGAAAGTAACACACAGGATCATCCAGTCCCACCCCTGTCCCTGCCCAGACCCCCCAACAATCCCACCCTGTGCATCCCTGGCAGCGCTGTCCAAACTCTCCTGGAGCTCTGGCAGCCTCAGGACCGGGCCCATTCCCTGGGGAGCCTGGGCAGTGCCAGCACCCTCTGGGGGAAGAACCTTTCCCTGAGATCCATCCCAAGCCCTCTGACACAGCTCCAGCCATTCCCTTGGTCCTGTCCCTGTCACAGGGAGCAGAGATCAGAGCTGCCCTTGAGGAGGAGCTGCAGCCCCCAGAGAGTTCTGCCCTTAGTCTCCTCTTCTCCATCTGAACAAGCCAAGCTGCTCCTTGTGTGGTCTCTCCAGACCCTTCCCCATCTTCATAGTTCTCCTTTGGACACTTTTTAATAGTTTTATATCATTAAAAGCAATATATCCTTATATTCATATCCTTAAGAAAGCCATGACTCCCGTCTTGAGAGTGGGAATGTTGGCTCTGAAGGGTAACAAGTGCAGGCGTGGTTCTTACAGTAGCAAGTGCAGTTCCAGTCTCCTGAGAGCATTCAGGAATGTTTCACCCTGGCTGATAGAGGCATAGGCTCACTTCTAACACAGTCTCCAAAAATATTCCACTGGGAACCAATTTTGGTCTAATAGCGTGGTTTGGCCCCCTGGGAAGTATCAAGTTGAAATGCAGCACTATAATTAACAACTGACAGCTTAAATAATGAGAGGGAGCTGGAAGGCTGGGAACATATCCTCTCTCCCAGCAGAGCTGTGGGGGTGAGCAGGCAAGTCAAACACTGCCAGGAGGAATTAGTGCTTGGGAGGGAGGATGTCAAACAGCTGTCAGCACAGGTTCTGATCCAGGCAGGGACCTGTCGGGAGCAACAGTCACTTTGGCACACAGGGCTGTTGGAGGAACAGGGTCAGTTCAGCACAGAGGAGACTACTGGGAGGAACAAAGTCAAGTCAGCACAGAGATCTTGTTACTGATGTTTTTCCATTCCACAGAACAGTGTGTACTGGGATGGAGTGATACTTTTGTCCTTGTCTTTTGGGAAGGTAAGAACGACTCTCAGTGGAAGCAGCTGAGTTGTAATGTTTCCTATTGCTGACCAGTGACACAAGTTTGACTCCACTTCCCCAGTGACCTTCTGGCAGGAAATAAACCTGCTGTGATTGAGCTGCAGACAGGACACTGCTGCTTCACCAGCAGCAGATGGGGAATGGGTTGGCCGGAGTCCTCTTGAGCTTCTCTTCGCCTTCCCACCTGGGAGATAACTGGGAATGGGCAGCAATTCAGATGACAAGGTGTTGTCATCAGTTAAAGGTTTCTCTTTGTATGTGTAAAGGCTTTTCTATGTTTTCTATGGTCAGGTTGGTGTTCACATCAATGTCCTCCATTCCTCTTCCTCCCCTCCACCACTTCCATGACCACCACTAAATGCATCTCTGTTCCCTTCAGCCAGTCCCATGAGAAAAGGGAGGAAGCTGTGGCCAAACCAAATGGTTGTATTTCACTGGGAAATAAACAGATGGAACAGACAGATGGGAGAACAAAGCTATATATATATATATATATTTANATATTTATTTTTTAATTGCACAGATATTTAATAACCAATAAAATGGGTCCTGGACCACAAAAATCTCAGGCATGGGTTGCCATGGCAATGTCCACACAATTCCAATGAGATGCAGGAAAGAAATCTTTTGTGTTGTTAGGAAGCCTAAAATAAAAATAAATGAAATTTAAATGAGTGATTACAGCTGCCTCAAGGAGCACCTGCCAAAAGCTCTGGGCCAGACCATCTACCAGACTATGGTGGTTGTTTTTTGGTTTTTGGTTTTTTTTTAATGCAACAGTGGCAGAGTGTTCTTTGGAGCCAAAGCTGAGGGGCAAGAGGAGGAAGAGTTGCCCTTGGTTATTCAGGTATCAGCCTGGGGACACTGAAGTCTGCCAAACTGGGTTAAAATTTCAGGGCTTAAGTGACATAAAAATAGCAGATTTATAGAGATATGAGCCACTGCCTGCCCTGTGTTGATCTGACATTGAACTGATCACTGCAAGTTGTAAAATGGTGAATTTAGTTCTCTCTGAATTTTTCATAACTGAAACCTTGGGAGAATGCAGTGTGTTGGATGATTACGTTTATGAGGCTGCAACATGGGGCTTGTTGGAGCTTTCATGTATTGCCAGCTATCCCTGTGAGAGATTGGAATAGGACAGAAATATTCAGTCTTACTGTTCAATGGTTCTGGTTGTGGTGGTATCACAGAATCATCCAGGTTGGAAAAGACATCCAAGACCATCAAGTCCAACCTGTGCCAAATCCCCACCTTGTTACTCAGCTCAGAGCACCGAGTGCTACATCCAGTCCTTCCCGGGACACCTCCAGGGATGGAGACTTCACCACCTCCCTATGCAGCCCCTGCCAAGCCCGACTACCCTTTCTATAAAGAAATCTCTCCTGATGTCTTAGCTGAACCTTCCCTGGTATAGCTTAAAACTAAGTCCTTTCATCCATCTCAAATCTGTTATCTCTTGTATCTGGGCTTGCTGGGCTCTCCACAAGTCCGTTCCCCAAGTGGCCAAATCTCTCTTTGTTTTTCCCTGGATTTTCACATCCCATCAGTCCTCATAGAAACAGTTCTTGCTTTCTGTCCTGAAAAACTTGTTTTGCATATGTCACAGATGAACCGCTGTCACAAAGTCTTTGCTTACTCAAGTGTCTTTCCAGAGCTGGATGCTGTTCTGTGTTCAGGGTCAGTACAGTTTCTTAATTACTGAGCATTACCCTGAGTCCTAAAAGCAGGATTCTGAACCTGTCTTTAGCTTCTGTCTGTGGTAACCTGAGATGCCTCAGGAGGTTCTCTGAGTCTCTTACACTGTTGCTGTGATGAAGCTGACAGGGAGCTTCCACACAAATTAGGCGTTTCTGTTTAGGAAGGACTGGGACAAAATGCATATCAACTGGGACAAAACCCACATCACAGAATCACAGAATCAGTAGGGCTAGAAGGGACCTCTGAAGATCACCCAGTCTAACCCCTAGCCCAGGTGGAGTCACCTGGAGCAGGTGACACAGGAACTTGTCCAGATGTGTTTGGAATGTCTCCAGAGAGGGAGACTCCATGCCCTCCCAGGGCAGCTGTTCCAGGGCTCTGCCACCCACCATGAAAAGATGTTCTTCCTCATGTTGAGGTGGAACTTAATGTGTTTTAGTTTATGGCCATTGTTCCTTTTCCTGGTGCTGGGCACCACCAAAAAGAGTCTGGAACCATTCTCTGGACATCACTCAGGAGCTTTTAACAGTGCCAGCTCTTTCTGTGTCAAGAAAGGGAACCCTTCAGGACACAAAAACCATCTGCTGTCCTTAAAACTGGCATTTGCTCACTGGGAACCTGTGTGGGATCAGATCCCTGAGCACTGAATCTTTTGGTGTTGCTGTCTGGGAGTACTGGGAGTACCTGCCTCTGCCTGCCCTGGCTGGAATTGGAAACTAAAGAGGCTGGTGTAGTTTTTATCCCTATCCTTTTATCCTGCACGTGGTGGGAAGCAGGACACAGCCCCCAAGGTGTGGATTAGACATGCCTCACCTCCTTAGGGGACAGGAGGAGGCCGGCAGCAGCCTGGCTGTGGGGAGGCAGGCAGGGAAGTGATGTTTATTCAGAGCCAAGCTCTGCGTGGGAAGGAAGCTATGAAGTGTGACTCTTTGGGTGGATGAATCCTAGGCAGACTTTCTTAGAATAGACCAGTTGGAGGTGATGGGAAATGAAAGCCATGGATATCGGTCTGCCTGCCACTCCCAGCGGGGCTGCCAGGGTTGAGTGTGCATGATGCACGTGAGTGATGGAGCTAGGCCATTTAGCAGGGTCTCCTCCCTGGCTTGGTGCCTCAGTGGGGCCCTTCCCATCACTGCTGTGCTCTGCAGACACTCATCCACACACAGCTACCCCAGAGCCTCTTCGAGCCAAAGTGTTGTCTGAGCTTCAGCAAACCCGGCTGCTGGGAAGTTTCACACTGCTAATCTGCTCTGTGGCTGCATACATGAGGAAAAGAGGGAGCTGTTGGCATTGTGAGCATATGGCTGCTGGATGAAAGCCCACACTAACTCCTCAGTGGAAGCCACCCATTGAGCTATTCCTTTCACTTTTCCAAGACTGTAGAACACCTTTGTTGCAGAAGAAATAGGTTTGTGTCACTGCACCCAGGACTCCTGTAGATTTCCATGCAACAGGAAAATCTGTCAGATAAAACACCAGACCTTTTTGTGCAGAAATTTTCTGCCTGGGAAACTCAGCACACTGGAGGAAGTGCCAGGTATGGGTACAGAAAAGTAGGACTTTTTACCCTTGAAAGCAGACTGGCATCATCTTCAAGATAGTCAAAAATTGGTGATCCCACTATAGGAAACTAATAGCATCATGCAGAGCTGGGGGTCTCTCAGCCACATAGTTTTTTCCAGTGCAGAACCAGCTTGCTCCCATGCACACAAAAGGCATCAACAGCAGGCCCTCCAGGCCTTCTCTGGGTCTGGGGGTCACAGTTTGCAGGCTGAGAAAGTTGGGGTAATTCAGGCAGCTCTGGAGAGGCCTTAAAGCCTCTTCCAGTACCCAGAGAGGCTCCAGAAGTGCTGGAGAGGGACTTTGGACAAGGGTCTGGAGCCACAGAACAAGGGGAAAGGGCCTTAAGCTGAAGGAGGATAGGTTTAGATTGGATATTTGGAAGAAATTCTTTACTAAAAGAGTGGTGAGGCCCTAGAACAGCTGTGGTTGCCCCTGGATCACTGGAAGTATCCAAGGCCAGGTTGGATGGGGCTTGGAGCAATCTGGGATAGTGGAAGATGTCCCTGACCATTGCTGGGGGTAAAATGGGATGATCTATAAGATCATCCTTATAATTCAACCCAACCATTCTGCGATAATGTGATTCTGTGATACTGCTTTCTCATAAAATTTCATGTTATAGGCTCCTTAGAAAATCTGAAAGAATTGTTCTGAGAAAATTCTTTAAAAGCTGATTTGCCAAAATGTGAACGAACTAGCAACAGCTGGAATCTCAGAGCTCCCTCATGGTCTTTGTTTCACAGACTGCAAGGACCAGTCTTTAACATACAATATGATATTATCACTCATTTATCTTAATAAAATAAATTAACCAAAACAGAGGAGAGGAAGGAAGGAGAGGGAGAGGACTTGTGACTATTGGCAGCAAATTTTGAGTTTGGCAGATGAGGAGAGTTATTCAAGGAAATCTTGTCCTAAAATGCCTGCCCTATGCCAACCAAGATGGCCAGACAGGTGTGGAATTTGCCTCTTCTTCCTCACAACAGAGTTGAACAGCACATAGGGGTGAGAACGGGCAGCCTGGGTCCAACACAAGGGTTTGAGGCACTGCCTGTAGCACTGCTGCTTCTTGAAGCACATGAGTAGCAGGGCAGAGATGGATGGCCCAGCTCTTCTTGTACACGTTCTTTCAGCAGGAAAAGCAGATCAGGGATTTTTTTTACAGCTGAAAAGTGCTGGTGAGATCTTAGTGAGGGCCCCTTACCCCACATGGAGTCTGTCAGTGGCTTTGGTTCCACAAACAAACATGGATACTGAAGGGTGCAAAAATACTGACATGTATACCTGTCACACCTGCTGATTCATCATCTCTTTTCAGTTCCACCTTTCTAGTTCTTGAAGAGTGAAGCACAAGTAGTATTTACCTTTTCTAGGCCTGTGTGTGGCAGTGTGGAGAAAGATGAAGATATCGGTGCTGTCCCCAGGCTCTGTGTCCTTGCACCCCTGCTCTCAAAGGACCCATCAGGCAGGGGCACATCCCAGTGATCCCTGATACTGCTCCATGCTCTGTATCCAGGAGGCTGAGCTCCAGGGCCCACTGAAGGGTTAGAGGCCTCCACAGCTACTTAGCAGCTCAAGGGAGGGTTTTAGCTCCAGGCACAGCTCAGCCTAAGCTCCTGCTCCCTGGCACCTGCTGCAGATGCTGGGGCCTGGCTCTTGCAGCACAGAGTCATTCCCCTGGGGCCAGGTGGGTACAGCACAAGAACAAGTTTCTTTTGTGCTGCCAGTGCTGCCTCTGTGGGTAAAAGAAGCACGGAGGTGGGCTGGCATTGCTTTTATGCACTCTCACATATGTCTTCCTGCACAGCAGAATAATGCTGCAGAATAATGATCAGGCTCTTCTAGGGAGGTCTGAAATACCTCCTGATCTCTTCTGCCACTTGAAGGAAGCTGTGGATCTGTCCAAGGTGTCCCACCTTGCCTTGCTCCTGAGCCCCTGCATGACTGTGGAGGGACCCAGGCAGGTGGTGAGAGTAGAGTGTGTGTTTAAACGTGAGCACGCTTCTCACTGTTACAGGTCTCTGCTGCCCAGAGAGGATGAGGGAGCTGTTCCCCAAAGCCTCAGAGCATCCCTGTTCCTCCCGCACCCCTGTCTGTGACACAGAGTGCCAGCATCCTTTTGCTCCCTCCACAGAGTAACCCAAGACAGCAGGGAAGGTCACAGTCTGGCTTCTAGGGGAGAGCAAGGGAGGATGTTGGAGCTGTAAATAGAAAGTAGTTTCCATTTCAGTGCTCCTGCTCCAGGCTGGGCCTGGGTGTGTGGGTGCAGACTAGCTCCTCTCTGCGTCTCCATACTTTATGCTACTTCTCCACAGAATTTTCCTGTAATTACATCTGTGCAGTGTCACCTCCCTATCTGCCCACCACTCTCTCTGTTTCTAAATGGGTCTTGAGTTACTCCTGGAGGGCTTTAAGGAGGCAGCAAGCAGACCCCAGCACACCAGTCCAAAGCAGAGCTAGCCCTTCACTTGTGGTCTCCTGCTCCACAGGGCTGGGAACCTGGAAGCTGCTGTGCTGAGCCCTTTGGGGCTCCCTAAGCCCACGAGGGCTCCCAGCTCACAGTGGAAATGAGATTAGTTCATGACCCTGTCGCTTCATGTGAAACTGATTTTTCACCAACCTCTCAGAATTCAGTTTCTCTTATCTTAGGAAAAATGCCTTAAACACCAGTTATTCCTGCTACTCAATGCCACATCCTTGAATTCAGGGATCTGAATTAAGGAATCCTTGAACTCAGGAAAGCTCCGTCCATCACAGGCAGGGAGAGACAGGAGAGCCTCTGAGACCAGGTATCTGTCCAGCTCTTCTTATCTGTCTGCCTGCTGCTAAGGCAGAGGACTGTGAGCTCCTAGTGGAAAAACAGAGGGAGAAGGGGGAGAATTGCTGAGTGCAACATGGCAGAATAGGAGGCAGGTACAGGTCATGCCAACAGCAATGTCCATCACTCATTCCACACCAGGCAGACTGAGAGAGGAGCTTGATCCTGGCAGCTGAGATGGTGGCAGAAGTGTCTCCTCCTGACAGGGAACAAAGACCAAGCATGGGGCAGCAGCCACCCACACAAGCTGGTGGATTCCTGCCTGTTCATTCCTGCTCCCTCCAAGGTACAACCCAAGGGACAGCAGTTCACAGTCACCAGTTTCCCTGTGTTCCCCTTATCTTGCTGAGTGTGCTCTTCCTGCTGAATTCTCACTGCATGTCAGGGATCTAGGGCTCCATCTCTCACTAGTCCAGCCCTCCACAACTGCCATGATGTTTATGCCCCAGGAGGGGAGGAGAGAGGTCTCTTGCCCAAAGATCCTGAGTGCAAAGAGGGAGGAGAGGCTGTAGCACATC
Organism: Bombycilla garrulus; assembly: GCA_013400315.1. Classification (NCBI taxonomy): domain Eukaryota; kingdom Metazoa; phylum Chordata; class Aves; order Passeriformes; family Bombycillidae; genus Bombycilla; species Bombycilla garrulus. The sequence goes on from VXBU01007931.1 coordinate 21,170, forward strand.
AAGAATTTTCATGGAATGAAGGGATCTTTTACATAGGAAGGGACCTGAAAAACCATCCAATTCCAGCCCCTGCCATGGCTAGGATCACCTTCCACTAGACCAGGTTGCTCTAGGCCCTATCCAACCCAGCCTTGTTTCAGAAAGATGTTCTGAAGCTCTGGCTTGCTCAGGGTCCTCTACATGCAGCTGGCATTGAGCCCACAGAAGAAGAGCCAGGACTGGTCACCAGCTAGCAGGAGGATCCCCTGGCCAAGTTTTCCTGGCTTATCTGACTCTTTCGGGAAAAAAGAAACCCAGCCTGGGCCAACATCACTGCAGGAGGTTTTGAACAGAGCTCACAATCAAGGAGCTCTGCAAGAGCAAACACTCCACTCAAGCATCAAGCCACTTCCAAGCCCCCTTTGGCATGCATTTCTGTGGGAGAAGGCTTTGACGAAGGTCAAAAAGCATCAGAAAGCTGGGGGAGAAACGTGTGTCAGGTGGCCAGCACCTTGCTCCAGCTTCTGTTGTCTCCTCAGCTCTGGCATGTGCTGGCAGCACATCTCATCTCCAAACACCGCCTCCAGTGCAGGAGACAGCAGAGGAGGAAACATGGAGGTGACATAAAAAACAGCATTTGCTTTCTTGGCCATCTGTCACAGTGTCGCAGCCGCCTTCCCAAATGCATCCCAGCTCAGCACTGGCTGGGAAAAACAGGGGGTTATTTTGGTTCAGCAACATCCAGCAGGAGCAGATCCCACAGAGCACAGCTCTATTCACTGCACTGGGAGCACCGGCTTCATCAATGGGACAGGATGCAGGTGCCCCAGGTACCCCAAACTACCCTGGGGTTCAGTCACTGCTGCAGTAGCCATGGGCAGGAGTTGGACTCTATGATCCTTGTGGGTCCCCTCCAACTCAGATAATTCTGTGATTCTGAGATCTTTGCTGTTCCATATCCAGCACCTGCAGCTGTAGAGCTCCTCCTCTGCCTCACTGATCCTCATGCTGGAAAGTTGGTTTGCTTGAAGGTTTGACCATGATCTGGGTGCTGTGGGCAAGAGATGCTGGGCACTGCCAGAGGAGGCTCCCATGTTCCCACTTGTCTCCTCTGTGATGGAACTGGCAACAAGTGGATCCCCTCTGTTAGTTAAGGCAAGGAGCAGATCCAGAGAGCTAAGGACGAAAAAACCCTCGCTATTCACCCAGGTCAGTTCCCTGATCTGCCTCGCTGATGGACACGGGAGAGGGGATGGGAGAAGGAAACCCACTACCTGCACCAGTGTGGGATTGAGATTCACAGAATCGTCCAGGTTGGAAAGGCCCTCTAAGAACAATGAGTCCCACCATTAACCCAGCACTGCCGGATCCACTCCTAAACCATATTCCCAAGTGCCATATTCACATCTTTTGTGAACATTTCAGGGACAGTGATTCCACCACTGCCCTGGGCAGCCTGTGCCAGGGCTGGACAACCCTTTTGGTAAAGAAATTTTCCCTAATATCCAACCTAAATGTCCCTGGTATAACTTGAAGCTGTTTCCACTTGTCCTGTCCTTTGTTCCCTGGGAGCAGAGCCTGATCTCCACCTGCCTGCACCTTCCTGTCACGGAGTTGTAGAGAGCCTCCTTTTCTCCAGGCTGAGCCCCCCCAGCTTCCTCAACTGCTCCTGGGGCTCCACACACTCCCCCAGCTCTGTTCCCTTCCACACACTCCAGCCCCTCAATGTCTGTATTGTCACAAGGTGCCCGGAACTGACTGCAGGATTCGGGTTGCCTCCGCAGTGCCCAGCTCAAAGGGATCACTCCAGGGAACGACCCTGGGATTCCAACTGTCTGAGACCATAGTTAGTGCAGGGAATGATGCAGCTGAGTGGGTCTTTGCCCCAGGAACTGTGACACACTCAGAGCCTGGTAGCTTCTGCACAGCCTGAGGTGCTGAGGGCTACTTTCACCCCAGCACAGTGCAAAGAGCTGCCTGTGTGAGCCCAGCAGCTGTGCCAGAGCTCCCTGGCCTTTGGGAGATGTTTGCCTCCAGCCCTGCTCTGGGCACTCCTTCCGCACTGCCTTCACATTTTCCCGGTCACAAGCAGCATCCCCGGAGCAGACACAGCAAGGGCTGTGACACATTTCAGGAGGATCATTAATAGCACAGAACTGGAGGCTGTTCTGTTGGAGGCTTTTGGTGCCTCCCATAGTCATTTCCCAGCCAATTCATTATCCGACTAAAATTATTCCTCAGGGAATGAAACAGGTAATTCTTTTCTGTTGGGTTTGGAATAACTTGCAGGAGACCCACACAAAACAATCTATGATAAAAAAGGCTTAGAATTAGTCCCTCTGGGATAATTTTAAGTGAAATCATTCCCTTGAAGTTGTCTGGATTCACAGGAAGATTGTCCCAGGGACAAAGGGAGCAAATTTGAAGGAAAATGGGAAAAACAAACATGAGGTTGGGGGAAGAAGAGCATTTTGACATAAACAAAGTGACAGGAGCCAATTCTGTAATAGAAAGTTATTTCCTTGTCATAGTGCAATGAATGGGGGCTAAAAGAAGGGAGAAAAAGCCTAAGAAATGGCAACACCATGTGGCAGCTGGACTACAGTAAAACAAGCCAAGTTTTATCATAAGAATTTAATGTTTTGTCTCTTTCTGTTTATTTCCCAAGCTCCAAAATAACCCATCAGCAGGAAACCAATGCCACATCCTCCCACCATCTCTGCATTGTCATCCAAATTCAAAGTGGGAGTGAGATTTCCCAGATCCAATGCAGTGAGCTGAGCTACACTGAAGACTTAGCTTTGAATAAGGGAGAAACAGATCCCATGGAAGGTGCTTTGGGCAAGGCATTTTTGACTTGAAGGTGGCAGATTTGTTCCATGCTGCTTGTGGTTCCCAAAAGTACCAGGACTGAAAAGCAAGGGAGAAGCTGCCAGAATTCAAGGGGCTTCTGCACAAGGACTGTTTGATGGTTTGGGCAAAGGAGACCAGAATGACAAAATCACAGACTGTGTAAGGTTGGAAGGGACCAGAGGGGGTTCTTCTGCTCCAAGATGTGTAATATGTTTGCACGCCTCTACACTGGGAGAAGAGGTGTGAGAAATGCAACACAAGATGAGAGACAGGATGAGAGTTTGAAAGGAGCCCAGAAAAACAGAGAAATAATCCAGAAATGCCCCTGAATTAGCCTTGGAATGGGGTTCACCAGGAGCAAAGGCAGAGCTCTGCAAACCTGCTATGGTTATCACTCCATGACTTGTGGGTGAGGAACAGCGAGCTAGGCACTGGAACGGTCCTGGTGTATTAGTGGATCCAAACTCAGGAAGAACTCTTCTAAAGCTGTTTCTTGGGAAGCTTGAGAAATAGCTTTCACAAAATTGTAGCCTTTCCCTCCTATTCCCCACAACAGGAAGGAAGCCTGAGACATTTAAATTAAGTGTGCACATGGCAAATTCCTAAGCAGACAGAGGTTCCTGTTCTTTGTGCCAGTAGTGATGCCTGGGGCTACTTGGTGAACCAGGGAATGACCTGAGCAACACGGAAATGATGTTTAGTGTTAGTTTACTACGTTAGGGTTTTTAGGTTCCCTAATATGGGTCACAGTGTTGCTCCCCTTTGTGTGGGATTGCCAGCTTGGCAGCAAGGATGCAGAAAGCTGGAAATGCTCTAAGCTGTTCATGCAATGAGCTTTAGCAAATAAAAGCCCAATCCTAAACCATACCCTCCTCCAGAAATGTCTGTAACTGTGGGGCTCAGCTAGGCATTCCCATCACAATGTGAAGGGCAGTGCTGAGGCTGAGCTTTGGCATTGCTGCTATTCTATTCCTTCATCTCACAAGCCCCTTACAGGAGGAGGGAGCTATAAAAAGGGCCTTTGTCTCACTGCATCCAGTGGCCAGCTGGGTTTCTTTGTGTCTTGGTGCCAAGTGTTTTTCCCCTTCTGACTGTTAAAGGGTAACCCAGTAAATACCTGGCAGAAAATAATTGGAGCCGTTAGTCATCCCAAAGCCTTGAAATAAGACACCTATAGGTAGAGCCTGAGCCTTTTACAGTAACTGTGCCTGTGGAAATTCCTACGCAGATGAGATTTTTACTAACTTCTCCCTCCTGTCAGCCTTTGCTGAACCAAGAGAACAAGCTGGGTTTCAGAGAATCACAGAATCATACGGGTTGGAAGAGACCTCCAAAGTCATTGAGTCCAACCTGTAACTGATCCCCACCTTGTTACCCAGCCCAGAGCCCTGAGTGTCACATCCAGGCCTTCCTGGGACACCTTCAGGGATGAGAACTCTACCACCTCCCCTGGGCAGCCCCTTCCAGTGCCTGACCACACTTTCCATGGAGAGATTTTTCCTAATGTCCATCCTAAACCTCCCTTGGAGGCCATTTCCTCTTTTTCTGTTGTTCCCTGGGAGCAGAGCCTGACCCCCTGGCTGTCCCCTCCTGTCAGAGAGTTGTGCAGAGCCACAAGGTTCCCCCTGAGCCTCCTTTTCTTCAGGCTGAGCCCCTTTCCAGTTCCCTCAGCCTCTCCTGGGGCTCCAGCTCCTTCCCAGCTCTGTTCCCTTTCCAGCCTCCCAATGTCTCTCTAGCCATGAGGGGCCCAGAAGTGAACACATAACTTGAGGTGTGACCTCAGCAGTTCCCAGCACAGGGGAACACTCACTGCCCTGTCCTGCTGCCGTACTATTTTTGATACAAACAATTTGTGTTGTGGGTCATACAGCTGTGCTGGAGACTTCAGCTCCAGAGCAAAGTGCTTTGAAATCAGCACCTTAAACACACGAGGATGGAACAGGCAGAGCCACCTCCACCTCTGTGAATTTTGGTCAGTGCATGGCAATGCTTTGATATTGCTTTGCAACCCAAAGAAAAAATATCAGATGTCAGGTCTTGACTTGGAAATAGAAATATCCAGGGCTCCCTGCCATGGCAGAGTTGCTTTCTTTCTTTTTCCTTCCCAGTCGTGTGGGAAGCACATAAAACTAGAAACTGGTTTAACCTCAAATCAAAAGAATTATCCCTTGTTATGCCGTCCAGGCAGAAGAAAGCTTGAAAAAAAAAAAAAAAGCCATGACTTAGAGGAATGCAAATGTGATCAGGTGCCTCCCTTCTGCACCTTTGCCCAACCCAGGGATCATCACATTTCTGTACAGATTTTTTATCTCCTCATGCCTTGTTTCATCAGGAACTTTATAAACTCAGTAATGAAATGCAGCCACCTGGCAACCAGCACATTGCCAAGAGGGAAGGGACAGAGGAAACTTGAGCCAAGGATGCAGAGCAAGTCCAGCATTTTTCTAGGCATGACCTTGCAAGTGCTGCAATGATAAGAACATCACAATGTTTTTCCTACCTTTGGAAAATCCCTGAACCATTCCTGTCAACTGGGAATTGCCATCTGTACCAGAGAGCAAGTCTTTGCTCCACGAAACAGGGATGTGGAGTCTCAAAGGGACTCGCTAGAAAAATGTGTGTACCTCGGCAAAGCAACCTATTCCCCAAAGCTCCTCAGCCCAAAAGTGCTTCGCTTTCTCTAATCAAGGAGACCTTTGGTTTCATTTATGTGAAAGGGAACCCCAGCAGAGCCAGAAGGCTTAAGTTGTGACAGAGGGGTGAGGGAAAATTAGTGAAAATATTGGAGACTAAGGAAAAATTCTCCATGGAAATGGTTACCAAGCACTGGAACAGATTACCCAAGGCAGTGGTGGAGTCAATATGCCTGGAAGTGTTCAAAAAACATAGGGATGAGGTACTTGAGGACACAGCGTAGTGGTGGTGGTACTGGTAAATGGTTGAACTTGGACTCTTCAGCTGTTGGACTCCACAGCTCTTTCCTTTTCTGTGACTCTACACTAAATCTGTGGGTTGCTACCAGAAATCATTGCCAAGGCTGATCTAGAAGTGTCAATGCGACCTCCAACTTGCAGCCCAGATGTTTCCATCAGTCCAGGGCAGCTCTGACCTTGAACCGGAGCTTCTGGATCACCCCTCAGCTCAGCAGAGTGAGCAGCACAGAAAGAAGAGGAGATGAGCAGTTGGTTCAGTATTGACTACTCACAGCCAGACTTTGAGATCAGTCAGCTGTCTGCACACTGTGGTCATGATGGGGGCAAGTGAAAATTAAATCCCTTGTCCTTTCCAGCTGTGACCCTCTGGCTTGCTGCTGATGTCCCAGGGTATGTCCTGATGGGGGAGTATGAGATTTAGTGGCCTGTAGGCTCCCTGGCTAGTGAAATGTGGGATGAGGCAGTATGAGCCTTGCTGTGTCCATGGGTCAATAACCTCCCTGGCTTCAACCTGAGGTGTTTGAGGGCTTTAACAACCCTCTGGAGCTGAGGAGCTGGGCCCTGCAGAGCAGCGGGGAGCAGCACTCTGCTTCCAGGCTGGTCCTCGTGGCAGCTGGCAGAGCACACATCAAGCTGGATGAATGGCTGCTCTGGGAATTCACTGCAACCAATTAGTCTGATTTTCAATTATTTGAGAGAAAGAAATTAGCTAATTAAAGTCTAATTACATTTTGACTGCTTCTTCATCTGTCTTGTCCTATTAAACCTGCATTTGGGGATGCAAGCAGGAGGGGAGCACTCACAGCTGCCCAGAAACCTGTAAGATCGGAATGCTTGTGGGGCATGCAAAAAGGATGACTCTGGATTTAACTCTGCATGTGTGATGGTTCGAGCCACACCAGAGCAGAGAGCACCAACTCCAGCACCAACTAGCCAGCTGCCATAGAAAAGGAACAGTGCCCTGGGCTTGCTTCATGCACACCTTGTTTTCCTGGGAGATGCACAAGCACCTGAGTCCACCCTCACACCCACATGTACTAGCCTCCAAAATCAACACACACCAAGGCAACAAAACTGGCTCTTTCATGGAGAACCAGAGTTGTTTGACTCTGCTATTCCAGCCCCTTTTCCAGAAAGACCACTCTAGTTGTCTGATGCCACAAGGGTAGATGTTTCTGCTTGTTTATTTTTCTTCTCCTTTTCTTGCCTACTGTCTTGACCATCATTTCCAGTGTCCCACATGCAGTTAGATGGAGATGGTAACTCATGTCCTTGCAGTATTGATCCTTTTAGAAGAAGTGGAGCATCACAGGCAGGTTGATCTTCTTTCCTTCTAGAGTCACTCCAAAAACCAGAAGTAGTGGTGTTCTCTGAAAGCACATGTCAGCTGGCACAGCTGGTGCTGCTGAAATTCATAAGCAGCCAGTGAGCCCACATGGAGGGAAAAGGCAGATCCAACTGGGGATTCTGGTTCTGAGTCCTTTGGTCTCACAGCTCCCTGCTAGGAGAGTAAATCCAGCTGCAGAGGTGGTGTCTTCAAAGGCTGTCACTAGGGCAGAAGAGCCCCATTCCTTTGAGAAGACATGTTCAGGCAGGTCTTATTAATCCAAAAAGAAGATATTAATTTGATTTAATAGCTGGTCCCTAACTGCACCCCAGCAGAAGCTCTTTGCTGTTGCTCATTCCCAGCTGAATGCCGTGGGCTGACAAAGAGTGACAAAACTGCTGCCTTCACCTTAAAGGCACCTGTGACCTACAGCCAAGATTTCTATGCAGACTAATCTCGCAGAAAGAAATTTTTGCTTTGTTGTTGATTAACCTGCCTTAAATTGTTGCTATGAAAATGGCATCCCCAATGATGAACTTCTGGTAGGGAAGACAGCTGCCAAGGCCTCTCTGAAGCCAGGCTTGTGTTTCACTTACAACTTGAAATACATGTAGATGAGCAGCATCTTTCAGATTGGAGACAGTCACTTTTGATACATGTTTATGTCTCTGAGTGTTGCCAGTGCCTCCACCACTTCCCAGCATATTGACAATGACCACTTCCCAGCATATTGACAGTGACAGTTTCAGAGATGTGCCAAACCGTACTCATTGCTGGTAATGATCTGATTTACTCTTAACTCAAGTTTCCATAACCACATGCTCATGGAACAAACAAGTCCAAGAAATTGTCTGTCTCTAAAACCAGAGGAACACAAATTTGGCCAGACTGATGGGGAAATGCTTGGCTAAGTCGTCTTAATGGGAGAATTAGTGTGAAGCCAAAGGCGTATCCAACAGGCAGTTGGATCAGGCAGTTTTCAAGGCTGTTGAGGTTTTGTTCTTCCCTGTGTTCACTGTTTTACAAAGACATATTCTCTGGACTAAAATTAAATGAGGTTTCCAATCCCTTATTCATATTTAAGAACATTAAGTTGGATTCAGGAAGCCAAACAACTGCTTTAAAGGCATCTACACTTGCAAAATCTAATGAGACACTCCCTGTGCACAGACAGCACAGCCCAGAGCAATGTCCCTGAGTCCTCTGTGGTCTTTTACCTCTGTTATTTTGCCTCTGCCAAGGGACTGTTCAGGTCAGCTGGCAAACGTTTGAACAACACCAGAACTATTCTCACACATTAACAGTATCATCAGTCAAGTTCCCATGCCCAGAAATGTTCCTGGTGTTCTCCATCTCTCTGGTACAGATGGGGCTGTAAGAGCTGTTTTATTCCAAGGATGGCTTTAAATGCTCACAGTCTCAAAACAGCTCTGTTTTGGCAAAATTTATTTGGAAGTAAGCAGCTTTCTTTGCCCCAGGTTTTTGGTGGGTACCAGGTGCTCTGCACACCTAAGTAGAGAGCAAGCCCAGTTCCAGGTTGGCAGCTTCCATCAGACTCAAGGATGGGGCCAGGGCAGGGCAGGGAGTCTGAGGAATTAAATGCCAAAATGCCTTCAGCAGCCTCAGCAGTAAAGCAGCTGGAAGACACAGAAAGTGGGAAACATTTCCCTTTCAAACTGAGAAACTGGCAGGCAGTCTCCAACAAGGCAAAGCTGGCTCTGAACTCTGTCATTGTTTGGCCTCAGTCTCCCTTGAGTACCTGATTCTGATGGCATAGCTTGTCCCTCTCTGGCAGAGCTAATGGATTACAGAGGCTTTATCTGGAGGCTAATGACTCTTGCACAGCCAATGCAAGAGACCCACGCTGAGGGTAGTAGATTTATGGAGCTATGTTCCTGAGTAATGGCACTGCAGATTTCAAGCCATCTCTCTACAAAGTGAACCCAACATGCACTGCCTCAGCTTCCTCCAGAAAAAAACTGGGCCACAAAGTTGCTACTTTAACCAGCACTGAATTAAAATTCCATATGAGCTTCAGCTGGACAGACCTCATACACTTGCTGGAGGGGTTACCTTGGCAGGGGGGGGGTGGAACTACCTTTTTGCCCACAGCTGGAAGGCCAGGAGGGAGACACAGGAAATTTACATCTTGCTTGATAGATGCTCCTTTGGGGAGCACAACAGCCTGGAAACCTTGCCAGAGCCCAGGAAACGTGCTCTCTTCTTAGATCTATTATGGGGATTTTGAAAAGAGGTCTGTTACCCTTTTTCAGCCCCCAAATGCCTGTCTTGTCTTGGAGACCAACGTTGGGACATCCATCACTTGGGACGTGGGATGGCTGTTACCTGGGACCACAGCACCCTGCTGTGGGCCCAGCTAGGACCAGGGGTTGTCAGTGCTCACTTGTGTGTGCACACCTGCAAAGACAAGAGTGTCCTTCCCTTTAGCCAGCTGGGGACACACCTGGACCTAGGCCAGAAGTGTAGCAAGGAACCAAGGTGGTGGCAGAGCATCATCCCAGACCCACCCATGAGAGGGGTTCCATCCCTCACCCCTCTAGCACCCCTCACCCCTCTAGCAGTTTAAACCTGCAGAGATCCACTCCAGTTATTCCTCAGGCTTTCCAGGGCAACATGTGTCTGGAATAACCTGGTTCCCTCCACCTACCTACAGAACAAACACAGGAAAAGAAAAAAAAGAGACGGGAAACTGTCTAATTTGTAATACTGTCTAATTTGTAATTTTGTAATACTTATCTAATTTGATTTCATTTTACTTCTTTTTTATTTTCTGGACTCTCAAAAATGTGTTCAGTCTGGATTGAGTTTACAACCCGAGTAATGCCTCCCTGCCTAAAAAACACCCAAACTGTTACCATAACAACCTGAATCTGTGCTTTGTTACCATGGCAATTCTCAGACATTATTAAATACTGTGCATGTTTGGTGCAGGTGCTCTGGTACATCTGGTGCCAAGCTCAGGTTGGGATCCTTCTTCCTCCCACAATCTGTCTGTCTGTCTCATTAAGTTTAACTCTTCCATTCCCTCAGTTCAGACTGCCAAGGCAGGGGAAAGAGGTGGGTATCATCTGGGACTTCGGTGTTTTCCCCACAACAGGGCCATCTGCATGATCAGCATTTTCCAGGTGGATCAAGCCATCTTTTTATTTCTGCAATTATACAGCCAGTGATTCCATAAGCAGAGGATTTCCTTTTGCAAGCAGTACAGCAGGGGGAAATGCTCTCACTTGCCTTTCTCTGCTATCTCCCTGCTTCCTGTCTAGAAAGAAATTCCAGCTGGAGCAGAATCACAGCAAGTAGGAACCAGCCCAGAGATAGGGAGCTGTGTCTGGAGGGGGATGGTCAAGGTCCAGGGCAGGTTGCTCTTGGTGGGCAGGACAACTTAACTTACCACAGAGTCATAGAGTCAAAGAATCATTAAGGTTGGGAAGGACCTGCAAGACCTTGTACTGCCTAAAGTCATAGATGTTTTCAGAGAAGGGATGCAGACTAGATGGACCAGTGACTCAGACCAGTGTAACCAGTCCCACAGGCTTGTGTTTCACGGCCAGGAGGAGATTTTAGATGAGACTCAATGGCTGGTCCTCAGTCTGACATTGATGTGATGATCCATCTAAGCATGTCCCTTCCCACCCTGTCCCTCCAGCAGTGTCTCTCAGTCATGCTTGAACATCTCCTGGCACCCCAGTGGCACTCTGGAAGTTATTGTGCTACAAACAACAATTAAAAAAATACATAGTAATAAATAACCACTTTAAAAAAAAACCTGTTTGAATTTTCTTGAGAGCTTATGCTAAATGAGTAATTGTTAGATGAAAAACCACAGCTTGTGGGGAAAGGCAGCAGGAAGAGCTGTTATGGTCTGCTTTCCTCAACAAGCCCTTCAGTAGCAACCTCATCCTCCAGCTGCAGAACTCAGGTCTCTGGGGCAGGACAGCTTTGTTTTCAGAATCTGAGATCACAGCTCTTCCCCTGAGATCTGGGGAGCATAGTGGTACCCTCAGTACCTTCCCTTAAGCAACCATGACTTCACCTCAAGATGGTCTTTAGACCCATAATCTCTGATCTAAGGGGTTCCTTCATGATGCTAACTTTATTTTCCACAAATAATTCCTCCTCAGTGGGGTAATCAACCTTCTATTGGGGAATCTAATGGGATAAAGATGTGTGCAAGTGTTTTAAGTGTCTTAACCTGCACAGGGAAGGCAGAAGCATATGGGGACACATATGGCAAATATGGATGGTGCCAACAACTGCTTCCTCTGAGGATCCTCCTCTTGGTCCACACAATCTGGTAATGCAGACATATCCCTGAAGCCAGGAAAGAGCCACAGCATGAGCACAGGGTGAACAAGCCAATCTGGGGTCTTGCCCCAAGGACTCATGTGGAAAATGTTCCCTCTCCCAGCTGAGTCCTGAGCACGCTCCACCTACCTCAGCAGGTGCCCAGTTCTGCTTTCTGGAGTGTTTCATTGCTCCTCCAGCTCATGTGTACATGAACCTTCTGGGGATGATGTTTCTCCTTACCTCTGAAACACTCCACAGCATAAAAGGGTTGAAGATCTCCATGCCCCATTCCTGGATGCAGCCTCTAAGGACACATGGCAGGACCCTCACCACACACACCAGCTGTCACAGCCTGGCAGAGTTGGGGACAGCTGAGATGTGCGACCAGCAACTTATGACCAGCTGCTTCACTCATGGTATTGCTGCAGGGCAAAAGTAAATTTGATCCTTTCATTGCATGAGCAGCTTTCCATGTGCCTTGCTCTCCCTGCCAGCATTGGAAGGTTTCTTCCATCATCTGTGAGTTGTCCTTTGCATGGGGGCCACAGCTGGTGGATGGACTGGAAAGAGGGACCAAATGCCAGCTGAAAGCAGGATGGGATGGGAGTTCAGTGAGTGCATCTGGGTTATCCTGTGACAGCACAGCAACAGCCCAAGTGTTTGCATAGCTGTATCCTTACCTGCTTTGGAATTTTTCATGTCTCACCCTCACATCTGACCTGGCTGTGCTCCCACAATGGGGGTGGTTTGCACTCATATACAAAGAGATCATGGAATCATGGAATCTCAGAATGGTTTAGGTTGGGAAGGATCTTAAAGCTCATCCAGTTCCAACCCCTGCCATGGGCAGGGACATCTTCCACTATTCTAGGTTGTTCCAAGCCCCATCCAACCTGGACACTTCCAGGGATGGGACAGCCACAGCTTCTCTGGATAACCTGTGCCAGTTTGCATACAAGGCGTCACTCTGAGCAGTCTTTTCCAGGAGATCAATGGCCACAACACCCCTCACAGCAGCACAGACCAAAATCCCCTTCCAGGCTGCTATGTGAGGCCACTTTACATGTGGCAGCAGGGCAGCAGACCTTCTGCACTGAGAAGGTGGCTCAGGTCTGCAGACCTGCAACTGCTCATAAAAGCCAGAGCTGCCTGTTGAGCCATTCCACTGGCACCAACAAGACTTTTCAGAGTTTTGAATTCTGCACCTGCTGCCACATTGTCAGTATGCTCCTAAGGCTGACACAGGCAACAGGTCAGTGGGAGCAACCAGAGACAGCACTATCCTGGTCCTGCTCTGCATCATGTGGGAACCTTGAGAAGGTACTCGCCAAATAATAATTAATTACAAAACATTTTCTAATCATGTTTTTCCCTCTGGGAAAGGCAGAGATCTGTTCCTCTAGATTCACATCCATGTAGCTCAGCTCATCATATCCTCCAGTATCCAGGATTGCTTTCCGACTATAGAAGTGAACCCAGCAGGAATACTGTTGGTACAACAAAATACAAATTACTTCTACCTTGCACCCACAGCCAGAGCTGTAATTCCATCACAGAACAAAGGTCAGGAGTCTTCCTCCTCTCACATAATTCAGCTTTGACAGCTCATCAGGATCAGAGGAGCTAGAGGTTTTAACTCAAAGGCTGAAATCTTGCTTTGCAAGAGGCACTCAGAGCATCTTTATGAGTCTCTGTTTCAGCACTGTGCAGGCATTCAACACAAGCCTGAAATACACAGCTCTTACTGAATTTATTTAGTAGTGGAAAGTGATACTTGTCTGTGAAAAATGATAGTGGTTTCTGCTTTAAAGAAATACCTCTAATTACACTTCACTTCAAGGTGAGGTGATTATACCTAAAATTAGGATTGAGATTCCTGAACTACACACACACACATACACACACACAGAGAGAGAAATAATAAAGACAACACAAAATTCTGTTGAAACAGGTTATTTTTTCCTGAATGTTCACCAGTTTTCAAAAATTACAAAACCTCAAGGACTGTAACAATGTTGCACTTGGAAAAAGAGGCTGGTGTGTACAAAAACAAGCATGCTTTTGTTCTAGGGGTGGGGAGGGGTTTATATTTATCTGGGTCCTTTTCTTCCTCCACCATAGTGTGAAAGAAGAAAGTACTAGTTTATTTAACAGGGTAGCTCAGGAAAATAAGGAAGAACATGCTTTCCCTGTTACAAAACTACCAGAAGACACATGCTCGAGGTCCAAAGCATAACAAACTGACATTTTTTAGCATGCAAACTTTTTTTTTTATGACTTACATGACGCTTCCCTTTCCCTGCCCCCCTCAAAGACAGGATCTGTGCCCTGTATTTTGCTCTCCCATTAGTTCTTTTTGTTTCCTTTTTGTAATGACTTATTTGCCTTTTTTTTTAACCATGAATCCCAGGTATCAGTATCCAAGGTAACAGCAGTAAAGAGTCCAGATCTCCACATTACCACTGTTTCCGCAAGTTTCATGCAAAACTTAAGCCATTTCTGCATGCAACACAATGCTGGTCATTTATTGTGCTTCACACAGCTCCAGTGTGGTTTCCCCATTCACCATCACATTTTGTTGACTGGGAAGAGCAGGTTTGCTTTCCCATGGACTAAAAGACCCCTCCCCCCTTCCCACTCCCCCCAGTTGCCCCAAACACATGGGAATGTACATCTCAATACCAGGTCCAGACAATTCACTTGCCTATAAGAGCCCGGTGGCTTCAGTAAAGTCCCATGATTGCAGCGCCCACATCCTTGGAAGGCCTTCGGTCCTTCACCAGAAAGTTAATCATGCTCTCCGACTTGATGAGCAGGTTGCAGCCCAAAAAGAAGATGCCAAACATCACAGTCAAGGAGAGGACGCAGAGGACAGCAATCTGCACCACCCTCGTGATGAAAAGGCTCCTCTCGTCGGGTGCCAGGACCAAGGAGCTGCCATCAGTCGTCAGCACCATGCTGGTCCCATTGCAGCAGGCCATGAGCATCCCCAAGCCCTGAGTCCTGTTGGGGTCAGCTGCCTGCTCCAGGAGAGTCTGGTTGAAAAAGGATCCATTCATGGTCTATATGTGACCCCAAATCTTCAGGAAAGGTGAAAGGGAAGCTTATTGTCCCCCTGTCTGCCCTTCACAAGCCAGGGCTCAGCAGCTCCAAGCCACCTCCTGCCTTTCCTCTTTCAGCACCCGGGATTGAGAGGGAACTTCCTCAAGGCTGTGAGCAGGTGGGAAGCCAGTCCCTGCAGCCGACAGATGGCTGGATCCCAGATCCCTCCTGGCAGCCTTAGCACGAGCCCCCAAACAAACAAAAGGAGAGAGAGAGATAAAAGGAGAAAGGAACTTGGGGGAGAGGATGGCAGCCAGGGATCACCCCATGCCCCCTTCCCTCCCAACCTGTCCCTGAAACAGCGGAGCAGTGCTGCCGGATCCCGGGGTTTCTCCCGCGGGAGGGAGAGAGCTGATGTCTGCCGGCTGGGAGCTCCACAAATGCAAGTTACAAGCTAAAAGTCTTCGCCGTGCTCAAAGAAAAAACAGCAACTCCACCCCTTCCAGCCTCCCCCCAGGCCCGCCTTCCTCCCCCTCCACGTTCACCCTGCTGCCCACCCCTTCCCCATGCTGCACACCCATCTCTGCCCTGCCACTGGTGCCCACCCCCACCCCTGTGTCACCCCCAGGTGGGGGCTGAGTCCCAAGGCCCTGCAGAGTAGTACCTAACTCATCCCTCCCTCCAGCGCTCCCACCTGCTCCCTAAAGCATCCTGCACAGTCAGTGTTCATCCTGGACCGCTGGCAGGTCCCTATTCTGCCGAAGGCTCCTGTAAGCCTCAGGTCAGCGCTGCTGTCACCAATCTCTGCTTGCTGCTCCGTGCCACCCACTCCTTCTCCGAGCAGCGTGGCCCAATCCAGCCAGTCCACCCCCAGCTCTGCTTGGTGATGCCTGTCCTATGCCTCCAGAGAAGACCTGGATCCAGCCCCTCTCTGCATCCTGTTCCTCTGGCTGGGGGCTTCTTCCCCAGGGCACATCATCTTCCTCTCCCCCCCTTCCCATTTTAGCTCCTCCACATGGGAGCTCTGCAGCACTGCACCCTGATCTCTGCCCCATCCCCAACTCTGTGTCCCACAGCAGCATCACTGCAGTATCCAGGGCTGGAGCATTACAGACCCCTCAGCTCCACCAAGGCAATCCCAGGGGAAGTTTCACCATCACCCCCCTCTCTGTGTCTGCCTAAGTTCCCAAAGTGACACCATGAATCAGGGTGTACAGCTTGTCAGGCTTACTCCTGCTCCTGCTCATCCCAGGGCTGTGCCCACAGGACTGCCATGTCCCAGCTTCCTGGCTTTGCCTGTTGGCATTTACCTGGAAATGTGTCTAGATGGCCCAGAGAACCAGATCACCCTCAAAGCACAGTGTGAAGACTTTGCCCTGATTTATCCATGTACATACTGGTTTGTTTCCTTTGCCCAGCCCTTGAGGGGATTTTAATAAAACAAAAATGAGGATTGATGAGCTGTAGCCAAAGTCAGGAGTGTGTGGCTGGCTGAGGGTGGCGGGCAGCTTGGTAGGGACAGTGTCAAGTGATCTTCCTTTTGGGCAGCTGGGACCCCTTGCTCTGCTGCTGTAACTTAAGGGGCTCAGAACAATTCAGGGTTTACTTGTTCTGCATTTGGCATTTCTCTCTGGGTTGCTGCCCACTCTGCTAGGGCAGTTGCAGCAGAAGTTATGCAGGAAGGAGGGAAAAACCCTGATTCAACAAGCATCAGCTTGTGTTTAACCTGCGGGTCAGGAAAAAATCACATGGGAAATCAGAGAATCCCCAGTGCCCCAGCCTGGGTAGGAGATCCTCTCCCTGCATGCTCCCAGACTGAAGGAGTTTCTGCTCCCTCTGGTGGCTCCAGCTCCAGCGTCTCCTCTCCCAGCACACCCCAGCACGGATTCGAGCTGCACCTATTGCTCCTGGGTCGCAGCCTGTAGTGATGAGTCAGCCAGGGCTCCCAAACATTCTCCTTCTGGCTCCTGCCTTCATCCCACCATCCCAAAATCTGGAGCATCCCACTGCCTATAATGCAATGCCTGGATGTAACATTTTGGAATCTTGGAATGGTTTCAGTTGGAAGGGACTTCAAGTCATTCTAACCCCCTGTCATGGGTGAAGACATCTTCTGCTAGACATGACCAAACTGGCCTTGAACGCTTCCAGGGATGGGACATTCACATCCTGGCAATGCTTTCAGGACAAGCAGCACCTTCTTGCAGTTTGCAGGCAAATTCCACCCAAACATGTTGGATTGAGTTAATTCCATCCTTGTTCTCAGGCAGGACCAGCCCAGGAAGGTGAAGGCAGGTCAAATACTTCTTTTTGCAACTTTCTCCTTTTTTAGCGTTTTTGCACCATGCTGAGAGTCACATCCCACGCTGGGCAGGGGATTCCAGGACACACTGAGCTGCATGTCTTTCAGGAGCAGCAATACTTGCCAGTTTGGGCAGCCAGGAGCTGGGCAGGATGAGTCCCTGGTGAAGAGAGCCAAGGAGATGGATGGCAGGTTGGGTTCTGGGTGTCTGCAGAGCCAAACATGATGCCACAGTCCTCTCTGGATATATAAGACTATTTTTCCTTTCCATGAAACACGCAGACACAGTCACAGGATGACACAGCACAGCACATGGGGACCAAGTGGGCAGACCCGCATGATGGGAAAGGCCACATAGGCAGCATGTCCAGGCAGGCAAATAAGGAATTTGGATGCCTTAAAACTGGCTAACGGGGTCTGCAGTGAGATGTGGCTCTGGGATCAGAATCAGGGCATGACTGAAGCTGCCCAAAAACATGTTTGGGGTTTGTATTGACGTCTCAGCCAAGATACTGCATGAGGTTTGACGGGCTTGTCCTAGTCCCCTCTGCCGAATCCTCATTAATGAGCCCTGGAGAGGGAACTGGATCCCAGGTGGACAGTGATCCCCACTGAGGAGGACAGCAGCATCCTCGTGGTTGGTGGGGCTGTGTGAAGAAGCAAAGAGGCACCAAAACTCCTTTTTTGGAAAGCCAAGAAAAGCCCCCAGGTCCTGAGGCAGTCTGTATTTCTACCTCATCCTCACAAAAGCCATAAACTGTTGTGGACAGCTGCCAGCTCTGGGACAAGTGCTGTTATCCCCATCTCCCAGCATGGGGCTGTGGCTCTTGTACAGCTCTACGCATATTGTCTGTAGCCTCCAGCACCTCCAGGATATGGTTGCAGCTCTTGGCACCCACAAAAACCTGTATTCCACAGCTTGGTATTTCTGTGTGCTGGATTGTCTTGACCCAGGGTTGTGTCATTACTGTCCCCAACCCCTGTCATCCGGAGGGAGAGAGCATCCCAGGGAAATTACTCCAGCCCTTCTCTCCCTTTTGCTCAAGGTATATTCCAAGTGTCTCAGTTTGCCCAGCTCTGACTAGGACGCTGGTATTGCAGGGTAACAAGAGGTTTATAAAACCCCTTTGAGAGACATCCACAGGCAGTTCTGATGTTTCAGTGGGCACAGTCCCTATGCAGATCTCAGTCCCTGGATTTGCTCAGCATAGGATTGATTCCTGAGGACACAGAGGGGAAAAGACAATACAAGTGAGAAGAAAATCAGGTCCAAATTATGTGACCCCCCCAAGATGAGCTTCCCTCCCTTTGAGATGTCCAGATTTATATCCAAACTGCTAGTTCCACCAGTCCATTCCTGGCTGGGTCTCCTTCAACTCCCAGCTTTGCTTTATCAGGGATAGTCCCTCTCTGCTGAGGGAGCTGAGAACCCACATTTTTGTGTTAGTGTGTATTTACTCTATTTCTCCTTAAGTCCTCGAATTCCAGCAGCTCAGACGGGGTTTAAAATCAGCTGCCTTTCAAGAGTTAATAAAAGGAAGGAGTGAGCAAGATTTTGTAAGGAATTAAAGGCAGGCGGAAGAGCCTATGGGAAAGAGTCTGTTACGAGCCCCGAGGCTGCAGGTCACCAGTGCCGAGAGAGGACTCACTGCCAGGGTTTATTAGGTCCCTGTTTAAGCCGAGAGAGTGAAAACTTCATTAAGACCTGGCGGCAGAGCGGGCGGAGACATTCCGGGCTCTGAAGTGACGAGGCAACAATTTCCTCCGGCCGCCCCACTCACCATGTGTGTCATTCACCCAGCCCCATGATTCATTCCTCGGCCGCTAAAAACCTCCAGGGCTCCAGAGCCGCTTCCCATCGCTCGTGGTGGGGCTGGTCCCAGCCCGGGACTCAGAGAAGATGGGACAACTCTCCCTGACACTCGGGATCTTCCTGCTCTGCGCTACTGGCAGCTGGGGTAGGTTTACTCTGTCGCTTCTGTCACTGCTTAAGGCCATTTAGTGAAGATGTTTCCTCTTACCTCTACAAATCCCAGGACTTTATGCATTCCCAGGGTCTGTAATTTCATGGGAAAACCACTCGGATGGGGAGCTGGCAGCCTGAGCTGCAGCACATTCCCACATAGGAAGCACTGCTCAGGCCAGTTGGGCTTCAGCTGGGTCAGGACCAGGAAGTTCTCAAGGATGTTATAGGGTCAAGACATATTTTGGTGGGTATTCTTACTGGATGGGGTGAGTTTATATCATCTACTACTCTGTGTTTAGTTCTGGTTACTGGTTTGTAATAGAAGGACTGGGGTGTGACTTTGGGCTTCATCCTTTATAAACAGAAAAGTCACTGGGAGAACTCACATGTCAGGTTATCCTTCCATGTGTCCATACATTTTAAGGGCCGGGGGGAGAGTTATGTCAGCATTGCTGTCCTGTGTTCTGTGTTATTTTTCTCATGTTATTTTGATGCTTTTCTTTAAGAAATCTGATTTCTGGCATCATATGATCTTGGAATAAATACAGTTTGTATTTTTAAAAAGTTTTCCAATGTCAGAAGTACAGAAAAGCCTGGAAGAGCATTATCTCCTCCCCAGGTGTGTTCCTAAGGCTCAAATGAAATCTTGAAACTGCAATATGGTGGTTTATAAATTGGTCACATTGTTTTCAAGGCCAGACTTGAGGTTTGGGGCAACATTGTTCTGTCTAAAGAATTCCAGACTTTGGTGAAATCCCAGGAACAGCTTGAGGCTCTGATCTGATGCCAGATGGAGCTGTCATCAGTACAGGATATGGGATAACCCCTGCAAGAGTTTGAGTTCATAGAGCTGCAATTTGGGGCTGTGCACGTGATATCTCTGGTACACATGATATGCCTGTGCTCAGTTTGGGGCATCCCCTTCCCAGGAAGATGCTGGCAGGAAGAGAGAGACATGAGAGAAG
Source organism: Bombycilla garrulus (assembly GCA_013400315.1). NCBI lineage: Eukaryota > Metazoa > Chordata > Aves > Passeriformes > Bombycillidae > Bombycilla > Bombycilla garrulus. The sequence continues at coordinate 40,845 of VXBU01007931.1, forward strand.
AAATACCCCCAGAATGGTAGGATGGGGATCAGCCAAGAAAGCCCAGATTCTTGTCACTTAGTCAAATGGAAAGGCTGGAGAGGATGTGGTTTGTACCTTTATCAAGTTTCCTGAAATGTCTTTATCAGATTTTCTCTGTGCTCATTCCTGTTCAAATTGGCAGAGGGGGAAAACAAAGTGTGTGGTTGCTCCTGCACCACGCAGAGGTTACTCTGAGTGTAGACAGGGACTGAGCAATTTTTTCCAGTCAGGACAGAGTGATGCTGACCCACGGACGTCTGGGGTGTTTCATGTGCATCACTTCCCTAAATATAATCCCAGGCTGGACAGGGCTTGGAGCAACCTATGGTCTAGTGGAAGGTGTTCCTGCCCATGGCAGGGCGTGGAACTGGATGGGCCTTAAGGTCACTTCCAACCCAAACCAGTCTGGGATTCCCTGCTTTCACCTCTCTCAGGGCCACAGCTCTGCCCAGCCCCAGGTCAGTGGTTGCCATTATTCTGTGCAGTTTATCTCCCATTTCCCTGTATTTGAGGATTCTTTTTTTTCAAAAGCTGGAGTCTTTAGGATCAGCTCATTGTGTGTGAGCAGCTCAAATAAAGAAAAAAAAAAAAAAGGTAACTAAAAAATACAAAATTTGTTAGTATAGGCTGTACTGGGACAGTGTTGACCTGCTCACAGCCAGGCAGTGTCTGAGTCTGGGAAGGACTACCAGGCACTCACAGGGCCAAAACCTGAGGAGACTCCAGCTGCAGCATCCTCCCCATCTTTCACATCCTCCACATCCTCCACTTCTACCCATCTGTGCTTTTGTTCTGACATCCTTGCAAGGTGCCTGCTCCCACAAAACCCTCCCAACACTGCATCCCTGCATCCAGCCATGTAACCAGTGCTGGGAATGCCAAAAAAGGAATATTTCCCCATGGTGGGGGTGTGCAGTTGCCTGCTCACAGCAGGACCAGCCTCATGTTTGGATGCTCATAACTGCCCAGGCCATGCTCCATCCAGCCCCATGAAAGTGCAGCCAAGAATGGCCCCATACAGTGCTGGAGATTGGTTCCAGGGAAGGGAAGGGTCCTCCATCCCCAGGAAAGTGTCTTGCATGAAGTAATGGACACCACAGGGACCACAGAGCTGTGCGAGTCTGGCAGCAGATACAGACCTCCAGGGACTTCCCAGGCAAAGCCACCAGCAGTGGCACGATGTGGCATCAGACTCCAAGGCAGCCTTGGGAATGGCAGCATCCCTCCCACAGGGACTTCCCAGCTGTAGTCCCACCTGAGCCCATGTGGAGCTCCCCAGCCATGACAGTGTTCTGCCTGGGTCTGTGGCCTTCATTCCAAAATTCACCAGAAGACTGGATTTACATCCCCAGCAAAGAGAGGGGACGCCAAATAAAGGACTCCTGGGCTTTGGGGTGGCAGCAGAAGGAAAGGAAAGGCTGCACATAGGCAGGAGGTAATTTGTACCAAATGGTGAGGAGCAGATGAACTCAGAGGGTGCTGGGGCTCCTTAGCCCCAAGATCAGATTTTATGGCATGAGGAGGCACCCTGGGGCTCTGCCAGCAGACATGAACCTGGAATCTTCCACACAGATTTTCAGTGGAATCTGGTCTTATTGAGCACAGGGTTAACACTGCACAGGGGAAACTAAGGCAGGGAGTGGCTGAGGGACTGGGTCAAGTCACAGGGAAAACCTGCTTGAGGCAGGATTTGGACTGATAAATCTCATGTCCCAGAGCCCTCATGCAGCCCTTGTCAGCTCTGACCTTCCCCAGCAAGGTGGGTGCTGGGGCAGAGCCAGGTGACTAAACCAGACAAAACCCACCATGAGGGGACAAACCCCACACTAGCATTAAACAAGAGCCTGGACCAGGAGTGTTACTGGTGGCACTTGGTGCTGTAACTCTGCCCGAGCAGAACTGTGAAACCACAGTCGTGAGCCAGCAGCTGGACTTGGCCACTACATGAGGGATGTGAGAGTGGAAAGCAGGGATACTCCTGGCATGTGGCAGGCAAGTACTTGGCACCTCTTCCCATCCCTGAGCAAAGGGCCATCATCCTGGTCCAGGTATCAAAGCACCAGGGCTCCCCAGGGACCTGCAGATTTGGAAGCTGTTTCCATGTTCAAGCAGGGACTTGGCAGCTCTGGGCATTTAATCCAAAACACCTGGAGCTGCCAGGGCTGTCCTGGTCCCTGAGGGCTGTCTGGGCAGTGCCTCCCTGCTTCCCAGAGGGCTGAGCTGGCTCCCAGCTGCACGGCACAACACAAATCCATGGTACGTGCTCTGGCTGCAGCCACTGGCACTTGGCAGGGGAGGAGGGATTTCATGTGGACGCAGCAGGAGCCGGAGAGATGTGGGAGATGTTGTTGTCGCTGTTGTTTTCAGAGAGCCCTCTGCCTTCCCTCTTTCTAGCCCTGTCCACCCAAGATCAGTATTGCTGTTGGCATATTGCTGAGATGCAGGAAGCACTGGAGACCAGCCTGTCACACTGGCAATGTTACATTTAAAATCTGTCCCATCCTTACATGGAGCTGGGTATTTCAGGGTGTGATGAGAGCTCTGAACGTGGGTGCCATCCCAAAGCTGAGTGCCACCCCAAAGCTGGTGCTAGGCACAGCACTTGAGCTCAGGCTTTGGTTTAGTCCAGGACAAATGGGAACTGCAGGTGTTAGAGGTGTGATGGGGACACCCTGGGGTACTGCCCCAAGGAGCTGCTGGCCCCTGAGACAGCCACAGCCTTGGACACAACCCTCAAACAGACATACATGCAAATACACACACATAGGTGTGAAAATGTGTGTACAGTCCCTGGCTACATGCCAGCAGGCAGGAGTCCATGGTGCTGTGGTTGTGGTTCTGCTCAAAGATCTGATGCTGTTGTTTCACCATTTCCTCTTTCTCCTTTGTGTTGCATTTCCTGCAGTTGTGGGACACTGCTGGGACAGCCCTGGGCAACCATGGGGGCACACAGGGCAGAGGGGAGGCCCTAGTGCCCACTGCTTTCCCCCAGGCTCCCCAGGCTGCAGTGTGTTTCAACCAAGTGGGCACTTGGCTGCAGTTTTCTCTGCCTGGAGAATCCTAAAACTGCTGAGATGCTTGTCCCAGGAGGGAGGAAGAGCCAAGGGTGACACCACAGCAGCGATGTCCCAGCTGTTTGTCACATTGTCTGTTGGCAGCAGGAACCACAGGGCCACCCACTCTGGTCTGTGTCAGAGGAGCTCCTCCTGCCCCTGGGCTCCATGGGCATTTTGTGGCCCTTTAATTCCATTCCAGGGGCTCATCAGCCTTTGACCTTCAGGACTGGTAGCAGCATTTTTCTCCCAGAGTCCCCACAGCCACTGACAGAGCCCAACCTTTGCCTGGGACATTGTTGCCAACCACCAGCAGCACATTTCTGGACTTGTGCCCTTTCACTCCTCTCCTTCCCCTGGATTTAAAGCCACAGAGTTTAGCATCTGCTCCAGGCAGCACCAACCACCCCAGGTGCAGGTGGTGGGAAGAGGCAGCCATACCCTGGCAGGGTTGTGGGTACAACGCTGCACCCCTGGGAATTAACCCTTTCCATTCCTGCTGCCCCGAATGTCTGCAGGGAGGCACAAGGATAGATGAACCCCTGCCAGGGGGTTTCACTCCAACACCCATGTGATGCTGCAGGGGTGAAAGGACCCTTTGAGGAACTGGCAGGTAAGGAGTGATGCTCAGCCTTGGGCAAGATGAAGCCCAGCTGAGGAGAGCAAGGAGACAACATCCAGGGTTTGCAGGTGGGAAAAGGGATAGAGAAGGGCCCTGGTGGGGCTCTGGCCACTCAGAAGCTGGTGGCTGAGCACACACATGAGTTTGGGTTCTGTGGACTGTAATTGCTCTGTTTTGCTGTTTCAGGGGGCAACATCTGCACCACCCGTGGAGTGAACTCCTGCAAGCAGTGTCTGGCTGTCAGTCCCCTCTGCGCCTGGTGTTCTGCTGAGGTAAGAACTGAGGGCTGAGCAGGGCTGAAGTACATCCCTGAGAAGGGCAGGGGATGTAAAGGAAGGAAAGAACCTTTGGGATGAGTCTAGGTTACATCCCACCATATCTAAGCAGATTCCTTAGTGGCACCTGGCTCAGACCTCAGCTCAAGGCACTTGGTCAGTGGGCCCTGCTTCTGCCCTGCTCCAAAAATATGCCCTTTATCTGAGTCTGTTGGTGGGAGCTACTACATTGAGCTGGCTGGGAAATTGTGGTGTTTCCACTAGGAATTCACTTTATCTTTCAAATAATATATGTTTTAAAACTTAGTTTACTTTTAGTTTGCTTCTTGGAAGCCTGTTGTAAAGCTCTGACTGAAGGAACCTAATTCCTGGAAGGGCTGAAAAGGGAAGAGGGCCTGGAAGGAGGAATTGAGAATACTCATTAGAAGTTAAGGGCTGGGTTTTAAAGCCTTTTTTTTATTAGAAATAAGGGGAGAAGACAAGGTGCCTGGTTTTGGTTACTGAGCTAAAGTGGATGTGAGTGCTGAGCTGTGGCTCTCAAATCATCCTGTTTAGGTAGGTGAGAGCCAAGCAGATCTGCCACACTCCCCTCCAAAAATGCTGTCCTGGGTTTAATCCATTGCTTAAGAGGAGGGAGTTTCCTAAGTGGATGGGAGTGGGGCCCCAGGGCAGAGCCAAGGAGGTGATGGGAATAGGTGACAAAACCATCTTCAAGGCTTTCCTTGCTTTCTCCTCTGTCCTTGAAGACCCACTTCTATCAGTTGCAACTGTACCCATAGTGTCCACTGGGACTTGGAAAAGACCTGGGAAAAGTGATGCAGGCTGGAAAACGCTGCTGGATCATGCCAACAATGGTCTAATGCTTTGGGGTCAATGCATTTCCGGAGGAGAGGCGTCTGGCTTGGTGCCAGACAGATCTGACTCTTCTTGGCATTTGGTGTGAATAAAGATGTTTAGGCCCATCTTATCTGCCGCGAGGCGTGGCTGAAGCATGCAGCTTGATAAGAGGCCCGGCTTCCCTCTCCATCCCCCCTCCGAGGGGGAATAGTGGCTGGGCTGGGCTCCTCCTTCCCGGCCGATGATCCTGGGCTGCACTGGTGGGAGCCGTGATGGGTTTTTTTTCCTCCAGATCAGCAAAGGTTTCCAAAAAAGGAAATATTTCCAGTGCTGCTCCGAGCTGTGCTCCCGGGCAGACACGACAAGAGCGAGGGAGGAGGGAGCCGTCCTGCTGCCAGACCCGCCCCCCGGAGAGCTGGGCTGTGCGCTCTGCTCCGCAACTCTGCCTCCAACATCTGGACCACATTGTCTTAATTTAGCAAGTGAAGGGTTTTTCTGTGGGTTTGTTTAATTTCCCTGGGGTGGGGAAGGTCTCTGATACTGCACCCCCCCACCCCCCTTCCCCCCCATTTTTAAAGGGACAGTGCCCATATTTGTGCTCCTTCTGCTCCCACTACAGCCCTTTTCCACTCACACTGCCTTCCCAAGGAGCCTGGGGTGATGAGTTATTCCTGCTCCATCCTGGTTTTGGATTGGGGAAGGATTTTGTTGTGGTTTCTTGTGATCACTGACACACACACACACCCCACCCTCCCCCGGGAATTGTTGCAGAGCAGAGTTGAGTTTTATTTATTTTTCTGAAACCTTGACCACTCTTACCAACAAAGAGATGTTCTCATCTGTTGTTTTGGAAAAAGCTGGCCAAGCTGTAACACTGAGACATATCTCTAAAATCTCTTTAGAGATTATTGTGACAGATCCTTCAGGGTCTCACCCACCCAAAATGTCTCCCACTCTGGGTCTCTTGGAGGCCAGACTGGACCAGATTTGGATTTTAGAGAAGCTACTGGAAAGTTTTAGCTTAATTTGTGGAGGTATCTATGCTCTGAGCACTCCCAAGAGATCTCTTGCAGAGAAGCTGTTGCTGCATGTGGTTGTGTCTGAGATGAAAACAGAGATGTCCAGGGGAATATTCAAGTTTCCTCAGGCTGCCACCCTGGGAGCTCAAGGATGGAACTGGCTCTGCCAGATCCCAGTCTGACCCTGCTCTCACTAATCAGATCTGGAGGCAGCAATTGGCATAAAATAATCAGGTTTCTCATTCAGAAGGAAGCATGAGCAGATGTCCACTCTGCTGTGGGACAGAGGAGAGCTGGCGAGCATCTCTGGGAAGGGCTGTGGGATGGCTGGGATAGAGAGGGGGCAGACATCTCCACCCATCTCCATGCTGATTTAGCATGCTGATGCTGTCAGGGCTGTGCTGACAGGGAATGGATTTCTCATGGATGAAATCCTTGTGCTGTGAGTTTGTCACCAGCAAGCTTGGGCTGCCTCCAGGTCACTCCTATCTAGGGCTGTGCCCCAGGTGTTGAGTCAGCAAAGTGGCAGAGACTGGGGTCAAAAACAGACTGGGCGCTTCCAGGGCCTTGCAGCAAAATGGTCCCGCTTTTGTGGTAGTTTTTGTTGTTGGAGAAGCTTCTCTAAGTCTTGAGTCAGTCTATATATATTTAGTCTATATTTAGGGCTCCAAAGAAGGGGAAAGGATGCACCCCTGGGGTTAAACAGTTTCTCCATGGAAATCTCACAGCAGGAATGATGTTGCTAATCCCGTAAAGTGCCGTGAGGTCTCTGAGATCCTGGGGGCTCCCTAGGATCTCCAGGTATCACTGAGCACCATGGTTAAAACCCACCTGCCCAGCATTCTTTTCACCCACATATTTTTCCAACGGTTTCCCTGACCAGGATAGGAATGTACCTGATGATTAATGGGATCTGGAGTGAACCAGCTACCCCCTCCCACAGCAGGGAGCCCTGTAGAGTGAGCTTGTGGGTGGATGTGTGTGAGAGAGCTAATCTGGAGGGATGACTCATCCTCCTCTCTGTCAGCACACTGTCCACGCGGGGACAGGGTAGGAACACGCCTGCTGATGTATTTTTTGGCTATTGCTTGGCCGCTGTTTCCATAGGGCCATGGGCCAGCCAAGGCCTCCTGACAACATTTGTATTTTTCTACTCATTTGCATAAAACATACAGATTCATTCCAGGGTTCAACCAGCCTGAACCTAGGGCAGTTGATATCCTGCGTGGGAACCTCACCAGCACTACAAGGCTCAGCATTGGATTCCAGCATCCCAGGAGCAGGGAGGGCACTGAACCATCCCCACCAAGACTTGTGCCACATCCCTTTGCTGCAGGAAGAGGCTGCTGGAGGACTCCAATGTAGAAATATGTGCGCTGAGGGAGGGAGATAGAAAATCCCATTGGAGGGAAGAGCGGGCACTGCCTGAGCAGGAACATGAGGCAGCAGATCACAGCAGTGCTGGGCTGGGAGAGAAATTCTTCCCATATTTGTCTTCATAAGTGACCAAAGAAATAGGAACCCTCCTGAATGTTCTGTGATAAGGATGAGGAGCCAGGAGCTTTCTAGGAAAGGAGGAACAGAGCTGGCACTCACTATGACTCCAGACTTTGTGTTTCCTGCCCCTGACAGGCTCTTCAAGGTTTCTCCTGCAGCCCCAGTGCCTTTGCACTCTTTCACTCCTTTTTTGGTGCTCCTTTCCCTGGTCGGCTCCTTCCGTTAGGAAGCTTGTGAGCTGGAGATAGGTCTTATCCACTTCCAGACAGGAAGTGGGCACTGCTCTGTGCAATTAGCTCACCAACAGTGGACATGCTCCTTGCTCATGGTAGGATTTCTAAGGGCCCATGTTGGAAAAATGGGGGGGAAAGGTGATTTGTCAAAGTAAGAAATAATTTTAAAAGTCCCACACTGCCTCTACTCAGCTTGCCATGTTTACATCCTGCCGCACCCTCCTCTAGCCATCCCGGAAAACAGGATTTCCTTGTAGCTGTGCCAGAACCCAAACCTAAGGCTCCAGCTGCCAGGAGTCAGGAGGAGGTTGGAAGGGATGTTTTATCCATCATTCCTTGGCAAAGGCCGATGGGCTCCTGGTCTGAACCCCAGCAGGACTTGCTGATCCCAAATCCCCTCTGTCTGCTGCCTTCCTCAGGCAGAGATCTTGTGCCCCCAGAAGCCTTTATCCTGGTCTAGAGTTAGGTATGATAAAGCAGGGGCTCTCCAGGGAAAAGGTGGGGGCCTTTCTCCGTCTTCCAGCATAGTCTTGGGAGGCTCCTGACCGTGTCCCTCCCCCGCAGGTCTGGGTGCAGTCGACCCCTCGCTGTGACCTACATGCCAACCTCCTGCACAACGGCTGCGGGCAGGACCACATCGAGTCCCCCAGCAGCAGCGTCACCATCCTGGAGGACCGGCCCCTCAGTGACAAGGGCTCAGGGAGGTCCACCACTACCCAGATGAGGCCCCAGAGAATACAGCTCAACCTACGGCCAGGTAAGAGCCCCCAAACTGCTGTAGAAGTGGGGGATGCAGTGGGAATAACCCAAAGGACACGGGTGCTGAGTCAGCCATCACTGCCTTACTGGAGAGGCAAGGTGGTCTCGTGTCCTTCAGGATCAAGGCCAGGCTGGGTGGCAGCATATCCAGAATATCTCAGGTGGGAAGCTGAGCTGTCTGATCACTGTGTTCGCTCTCTTGCCTCATTCCTGAGGTATTTGAGGGGCAGGATAGAATGTGACTTCAACAACACATGGGGTATTTTATAAAGTCTTTCAGACCTGAGGCACTGCTGCTGTGCTCAGAGTGCCTGGGTGCAAGTCAGCTCATATCTAACAAGCTGTGGAGCAGCTGGCAGGGTTGGGCTGCCACCAGATGCCTGTAATTTCCCAGGCTATGCTCAGCCAGGCAGGCTGGAGCCAATTAACTGCTCTGGTCCTTTGCCGGCATCCAGGAGTTTCAAGGATGCCAGTCAGGAGGCAAAACTATTGGGCACGTGGCCTCTGTGCACATCCCTGGGCATGACCAGGAGGAGTCCTGCCCCACTGGAAGGACAGCAGGCAGAGGAATCCCCACACAATGGGGATATGGAGCTACTAAGTGGACCTTGTTCTCTTTGGGTCTAAAGGCAGTTGTCAGGAGGCAGGTGAGCGTGCTGCTCTGAGAGCTGTAAACCCCTGTTCCTTGGAATAAAGAGAAGAGACCCCCAGCTTGATACCATCTCTGCTGAACCAAGACGGTTTGGCATAAGTCATCTGCCTTGACTCATGAGCCAAGACCAAATCACAAAGGATACAAGCAGGTCAGGTCAGAGCTCATGTCCCACAGAAGCTCAGAATCCTCATGGTTTCAGCTCAATGAGAACAAACAGCTACTCTCTAAGCACAAAAATGGGACCCCTGGCTCCATGGTGGGGTCCCAGCACAGTTGGAGAGGGAATGGAGCTTTTTGGGCTGTCATGAATTTTGAAACTTTCTTCATCCTGAAAGAATGTAGCATGCAGATTTAGACAGTAATGTGAAAACAGTAATGATTTAAGCTCAGTTAAAGCCTTTTTTCTCAACATTTGACATGTTCAGACAAGGCTAAAGCTGTGCCCTGGCTTATGATTTAGAGAAACCATTTCAAAGATCAGAAGAAAATACCTGTCTCTTAAAAAGGCAGACAGAAAAGGTCAACCCCCCCTAAGTGTTTTCAGCTGCCTTTTTTTTTTTTTTAAGTGCAAAAGTCATCAAAACTGGGATCTTTCCCAGAAGGTTCTTTCTAAGGAGGTTTTTGTTTCAATGGAAAACGTTTCACCAAAATTTTCTCAGAAGGGGCTTGGGGAGCCAGAGGAGAGGAAAGGAACGGGAATGGGGGAGGGCACAGAAAACGGTCAGAGTCCTTGGAAGCTCAGAGAAGTCCAAAGCAGCCTTGCGGCCTGCCCTGTGATCCCTTTAAGACCTGCTGCCCACACACTGGCAGTTTCCCTCACTCCATCCAGCTGTTCCTGTAAGATATCTTGGGAGGTCAGCCCTGGACAGGAAGATCTGTTCATGTCCTGGTGCTGAGAGGTTAGGAGAACAGAAGCCATAACCCCCATCTGCCATAGAATTCCAGAATGGTTTTGGGGTTGGAAGGGACCTTGAAGACGATGTTTTTCCACTCCCTGCCATGGGCAGGGACACTTTCCACTAGACCAGGTTGCTCCAAGTTCAATCCTACCTGGCCTTGGACACTTCCAAGGGGTGCACAGCACATCTCCTGTGCAAGCACCTGACTAAGGGCTTTGCCTCTCTGTCTAAGGGTCATGTTCTCCTCCTAGAAGCTTTAACCATCCCCTTGGGCTCCTGCTGGCCCCTTCCCCCTAACCCAGTGGTGAGCCCCGCTCCCCCTTCCAGGAGACAAGCTCTCACTCTATTGCCCTGTCACTTTGCAGATGACTCCCAGGTCTTTCATGTCCAAGTGCGTCAAGTAGAAGATTACCCTGTGGACATCTACTATCTGATGGACCTCTCCAACTCAATGAAGGATGATCTGAGGAACATTCAGAACCTGGGCACAAAACTGGCCAGTGAGATGCGTAAGCTCACCAGCAACCTACGCATCGGCTTTGGGGCCTTTGTGGACAAACCCATTTCCCCCTACATGTACATATCTCCTCCAGAAGCTGTCAAGAACCCTTGCTATGAGTAAGTCCAGGTTGGAGGAGACCTGTGAGGGCCAGAAGTTGATGGGACAACCCCGCAATGTGGCTGGAAATCCACAACAGTTGGTGAAGAACTGCAGCCCATAGAAAGGACCTTGTTTGAGAGGTTCTTGAAAGGTTGTCTCTCTTGGGAAGGACAACAGGCTGGAGCAGGGAAAGTGTGTGAATGGAAGGAATGGCACAGGTGTTAGGAACTGAATTAATCCCCCATGCCCTGTTCCTCTGTGCTACTAGGAGGGGGATAGGCAGAGAATTCAGGGGTGAAGTTGGGCCTGAGAGGAAAGGAGGGGAGTGGAGAAAGTGGGTGCCTGATTCTGGACAGGGTTTAAACCTTGGTGCAATCTGTGTTCTGCTGGCACAGGGAGGGGGAGCAGGTCTAAACTAGAAATATTATCACTGGAAAGCACTTGAGGGAAAAAAATTGCATCATTTTTTCAAAAGAAATGTTGAGGCTGGAAGAAAATGGCTCCTAAAAATCCCAGCAGGACTGAGGCTGGTAGCTGACCTGAGCCCAGCATCTCTTGAACATTAATTTTATTTAAAAGGTCCTTCACCAGCTTCAGGCTTTTGGGGGGGTTGTGTCCCTCCAGCACATCCTGGGCAGGACCATGGGATGTGGGATGGCTGTAGAGCTGGAAGAGCCCGATAAGCCCTGTGCCCTGAATGCTCTCCTCCTGCAGGATCGGGGAAATCTGCCTGCCCATGTTTGGGTACAAACACGTCCTGTCGCTCACGGATGAAGTGACTCGCTTCAATGAGGAGGTGCAGAAGCAGAGCGTCTCCCGGAACCGTGACGCACCTGAGGGCGGCTTCGATGCCATCATCCAGGCCACCGTGTGCGATGTAAGGGGCAGGAAGGCCTGGCTGGAGTCAGGACAGGGTCACCAGGCTGGGCCAAGTGGGTTGGCAGGGACCAACCAGTCCCTCCAGGACATGATCATAAGCCTTGTTGACTTGTGTGACTGATTTCTGGAGAGGGCAAACATTCAAGTAAAACATTAGTAGCCCAATAGCCAGGGGAAGAGCAGGACTCTCGTGGGGTCATGGTAGGGGAGAGGAGCAAGAGCAGGTGCTCAGGAACAATCCCATGTCAGCCCTGCAGAGACCAGTCCAGAACGGACACCTCCTGTGCCTTCACCTTGCTTTTGCTGGAGGTGTTGCATCCCTGAGTCATTAGCCGCCTTGATTAACACTCTAACCAATTAAACTCATCTCAAACAAGCAGCCCATGCCCACACCCACCTTCCAGACCCCACCCTCCCACAACACTTCCCTGGGAGAGCAATTGATTCCATGTGCAGAGGTTGGTCTCTAAGGCCAAGCCATGACCCCCTGGCACAAAGGTCGCAGTGGGGTGCTGGCACATAGGACTACTCTCAACTGACACATGACTGGGAGCTGCCTTTCACTGCAGGAAAAAATTGGCTGGAGGAATGATGCTTCCCACCTGCTCGTCTTCACCACAGATGCAAAGACCCACATTGCGCTGGATGGGCGGCTGGCTGGCATCGTGCAGCCCAATGATGCCCAGTGCCACATCGACAAGGATAATTTCTACTCTGCCACCACCACACTGGTAAAGTCTGACCCAGGTGTGGGGTTGTGGAGACCAGAGCTCCTGTTGGGCCCTCATGGGATGGGAAAAGTGTTTCAGCCATGGCTGGAGAGCATGATGGGGAGCAAGGTGGGGGTTGTACATGTTCCTAGGCTACACCTCTCCTCTTCCCCAGGACTATCCCTCTCTGGGCCTGATGACTGAGAAACTCTCACAGAAGAACATCAACTTGATATTTGCTGTGACAGATACGGTTGTTGGCCTCTACCAGGTACCAGCTGCTGTGCAAAGCCACCTTCCCAGGGGACTGGTGGGCCATGGGTGGGATATGGCTTGGTGGTCTCGTGTCCTATCAAAGCTCCCATGTGCCTGGACGGGGTTTGGCCCAGCCACGGCACATTTACCCTTCACAAACAGACCCTGTTTATGATCTTCCTCCAGAACTACAGTGAGCTGATCCCAGGCACAACCGTGGGTACCTTGTCCAGAGACTCCAGCAACGTCCTGCAGCTCATAGTGGACTCCTATGGAGTGAGTGTGCAGTGTGATGGCCCCAAAACAGCACTCTCCCTAACAAAACAGCCACTGCTTCCCACTGCCAACAGCCCACACAGATTTGTCAGCTCCCCCAGCCCTAAGCATCATCCTTGGACCAGCTGTGAGAATCTACCCCCACCCATGTGTGCAGGCACCCCGGGGATGGGAAATCACTGTGTTCACCACCTGTCCCTTCCTGCCTTGAAGACTTTTCCCTGTAGAGAATGACACAGCTGAGTCCTGAGAAAGATCTGGGGCACTTGTCTCTTTTCCCATGTGCATGGGAGCATCACTGTGGTGCTAGTAGCAGGGGAGGAACCCCCCACGGCTGAGTCCTGCCCAGCCTGTGCTGTGTCTTCATCAGTCCTCTCTTCTCCCCTAGAAAATCCGCTCCAAAGTGGAGCTGGAGGTGCGTGACCTCCCTGAAGAGCTGTCCCTGGCCTTCAATGCCACCTGCCTCAATGGTGAGGTCATCCCTGGGCTCAAGTCTTGCATGGGGCTCAAGATCGGGGACACGGTGAGGACCCTGCTCATGGGCTTGGCTTTTCTCCCCCCTATGTAGCAGCACTGCCAGGTGATCTATTGCTATGCACCAGCACCATCTGCTTGTCCCACAACCTCCCAGGTGACACGGACCCTGGAACCTCAGCATTAGAGAGAGAGAGGTCCAGCAGGGTGGTGTACAGAGGAAAATGCTTTTTTGAATCTGCTGGATGCAAACTCTGTGATCTCTCTAGTTCAGCTTGAGCTGCTGCCTACAGGGCATGGGAACCTGGAATCATTTGGGTTGGAAAAGACCTCTAAGACCATCAAGTCCAACCACTAACTGATCTCTGATAGGTCCACCACTAAACCATGTCCCTAAGCACCATATCTACAGGTTTTTTGAACACTTTCAGGGACAGTGATTCTACTTCTTCCCTGGGCAGCCTGTGCCAGTGCCTGACAAACCTCTCGGTGAAGAAATTTTTCCTAATATCAAATCTAAATTTTCCTGGTTACTGGGGCAGGCACATTCTCTGGCCCACATTGGTGCTGGGACAGCTTTGATAAGCTTTGATGAGCCCAAAGAGACCTGGTAGGTCCCCTTTCTGAGCTCCTTAAGCTGGGGCATGGACTGGAGCAGGTACTGACATCCAGACACACACCTTTGCCCTCCAGGTGAACTTCAGCATTGAGGCCAAAGTACGGGGCTGCCCCCAGGTGCAGCAGAAATCCTTCACCATCAAACCTGTGGGCTTCAAGGACAGCCTGACAGTGGTGGTGAACTTTGACTGCAAGTGCTCCTGTGAGAGCCACGCCAAGGCCAACAGCCCATCCTGCAGCCATGGCAATGGCACACTGGAGTGTGGCGTGTGCCGCTGCAACCCTGGGCGCCTGGGCTCACACTGCGAGTGCTCGGAGGAGGAGTACAACCCCTCACAGCAGGACAACTGCAGCCCCCGGCCAGGCCAGCCCCTGTGCAGCCAGCGTGGCGAGTGCATCTGTGGGCAGTGTGTGTGCCACAGCAGCGACTTTGGGAAGGTGACGGGCAAGTACTGCGAGTGTGATGACTTTTCCTGCGTTCGCTTCAAAGGCCAGATGTGCTCAGGTGAGTGCTGGGCTTGGCAGGGAGGCAGCTTGGGGCTGTTTAGGCTGCCTGAGATTACGGGCGAGGAAGACACCAGTCATTTTGGGGCTTGTCCCATGAGTTGTACCCACCTCTGGCTTGTTCAGCTGTGGATCTCCTTGGGCCAGCCCTGGTCTGAAGTAATGTCAGGGGAATTACTCCCTTTTTGGCCACTGATAGCACCTTGTGTGCCTGAGAGCTGGGAGCAGAGATGGGCTAGAATGTTAAAAAGGAGACCTAGTGGGGTTGGTGGGGACCAAGTGAAGCAGCTCTGGGGTGCAGAGGGCAGGGACCTTGCTCAAACCACAGCTCAAACACATCAGAAGTACTGCTCTGCAGGAGGAAACCCAAGGGTGGAGGGGGAGGGGTGGGGAGAGGTCGGTTTTATCCTTCACCCAGTTCTGAAAGATTTCCTATTGGCAAAACTGTTGGGGAACTAAATCCTCCCTCCTCACTGGCCTTACAGCATCTCCCCTCCTGAATAGTCATCTGTTCCACATGCTCCCAGGCTCCCCCTCTCCAGTCCAGCTGCTCTCATTACTGGAAAAAGAGGACCAGGTCCTTGGGTTCTCTGTTTCTCCTCCCAGAACTTCTTCCCTTCTTCTCCCAGGGAAGAAGCTCTCCTGCAGAACCCCCATCCCAACAGCAGTTCCAAATGACCTGATATGCCAGGGCCTCTTACCCACCAGGAACCTTCATTTAAGGTTCCTTCCACTCCCATCTCGAGTAAACACTGAAGCTCTGAGTGAATCAGTGCTCTGCCCGTCTCCTGTGGGATTTAAGGGATGTGAGAGAGGTGACTGCCTAGGAATGGGGCATGAAACTGTGGCACATCCTCTCCAGCACCCCAAAACTGATTCAAGGGGGGAATGGGAGAGAGGTAGCCACCCCCATGCCTAACCCCAGCTTCCCTCTGTAAGCCCAGGATAGGTAACTGCTAACATAGTGCCAAAAAAGCCACCACTTCCTGATAAAATCCCCAGGAAAACGTCACTGGCCAAAGCTCATTCCACTCTGCTGGAGCCCAGCCTGGGTGAGGTGAAACCTTTGGCCAGATGACACTCAATTCTTCCTCCCTGAAGTCCCCAGATTAAGTGTTTGGGACCCCACCTGCCCCTCAGACCAACTTCAGGGCTCACACTGCCTCTGTGCTGCTCAGATTGATCCTTTATCTTAACAGCCTGCTGATAATGGAGGTGGAAATGCTGGGTTTCCCCCACCCTGAGTAGTCAGTGTCCTCGAGGAGCATGTTCCTCTTTGAACAAGGGCTGGATGTCCCCAGGATGGGTGAAAGACAATGATGAAGAGCTGCCCCTGGCCAGGGTGGGCTGTTAATTAACCTGAACTCTCTGACCCCGTTGAGGCACTTCTCCCCAGCCTATGCATCTGTTTCCATGCCTTGTCACCCAGTGCAGCACTATTTTCCTGTGACTCAGCCCTAGTTCCTCATTAATGGGGTTACATATTTATTTCACATGCCAGTGCTCCAAGGGCATGGCCAGGACTGTGGCCTGCCAGGAGCAGCATTTCCAACGCATCCCGCTGTGCTCAGGGCTTAGGACAGGTCAGCACGTGCAGCTCCACAGAGTTTCCACCACTTACTGTGTTTCGTCTTTGAGCTGGAAACAAACCACAATGCAAATAGCTCCGGGGTTTGGCAGGATTTGAGCCTGTCTGTCTGTCTGATGAAACCAGTCTCGGTGAGCATGTGTTGGGCTTTTCCCAGCAGTCAGCTTTCCCTGTCTGATCTAGGCCAGAGAAAGGAGTTGGGGGATTTGACCAGAAGTCCTGACTCAATCTGAAATTCAAAGCCACAGCCAGAACGTGACTAGCTCAGAGACAGGTCAGATGGAGCATCTCCAGTTGCTGCTGCTGGAGCTGGGGCAGCTCAGCCTGAAATGTGGGAGTTTGTCCCTGCTTGGGTGGGATAAGAGGAGTGCTGGGGACATGGTGAAGGTCTGGGTTTGGTGTCAGCTGCTGTGTCTCACCCCAAAGACAGTGCAAAGGAGTTGTCCTAGCTGGCCGATCTGTCTTGATATGCCCGCAGAGGGTGAGCTGCCACTTTGGGTCATAGACATCCATATGGGGAATTGCTAACAGGCTCTGTGGAGACACTTAGAGTTCTGATGCCTTTTGGTTGTCCCCAGGCCATGGGCAGTGCAGCTGTGGGGACTGTCTGTGCAACTCAGACTGGACAGGCGACTACTGCAACTGCACCACACGCACTGACACCTGCATGTCCAGCAATGGGCTGGTGTGCAGCGGCCGTGGCTCCTGCGTGTGTGGCCGCTGCGAGTGCACCCAGCCCAGCTCCTACGGAGACACCTGCGAGAAGTGCCCCACCTGCCCGGATGCCTGCACCATCAAAAAGTGAGAGAGAGCAGAGAGCTGGCACAGGTCATACCACATTGTGGGCTGGCAGAGAGCTGGGATTGGTCATATTCCACTGGGGAGCTGGCAGAGAGTTGGGAAGGGTCATATCCCATTGTGGAGCTGGCAGCACTGGTGGCAGGAGCTCTCACTATCTGCAGCCCAGTAGGGTCAGAACTGCTGTGATTTCCATAACCTGAGACTGAAAGGTGTGACAATTCCCTGAGGAGAGCATGGAGAAGCTCATGGCACCTCCCTCCTCTTCCACAGAGATTGTGTGGAGTGCAAGAAGTTTGAGCGGGGAAAGTTAGTGGAGCAGCAGTCCTGCAGCCGCATGTGCCGTGATGAGATTGAGATGGTGCAGGAACTGAGTAAGAGGAGACCCAACCCCTGCCCTAATACATGGAAATCCAGGGGGCTGTATATGCCACATGCTTTCCCACTGTGTGTGCACCACTCTGAGACTCTCCCTCTGGCAGGTGACAGGGGTAAGGATGCTGTGAACTGCACCTATAAGGACGAGAATGACTGTGTGATGAGGTTCCAGTACTATGAGGACTCCAGTGGCAAGTCCATCCTCTATGTCATCGAGGAGCCTGGTAAGACACAGCTGCCATGCTTAGGCTGGGGGCTGTAGAGTGTGCTCAGCCGGGTTTCTGTGTGGAACAGGGGGATGTTGAGTGCCCTCTGTACCTCCCACTCCAGGCAGGCTCACGGGGCACCAAACCTGGGGGCTGAGAGGGATTAAAGAACTTCTTTGTTCCCTGCTCAGTGCCACTGGGGCTGTGATTTCCTGCCTCTCAGGTATCACATCTAAATTATTTCATCCCCTCTTTGAAGCCAAGGATGGGGGTTCAACCTTCCCACTGCCCTGATCCTGTGTCTGACTTTGTGGAGGTGATTTTTCTTGGGGAGCAGATAAGAGGATGCTCCCATCAGCAGCCTCGGGGTTTCCACTCGCCTCAGCTGAGCCTGGGGCTGTATGGCTGCAGATCCTTCAGAAGCAAGGCTGTCAAGGCAGCCACTAGCTCTCAATGCAGTTGTCTGCCATGGGCAGGGTACAGCCCACGCTCTCCAGCCCCACAGCCAGACAGGAGAGGAGAGACAGGTGAGAGCTGGGGTGGCCACATGGCCCTGGGCAGTGTGCAGGGGGAGCAGGAGCTGCAGATGCTCACACTGGATCTTGCTGCCCCCATTTTCCAGCTCTGTGTTGACACATGGCCAGAGGCCAGGGTGGGGTGTCAGTGGGCTGGTGGATTAGGGCAAACTTCCACAAGCACAAGGATTTGGTTTTCCAGTGTCATCCCCCACTGTGGATGGGATCTGTGATGCCCCTGATCTCGCTCCAGGCTTGGGTGCAGATCCCCTACAGACATGTGCTCAAGTATTTTGGCATAGGTGCCCCATGGACGGGATCCTCCTTCACAGAGCCTGCTGTGCTCAGGGTAGAGGCTCCTGCTTGTTGGCAGAGGAGGATGATGCCCTCTTCAGACCAAAGGAACTCCATGTACCCATGGCTAGGTAGCCCCTGAGCTGCTTTAAGTTGCCCTGGGGGTGCTCTGCCCACCCCCAACCCTGCCCTCCTCTCAACTCCAGACTGTCCAAAGGGGCCAGACGTCCTGGTGGTCCTGCTCTCAGTGACAGGTGCCATCCTGCTCATCGGCCTCGCTGCCCTGCTCATCTGGAAGCTCCTTATCACCATCCATGACCGCCGTGAGTTCGCCCGTTTCGAGGAGGAGAAGGCCAGGGCCAAGTGGGACACGGTGAGGAACAGTGGATTGGGTGTGCTGGGCAGGAGCCCCAAAACTCCACAGCCCCTGGCTTGGGGGATCCAGATCACAGTGCTCCCAGCACGAGAGCCCAGCTGCCATCTGTGGTCCCATGACATGGTGCTTAAGGACCTCTCTTGTCCTATTCCTATTCCTCCTGAGAGTCCTCCTCTCAGGACTCAAGGTGACACTGCCAGCTGGGACACCCCTCCCCTGAGCCCACTGTGGTTCCAGGGACTGTGCACAGTGATAGGAGATGTGCTAGATTATTTTCCCACCTCCAGCATATCCAAAGTACTTGTCAGCAGCGTGTCCCCCTAACTGACTGCTCACATCAGTGTTTCCATCCCATCAGTGAGGCAGAAAGTCCCTCCTGCCACAGGATGCTGAAAAGCACTGAGGAACCCAGAGCACAAGGGAGGGGACAGCACTGGTACCTCTTCCTCACCTCTCCTCCATCTCCTAACTCCCCACAAAGTGAAGGGATGGGATGGGATGGGATGGGATGGGATGGGATGGGATGGGATGGGAGCCTCTTTCAGGAGGTCTCAGCTCTTGAGCTCCTGCTGTTTTTCCTTTCCTCCACAGCAGCTTTTTCCTGTTCTCCCCCATGAAACCTTATGGGGAGCCATTAAACTGCTCATCTAAAGCCTTGGGTGGAGATGGGGATCCACCACTTCATGCTGAGATGGTGCCTCAGTTACCCCAGATGTTAAGTAGAACAAATGCTGGTGCCGAGCACAAATTGATGATGCTATTTTTTCATCCTACTTCTTCTTCCAGACCCATAACCCTTTATATAAAGAGGCCACATCTACTTTTACCAACATCACATACCGTGGGAACATGTAAGGATGTAAGGATGCCACATTCAGCACTGGCCAAGGGATCAGCTGAGGATCTGTGGGATCTCCTGGAACCCAGTTTACAGAAGAGCTTGTTTCTGTCTGCCTATGTGAATGACTGCATGTAATTTAAAAAGTCCCTGACTGCCTCCAACCTCTGATGTCTGTCACCCCACTGTAACTGCAGGGAAGTGCTTTCCATGGCAAACCTCAGTCCTTACCTCAGCAGGTCACTTGCAGAGCCAGTGGCCCCTCCATACACTGAACACAGAGAAATGGGATGATCTCTGTCAGTCTGTGAACTCTTTGGTGCTCATCGGGCCAAGGGCATTTCAGGAGCAGCTGCTTGAACCGCATGCTGAGCTGTGATCTCCTCCACAGCCTGTGCTGGTGAAGCTCTGCCTGCTTGGAGTTCCCTTCTGCACTGGCCTCGGTCCGAATGGGCACAGGGACCTTCTCCTTTGGGACAGGGCAGCTGCCAGCAATGCTGAGCTACTCTGCCTCCACTGCCCCCATGCCATAGCGCACATGGATATGCAAGCAGCTGCTTCAGGAGGGTCATGATACCTGATACCCCTTGAGCCTGGCCACCTCTCTCCCCTTTCTGTGTTTTTTGGACTGTGTAACTGCACCACCCCTGGACTTCTGTGTGGCTCAGGGTTCCAGAAGAGCAGGCAGGGCTCAGGCTATGTTCTGCTACCTGAGGCTGTGTGTCACCCATGGAGGAAAATAAAGAGCTGTCTGAGGGGCAGTGCTGGGCTTTAACAGTGCTGCTGCCGGGTCCCTGTCCTGCCAGAGCACAATGGCTCAATTCCCCTCAATTGCCCCAAAAATCAACAGCGACCTTGCTCCTGGTGCAGGGTTGGCCCCAGTGGCCCCAGCAGGATGTTGACTGAGTTGGTGGTGGCCCTGTGTCCCTGTTCCCTGGCTGGCCTGTCCCAGCAGTGTGGGAGCAGGAGCAGGGTTTGCTGCTGGGTAGGATCTGGGGCTGAGCTCCAGAGGAGGTCTGGGCATGGACAGCACGAGAGTGTCAGTGATTCACATCATTAAAATAAAAAAAAAAAAAAAAAAAAAAAAAAAAAAAAAAAAAAAAACCCAAAAAAAAAAAAAATAAAAAAAAACCAACACTAATCACTCAGACTACTATCAGTGTCATCCCCAGTCACTCAGACTATTATCAGTATCATCCCCATCCTGTGCCCAGGTTTTGGCCCTGAGGGCAGCCTCTGATACTCCAGCACAACTAGGGGAGCTATTTTGAGATGAGATGGGTTAAAGGGATGGTAGAACCAGGACAAGCAGGGCTGTGGGGCCCCCAAGGGGGTCTCTGCTTTGTTACTGGTTCCCTCCCCAGGGTCAATAACAAGTTGGGGGGGCAGAGGGTGCAGACTATGGTACTGGCAACACCTCACTCCCTTGCAAGTGGAGTGAATCCCAGCATGCCACATCCTGTTTGCTTGGGTCTCTGACACCCCAAACACACTCTGGGGTACCAGGTGCTCCCAACCCACACTGTATTCAGGTACCTTGCACAGTATTCAGTATCCCCAGGTATGCCAGGCAGGAGCCCAGTGGATGATTCCAGCACCCAGGTGGGATCTGGGCTTTGATTGAGGTGGACCCAGCTGGGTTTGGCCCCAGGAGGAGCATTTTGTCTTCTGGTGGGCTGAGTGAAAGGCAAAGGCAGTTCCTGGCTGCAACATGAAAAAGCAGGAGGAGTCCCCTCAGGCTGCCTGGGGCTGCTTCCACTGGAGAAACCCCAAAGATTCCACATATGCCATCTAGGCAGGAGACTTCTATTTCCCATGGAGGGAGCTGTGGATGAGACAAGGCCCCAGTTTATCCCAGTTCACTGTCCCTTGATGTCAGGGGCATGGCTATTTGCAGGATTAAGCCCATGACCACAAGGAGCAGCTGTTGGGACTCTGGAGTGGCTTTTTCCCCCCAAAATCTAGGCAGCGTCGCCGTGCCAACCGGAGTAAGAGGAGAGGGAGCAGCCGGAGGTCCCTCTTGAGGCAGGGTGTGGACTTCGTTGTTGCTCTCAGCTCCCTGAGAGATGCACCTGAGACCGGTAGTAGCTCCAACCCTCTGGAACGTGCCAATTCCAGGCTGCATGGAGGCTATTGGAGCCCGGCACCACTAGATGGTGGTGTCTGTACGTGCTTGGTCCAAGCTTTCCACCTGGACTGCTGAGTGATCATCTCCCACACTGGACAGGGACATTTGTCCCACGGAGGTTCCCAGGGAGTGGGGACACACTGAAACCCATCCCACTGACACAGCTCCTGCAGCAGCACTTAAGGCCAGGATTCTTTTTACTGCTACTTTAATTCCTGGAAGCACTGAAGTGCTGTCTTTCCTTGGATCCCATCAACTCCTTTTGCAAACTGTTTTCTGTTAACAAACCCCAAAAATAAGGAAAGCACTTCCAATGCAGCCAGAAGATGACAAAAGGTGCGTTTTGTCTGATTGACAACCCAGAATGGGATTATCTAAATCTCTAGGGAAAACACATCTCCCCATTCATCTTAGGGAAGGAGGTCAGTGTTGGAGTGCTGAAGTCTCAACACTCTCAATGGAAATCCGCCTTCCAGAACAGAATCTCCAGGAGGTACTGAAGGAAATGGCTGTGGATGGTAAGTACATCAGCACATTGGGATAGTTCGGGATCTGGAGCATCTGCTGGGCACAAAATTTAAGATTTGGAGAAGAAGAGAAGAAAAAGCTGGAAATAAAAATAAAAAACCAAAATGCTGTGTTTCCCTCAGCACAAAATCACAGAATAATTTAGACTGTTGTATTTTGGCCTCCCCTTCCTCAAACATATTTGCTGAGAGAATTGGGATTGTTCAGCCTGGAGGAACAAATCTTCTGAGTGACTTAATTGTGGCCTTGCAGAACCTGAAGAAGCTGACAGGAAAGATGGAGAGAGACTCTTGGGCCTGGGGTCACAGGACGAGGGGGAATGTCTTCACAGTCAGAGAGAAGGGTTAGATTGTGTGCTTGGGAGAAATTCTTCTTTGTGAGGCTGGGGAGGCCTGGCACAGGATGTCCAGAGCAGCTGTAGCTGCTCTATCTCTAGAAGGGTTCAAGGCCGGGTTGGGCAGGGCTTGGAGCAACCTGGTGTAGTGTAAGATGTCCCTGCCTATGGCAGGGGGTGGAATGAGATGGTTTTTAAGATCCCTTTCAACCACAACCGTTCCATGACTCTATGTTATCTCGCCAGTGACTAAGTCCACCTTCCCCCATAGCCCTGGTGACATAGTTGACATGCACAATGTAGATTCCAGCTACCCCCTTAGCCAGTAAGGAGCCGCAGAAAGCCCAGGACACACCGAAGGAGGGGACTGGCATTCCCCTCCTTGCTCTCCGCTCCTACCTGGCCTCTCCTTCAGCAGCCCAGCAACAGGAGCACAGAGAGGCTCTGCAACTCTCTTTGGGTCACTCTGGCATGGGACATGCCAAGCAATCAGCACAGCTTAAATTTCTCTCTATTTCTGCACTCCCCTTAATCCCGAGTTGAATTTTTGATTTGCATTACATGGCAGAGAGGCACAGTGTGAACTCGGTGTGTCTCAGCAGTGCCACCCCTCAGCAGGGCACAGGAGAAGGAGGTGATGGGTGATGAGTGGCTGTGGTAATTTAATCCTCCTTGGCCTCAGCATCCAACCCTCCTGGGAGGCAGGGAGTTTCATTGCATTATTGTGGCTACATTTCTTCAGATTCTGAGATGGAAGGAGTGGGTGAAAGGCAAAAGAGTTATTATTATTATTAATAACCTCATTTTGGAAAGTCTCTCAGTGCTGACTGCCAGCAGGCAGGGGAGTTTTCCAACACTTTCTTGTTACAGAGGGCGAAACCATTGTGGATAACCTGGGCTTTGACCTGGTTGCAGAGGAGACTCACTTGACCCCAGAGCCATGGGAGGTGTCAAATCTGGATTCTGTGGATGGAGTCTCTCCAGATGCCCTTTTGCCATCACTCCCAAAGCCTGAAATCTCCCTGGAGAGCTTGTCCCAGCTGCTGGCAACACTCTCTGCTCCACTCAAATATTGCCTGGGTGTTTCCCTAGGCACAAAGATGATACCCAGTACCTCAGCTCCATCCTGGACTCCACAGCCAGCAGGGTTCACCTGACCAGCATGGAAAGCTGGCAGCCTTAGGATAGAGGAAGGTAGGGCTAGGTATCTAAGGTCTTTTTCTTTGGAAGAAACCTAGAAATCTTTGGAAACCAACAGATTAATTAAAAGCCTCCTGCATGCCTGTACTGGTGCTTGTCAGATGACAAGGATGTGATGTTAACATGAGGCAACTGATTCCCTTAAAATACTGTAGTGGTTCCCACCCACATGGGATAAACATGGAAGCAAGTCTCAGGTGGTGAGGGACTGATGGCCCCTCCAGCAGTAAAATCATCCTCCCCTGTCTCAGCGGGGTCTAATACTTTATTTTTGTACCTCCAGGTGCCACAGAGGCATCATGCTATGATGGGGATTTCTGCCCCTGGATTTAGTCCAGATTCTCACTTTTTCCCTTTTTCTATTTTTTTTTCAGATGTTCCTGGCTACAAGAGCAGAGGCTAAACTCTTCTCTTACCAGATGGGACATAGAACAAGTCAACTTTACTTTTTCTGGTGAGTAGGGAATTGTCTTCCCTGACAGATACCTAACCAGCACTGTGAAAAATGGGAATGGATCCCGATGGCATAACTTGTCCAGATCTTCACAAGGTTGCTGGGATCTCCACTCCTTTTGAGCTCTGTGAAAGCAGGACAAGGCTCAGTCACAGCTCTGACCACTCTCCTCCTCTTCAGCCCGTAGGAAAAATTACTCAGGCAGCTTTGATTACCAGAGGAATCCTTCACCTCAAAGTATTTGGGAAATGGATGGAGTTGGCAACTCTGCCCCAGGAGAATTGTTTTAGATTATCAAGTGAGTTGCCTCTGTGGGATAGAGAGGGAAGTGCCTCTCTCTACTGGAAGGCATTTGTGCTTTATATAACAACATACACAAAACACAGAGGCCCCAAGATGAGATTTCCAGGAAAGCTTTATGTCTGGTTGCACATCCAGAAGCATCTGCACAGCTGCCATCTGCTCTGCAAAGGCACTGCTGAAAGTGCCACCACAGGCTGTCACACCCCTGTGCAGCTTAAACCCCCCAGGCACCAGGTCCCTCCAAAGCCTTGGGTGCAGTGGCTGGTGCTGAGTGGTGCTGGGCTGTTTCACAAGCCAATGTCGCCCTCTTTTGTCCTCTGGCTGTCATCCACAGGAGCTCAGGGACTGCACCAGCCAGTGTGGATGGATGGAAACTCCCTCAAGTGTTGCAGAAAGAAGCCCCACAAAATTTGGAAAGAGGTGGGCTACCCTGTGCCTCCCTTTGCACACTATGAACAAAACTACAGAATCCCAGACGAGTTTGTAGGGGACCTTAAAGACCATCCAGTCCCACCCTGCCATGGGCAGGGGCACCTTCACTCTCCCAGGGTGTTCCAAGCCCTGTCTGGTCTGGCCTTGGGCACTGCCAGGGATCCAGGGGCAGCCACAGCTCCTCTGGGCACCCTGTCTCAGGGCCTCGCCACCCTCACAGGGAGGAATTTCTTACGATATCCCATCTAACTCTGCCCCCTGTCAGTGTGAAGCCATTCCCCCTTGTCCTGTCACTCCAGGCCCTTGTAAATAGTCTCCCTCCATCTTTTTTGCAGACTTCCCTCATGTACTGGAAAGGGCTACAGTTAGGTCATCCCAGAGCTTCTCAACTTCACACTGAACAATCTGAATTCTCTCCTTGTATGAGAGGTGTTCTATACTTCTGATCATCCTGGTGGCCTCTTCAACTTCTCTCCTTCTTCCTTCATCTTCCCTCCTTCTTCCCAGAAGGACAAATATATAAATATCTATAAGGAGTGTCGAGAAGATGGAGATGGACTCTGCTCAGTGGTCCTGAGCAATAGGACAAGAGGCAACAGGCACAAACTGATGTCCAGGAAGTCCCACCTGAACATGAGGAAGAACTTCTTCATTGTGCAGTGACCAAGCACTGAAACAGATTGCCCAGATGTGTTAAGCTTTCATTGCTGGAGATACTCCAGAACTGTCTGGAAGCCATCCTGAACAATCCATTCAAATCCTTTGAATTTGAACCCATTACACCTCGTTCTAAGAGGATAAGGGGGAATGGGTTCAATTTGAAAGAACAGGGCTTGATGGGATATTGGGAAGAAATTCCTCCCCCTGAGCGTGAGGAGGCCCTGGCATGGGTTGCTGAAAGCATCTGTGGCTGCCTCTGGATGGATTCCTGAAAGTGTCCAAGGCCAGGTTGGACGGGGCTTCGAGCCACCCGGGTGTCCCTGCCCATAGCAGGGGGTGGGACAGGAATGTCTTTAAGGTCCCTTCCCATCTAAGCCATTCTGGCATTCTGTGCCATGTACTCTGGAATGCCCCTACTGGAGCAAGAAGCCTGGACCGGACCCTGTGTTCCCTTCCAGCCTGTCCCATTCCGGGACTCCACGAAATGCGGGATAAACTGCAGAAAAAGCTTTTTCGGAACCCTTTCCCAACATTTTTTCGCGGCACCGCCCCACCTGACCACCCCTCCCACGTGACCACCGACCGCAGTCCTCCTTCGGGTCGGACCAGGTGGCGCCCCTTCCGCTTCCGATGCTGGCCGGCTCGTCATGGCAGCGCCCAGCGAGGCACGGGAGCGGCGGCCTTTCGGGAGGCGGCTCCTCACTGACCCCACCCGGCTTTTCCAACACAACGCCTGGTGCGTGAGGGCTGCCGCCGCTGCCCGCTCCAGACCCCCGTGAGCCGCCCGGGGTGCTGCTGCCCTGTGGTGCCGCCCGGCGGTGGGGTGGGGGTGGCCGGGGCGGGCTCGCCGTCGCCTTTCCGATTTGCGGCGTCTGTAGCCGAGCACTGTGTAATGGATCAGCCCCAACCTGCCGTCTCCGCCTCACGGGGCCCTAACCGCCTTGATCGCGTTCCTCTCCGGACGCGCCTCGAGAGACACCATCAGGGCGCGGAGCGGGCTGTGGGAGCGGTGGGTGTAGCGCTGGCGGCCGGACAGCGACTGCCGGCTGGGCGGGGACCGGCGTCCCAGGGCACGGCACTGCCTTATGCGCCCGGTGCTCGGGAGTGCTGGTCCCCGGGCGTCCTGAGCCTTGGGGACTGATCCCTCCGGGGTCCTTGGCGTTCGGGACTGCTCCCTGCAGAAGCCTTGGGGACTGGTCCCCTATGGCTTCCTGAACCTTTGGGATTGATCCCCAGGG
The DNA here is from genome assembly GCA_013400315.1 of Bombycilla garrulus. Lineage (NCBI taxonomy): Eukaryota > Metazoa > Chordata > Aves > Passeriformes > Bombycillidae > Bombycilla > Bombycilla garrulus. Next base: position 67,302 of record VXBU01007931.1, read on the forward strand.
TGTCCTGAGCTTTCAGGACTGATCGACAGGGAGTTCTGAGCCATTCTCAACCCCTTCCGAAGCAGTAGAATTCCTTAGGCTCCTGTGGTTGTGGCAAATGTTTTATTGCTGTGGTTAATAAAGGTAAATTACCTGCTGTCAGAAATCCATAACCTGTCGTTCCTTCAGTAAGGTTGTGGCAGGCGTGTACTTGGAACAGGAGCTCTTTATTTGGGTACAGAAGTTGTTTTAAGTGAGTTAAACATATACATTCTCTAATTTGATGGGAACTGAAGGTATTTTGCATTTTTGGAGTAAATAGAGCCACTTTTGGTCTCTGGGTGCTATACCTTTTTAAGAATTGGGTGTATTTAATTTGTAATTAAGTAATATTTATATGTGTCAGCCTGTGATTCTTTCTGGGACTATTCTATAAAAAAGGTATAGTACAAAAGCATATCCTTAGTTTCCTTGTGGAAATTCTTAGTAATCTTGGTTTTTTTCACAGACTTAACATTTAAGCCTTTGTTTTATGAGTTAAAATCAAAAGACTAATTCCTTCTGAGACAAGAACTGTTTCTTGGGCCTTGTATTTTGTTTTTCATTCACTTGTTTTAATGAAAAAATGCCAAGTGGATCACTTTAATAACTTTGATGCACATAGTCTATGTGCATTGAAGTTATTAATAATTCTTACTGCTTTAAGCTTTTAATTCTTAATGCTTTAAAGCTTCCTGCATATCTTTCTCATAATTTGATTTAATTTAACAGTTACTTTCCAAATAACTGAACTGCCTTTTTTGTTTTAACTTGAGAAAGACAATGTAGTTTTGTGCTGAGTGCCCTCATGGTTTTAGCAAGGATTCCCTTTAAATTTGACTGAGTATCCAAAATGGGACAGATTTAGGATCCCTTCTGTTTGCAATTCCATGAGTTCCTTCAGGACTGGGACCTGCATGGGCTGACTAGGCTGTTGTGCTGGGCTGGAATTGGGGATCCCATCTGCACCCCTGTCCATTTGAAGGGCTCTCCAGACCTTTCTCTTTCCTTCTGTCTTTGTCCTAACCATGCTCAGCTCTAGTTCATCTTATTTTTCACAACAGGGATAATGTGGAATGGTCAGAAGAACAGGAAGCCAGTGCCAGGACTAAAGTTCAAGAGAACAGCTCACAGCTATTGCCGCAAGATAAACAAGGTACTTTTGGAGAATGTCCTCATGCGAATCTTAACTTTGTGGCAGGAATGGAACAGTCTGGCCAGAGCCACATCAGAACAGCATCAATTCCTCCCTTCCCCCTCTCCCAGTCACTCAGAAGGCATTAACATGTCTTAACGGGAAATTGAGGAGCAGGAACCTTTCTGCTCTTAATTTACCTCTCTGTGACTCTTCACTAGAGACTACTCCTTGCTAGGAGGAGTCAGATTTGGTTGAGCTTCTGTGTCATGTTGTATACATTAAATACTTGTTAGTGTTCATTGTCAACAAATCTCTTTGAGTGTAGAGTTGTTGCCTCTGCTTATTTTTGCTCTTTAAAGCTTAACTGCTAGTAGCCAGTCTCTTTTTGCTGGCTTGCTGTGGAGTGAGCCCTGTTCCAAGCTGATTTTCTCTTTAAAGAGTCTGATAAAGTAGTGTCATCATCTGTTTCTGCAGAGTGAACAAACTGCATGAGAACAATTTCATCAGAGAAATATTTTTTTTTAATTTTGATTGTTTATGCTCAGGTAGAGAGCAAAGAGATTCCAAAGTTTTTATTTTAATTGATTTAAAGGGTATTTATCACTCCAAAATGCAGACCTTATCTGTCTCTGAATTAAGCTTAAGATGCTCAGCTCTATGCTTAAGTCATGGTTGAAGCCATTCTGAGATAGTTAATAATGCATTTCCTTCACACCTGGTAGAGATCATCCAGTCCCTCAAATAATGGTGAAATGGTTCTTTGGTGTGATAAGAAACTTATCTGATTATGATCTTGTTATACCCTGCCAAGCTCTAGGGTGAATCTGCGCCTTTTGTTCAAATTAAATCAGGTGTGTCACCCGTAAGATGATGCTGAGCACTACTGGAACTATTGAGACACTTCCATATAGCTTCCAGTTGTGTTCACAATAGCAAATTTAATTACACCAAAGAGTAACCCTCCTAATTTCTTGGACTCCTAGAGGTATCCATCAGTTTCCCATTGTGGTGCCCATTGTGTTGAGTTAATTTTAAAATCTGGTTAGCATTAAAGGGTGCTGTCTGATATGCTTTGAGAACCTATATACAACTAAGAAATTGTGGAGCAATTTGCTATTGGAGCAGTTTGTCAGAGCTCCATGATGTATTTCCCAGACTGAACAATGGAGGCCAGTCAAATGTTGATGGTTGCTATTCACTGGGAAGCATGTGGAGACAATGGGATGGCTGGAAAGTAGGGAAAGCATCCCAGGCAGATGTGCCTGAAGGGTCTGGTAGTTTGAGAATCAGGATGTCCAAGGAGGAGAACAAAGGCAGAGTATTGGTCATTATGACTGTATTATTCTGTGGACTTCTTGGGGATGTCAGGACTTGTTGTGAAGAAGGAGGGAAGCTCTGTGGGTATGTAGAAGATGTGTCTTCTGGCTGGGTAAAGAAAGAGAAAGAAGTCCAAGTTTCTTGGTTTCCTTTTGAGGCTCCATAATTAGCACCCTTGCAATTCAGGAGGTCCCTGATTCTCTTCCAGACTTTGTGAACAGTTACTTTTGTTTGCTTTTCTTTTGCAGAGTGAAAGGGTGAGTATGGGCTTGGCTTTGGGGGTGTGCTTACAAAGGTGAGCAGAAAGTCAGGAGTCCTTATCAAGCAAAGTCTCTGGAGGAATCTGGCTTGCACACCAATGGCACTGTGAGCTAATAACCCAAAAAGGGTCTGAAACAAGTATGATGTGAACTTTTCTGGCTGGAAGTCTTACTGAAAAATTAACACGGTCATATTTTTGCTTAAATCTATTTCTTGTATGATCTTTGTCAGCTGGCCCTTGATTTTTTGTATTTATATTGTTACTGATCCTTTATTCACGGCTTTGAAAACACCAGGCTCCAAGGTAAATGAGCTTTAAATAAAGCTTCCCTACATGTGGTTTGGAGTATAACAGCTCTTCAATAGCACCCAACAGAATTTCACACTAATGTAACAAAAGAAGGACACAATGTCTTGTGCACCAGTGTAATGTGGCAAAAATGTGGGCAAACCAAAATGGCTGGACTGGAATTTTGTCCCAGCATCTCAGGTAAGCATTCCACTGCAGTCAGCCTGTCATGGGATTGTTGGAGATGGGTGGGAATCAGGGTTTGTGTTTTTTAGGTGAAAGAGCGTTTCAGCCCCAGAAGCCTTGCATATTCCTGCTAGTACATGGGAGAAAGTTCAGGACAGAGCATGCCAGGGTTTGGATCAATAGCACTTCTTCCAGCATCAACAGTCATTGACTTCTTCCTGCAAAGAGTGAACTGACCTGGCCCTGCTCACTGTGACCTACAGTGAGATCATGGAACAAGCTTCTTGTGTCTAATATCAGACATAAAGTTTCCTTCAGCTTGGGGTTTAAGAGCCAGGCTTCTTAAAAGGAATTCTTGTACTTGAGGTAAAGAGATTATTTTTATATATAGCTATTTGTGCTGCAGGGATAGGTCCTACTAAAAATAGGCATATGACTGATTAATGCCCCTTTGTTAAAGCCTTTTTTGTCTATATTTGGTTGAGGCTGCATATTTTTCCAGGTGTTCTGGGTTCACTTTACTCTCTCACTTTGAAACAGTTTTATGTTCTTCAAAAAGACTAGTAAATAAAAGCAGTTCAGCTAATAATGCCCTGGAATAATTTTTATTCAGTAATGCGCTTGTTGCCATGCAAAGATAGTTGAGGAATTACTTGTTAATGGAATGCGGTTGGGATTTCTGGCCATGGATGTTAATGTCTCTGGGTGATTCCAAGCATAGGATGCTAAAAGTAGGTGTTCATTCCCAGGACAGAGAACTCATCACATTGATGAATTCATAGAAATTTGCTTGGATTTGTAGCTTCTCATGGAAGAACTAGTTCCCCTAGACTGTACTTGACCTGAAATCTGTGAAAGTATGTGGAAATAAGTTTGCAGGTGACTCAAATTTCAGTTGAACATGGCTTTGTAAGAGCTATTCCTGCTGCCTGTAGTACTCATCTTGCTCCTGGAATGACCTATTTGATGTGAAAATACTGCTGCTCAAATTAGTTTCTGTTCATCTCTAGCCTGTCCACCTTAGCTCTCCACTGGTACTTTAACTTCAGTGGTCACTGTTGACTTCCCTCTTTCGTTTTAGTTCATAAATGTGTGATGTTCTGACATGCACAGAACTATGGAAAGCAATGTTATCTGGACTGAACTGCAGCAAAATGTTGAAAACGTGTTGTCCTGTTACCTGGAGGGTTGCATAAATTCTAACTGAGCTCCCTGCCAGGCCTGGACAGTTGACTAATTTTTCTGTTTCTCCACCTGAAAATAGGAGCAGTGTGTTGGACAGGAGTTTTCAGCTCCAGGCAGCTCTCTTAAAATTCCTTAGAAGTTGTGCTTGGCACTTACTGTCACCAGGCTGCAAATTAATTGTTCCGGTGAACAAGTTAGTGTTAGAGATGGAAGTAAGGCTTGGATTTCTTCATTCCAGTCTCCTTCAAAGAGACTTTTCTATTGCCAGCTTCCTTTAGGTCTTACCAGGAGACAGGGTTTCCTCTTCTCTGTTTTCCCTTTTTAAGTCCTATCAAAGTGACTGTAAGGATGTAGGCTGAGTGTTTATGTGGGGTTGCAAATTTAAATAAAGGTGATTTTCAGTCAGTAATCTCACTTACTATATCGGGTTGGTGCGTAGGTATCTGCAGTGATCCCTCACTCTCTGAACTGATTAAACCCTGAGACCTGATTTGATGCCTGGTGATGTTTTTGCTTGTGTTCACAGAGGAATACGAGGTGAATGCCAAGAAATACTGGGATGACTTCTATAAAATCCATGAAAATGGCTTCTTTAAGGACAGGCACTGGTTGTTCACTGAATTTCCTGAGCTGGCACCTAACAGGAACTCAAGCCAAAATGGAGATTCTGTGTGTGGATTTAGTAACACAGAAGAATCCAACAATGAAGGGCTGGGAAGCTGTGAAAATGGCCATTGCTCATTGGAAACCAGGACAGAGAATCAGTTAAACCTGATAAAAAGCTCACCTGGGGGCCACACAGAGGATCTGGCTGCACAGAAAGACAGAGTGCTGAGTCAGGGTGATGGGGATTACCCAGGATCGGCTGCATCTTACCGTATTTTAGAGGTAAGAGCTGTAAATCAAAGTCATACATCAAAGCCTCCCTTGTGTCAGTGTGACTGGGACATAAAAATGTGTATCACTGCCAAACAGCAAGGGAGCGGATGATTGCCTTCATTCAGTAGAATGCAAAAATCAGAGGGCAGTTTAGAACATAACTAAATCTGGTGAGATTGGTTTGGTTCAGACTCTAAATTGGCAGAGCACAAGGACCATAAGAAGTTTACAAGTTTAAAAGCCAAACTATTTGCTGTCAGATGTTCAAACAAGCATTTTAAAGTCATCTTTTGAAGAAGCTGATTCTTCTGCTCTATAAAGCTTTCCCTTGTGTCCTGGTTTATGGTAAATTTCGGAGGAAAGTTTCAAAGAGATCTGTCTAAAGTGCAGATTCAAACAGCCCCTCCCCCTAAGGGTTCAGGAAAAGATTGCCTCTCAGAAAAGTGGAAAAAAACTGTTTATTTAACAAGCAAAGTATTCACAAGCATTAAAAAAATTTAATAATATTAAACAATGGAACTTTGCGCTGTTCTGAAGAGATGGCAGATTCAGAAATCCTTGTTGTGGGGGTGTAGCTCGTCTTGCTCAGTCTCTTATTGATCCCTCCGGTGCTGGAAAATGCCACGTCCTGACCCCTGGTGGGCCACAGGTGTGAGCTCCTGGTGTTTTTCTGGATTTTCAGTCCAGTGCAGGTTTGAAGAGTTCCAAGAAAAAGAAAAGCTACAGTCCGGGGAACTTCTCTGCCTCAGCTAGCTAAAAAAACCTAACTAAAAGTAAAGGAGAGTTCTCTCCTGCTGTCTGTGCTGCAGATGACACAGTGCTGGAGAAGGAATGCGGAGGGAGGGAGCAAGTGCAATTTCTGAAAACAAACCCCGTGCTTCTTCTCTCCCCCTTTGTTCTCAGAACCAGTCTTAAAGGTGCAGAACTTAATATCCAGATAAACAGAATAGACGATTGGGGATACAGGCATCATATAGTCACCCAAGGACACCTAGTCATTTATCTTCTGCATGTTTGTGCTGACTCCTGTTTGCCTTGGGAGGTGTGAAACAAAGCAATGAAGCCAAGAATGTAAATATGTTCTTGGGTTTGTTCCTTGGGGGCCTTTGTGATAACAGAGAATCCCAGACTGATACAGGCTTTGTCTCAGAAAAGTTTGTGGCAATTATAAATACTGGACTGCTGAAACAATCATTGTGACGTTTTTCTTTGCCACCTTTAGATATTACTGGATTTGTTTTATACTTAGTATTATATGAAAGTCCTGCCCTTCCAGGGAGAGTTAGTATGAAGTGTCCTTCTGATTTTTGAATTTTATCTAACACTTTTAAGAGTTCTGCAGACTTCAGTGTTCTCGATGTGTGTTTCCTATCTCACCTGAGCACTTTAATTAACATCTGTCACTGCAAACCCTCTGTGGTGTTTTATGCTCAGTCTGTTTCAATTTTACTGATGCTTTAAACATTCAGAGGCAAATTCCCCAAACACAGTTGTGTGAACCATCATCTCTTCAAATGGGAACAAGCAGAAGGTGTAATTAGAGTAAAGCAAACTTAACTTCTCTGTTGCTCTCATTTTCTTTGCAAGTGAGTGTAACTCATCCATGGCCTTTGCCAGTGCTTCAGTGACTCATAATGGTTTTTATGCTTGGTATTCCAGAAAAAACAGCTTCCAAAAGAGTAACAATATATAGCTTGTTATTAAGATTTCAACAGGAACTTGCTTAGTGGTTTCCCACACATGTAATCCTGTTCCTCAGACATCAGCATGCTCGGCTCTTGCAGGGACACTTAAGAGTGGTCACTGCCATGCTCAGCTTTACTCATGAGTTGTTCTTCATTCTATGGCTGCAGAGACATGATTGAAAATCATCTGCGTGGATGTGCTGAAGGAATTATTTTCACTGTGTATGTCTGCTCTGTTTATGCAGGTTGGCTGTGGGGCTGGGAATACAGTCTTCCCAATTTTACAAACCAACAAGTAAGTAGTGACAAGACAACAGGAAATAGCTTCCCACTGCCAGAGAGCAGGGATAAATGGGATATTGGGAAGGAATTGTTCCCTTTGAGGGTGGGGAGGCCCTGACATGGGTTGCCCAGAGCAGCTGTGGCTGCCCCATTCCTGGAAGTGTTCAAGGCCAGGTTGGACAGGGCTTGGAGCAGCCTGGGACAGTGGAAGGTGTCTCTGCCCAAAGCAGGGGTGGGACTGGATGATCTTCAATGTTCCTTCCAAGCCAAACCATTCTGGGATTCTGTGAAATAATTCTCAGTCGGCTTTTACCTGCATGAGATACCAGCCTCTGAAAAACAATTAGAAAAATGTTCCATGTGTTCCTAGTTTAAACAATCTCAGAGAAAAGCCAAATGCAAATGGTATCTTTGCTATCTGCAGCTTCAGGTTATTGTGTTTTGAACTTGGAAGTCCTTGGTTTTAGATCCAGAAGGCAAAGGAAGCAGTCAGTTCCATATAAGAATAATGGGCATAAGGGAGCAATGGAATCCACCAGATTTTGCAGAGAAACTAAAGCCCAGGATTTCTGGGCTTTGTGCATTTGAAACATTCCGTAATTTCTCAATATAAATGATGAATTTCTTTGATTTATTGCAGTGACCCAGGCCTGTTTGTTTATTGCTGTGATTTTTCTACAACAGCTGTGGATCTTGTCCAGGTAATCTCAATGGTGGCTTATGAAAATGTGGGAAGTATCTGGGGCCAATTGCCCATTAACACAAATCTATCCCAGCTGCCAATGACTCTGTGGCTGCTTTCTGGTTGTAGCCAGCCCTGGTGCTAACCCTTGCACTGAGAAGTCTGGAAAATGAGCCATCAAAGATTGTTGAAATTAGGGAAGTAAAAGTTCTGATAATGTCACATTGGCAGCAAACAAGTCAACCAGATTTTCTTCCCCTGTGGTTGGCAGTACTTTTCTCAATACAGTGTTCTCTTAGTTGAGTAACTTGAAAACAAATTCGAACCTTGAAAACATTCAGGCTATTTTTTAACAGGAACTGAAGCTGGTTTTGGCTTGTGTCTGTGTTACTGTCACCACAGTTCTGGAAACATGATCTAATTGTTTCTGCACAGGCAGCTGAGGAGACATCATGTTTGTGGAGCAGAAGGCTGGGATTTAGTCAAAGGACAAATACCACTAATAAATTTCAGATCAAGGCAGAACTGAAAATATATGAAGTATCAAGTGCAGTCACTTCCGGAGATGAGAGGGGAGCAGAGCACCAGAGTCAGCATCCATTTATTTCTCTGGATGTGACACAAGCACTGTTTGTAGAGGCTTCTGCAATCTGTAGCAGCAGCTTTAGAAAAATATGCAACTTATAAAATATGTCTAAATCTGATTTTTAATACTGTAACTTTAGGCAACCACGTTTGATTTTTTTCGGGTATAGGGAATATCTTCTTGTAGGTGAAATTCATATTGATTTCAATAGTGCAGAGAGTGACACTCACTTATGTAAATGTTTCCAGTTTGTCAGTATAAATCTCTTACTTCTTACTGCTCTTAGTGGAAATTCTGATCTTAAAATTGCGATAAACCCTGAATCCAGTTTGGCAGTTTCTTTCAGTGCTGATTTCTGATTGTAACAAGACCAAAGCTGTTTGTAAATCTCCCGTGTGTAAATATTTCACACCTGTTCCTTCCCTGACCAAGGAACATACTGACACAGAAGTCCAGTGAGGCTGAAACAGATCTCTGGACACACCTCTTGATAATGTGAAAGTTAAAATACTCCATATAATACTAATAATCCATGCAGTCCAGCTAATACTGAGAGTAGGATCTGCTACTAATGTTCTTAATTTCTCTCCCTCAAATACAGAACAATGCAGAATATGATGCTTCTCGCTGCTTTGCATTTGTCCATGACCTGTGCAATGACCAAAGTCCTTTTCCAATGCCAGAGGAGAGTCTTGACATAGTTATTCTTATCTTTGTCCTCTCAGCAATTCTCCCAAAGAAGTAAGTTTTAACAATTCCTTCTGATTGCAGAAGATAATTCTCCTACAGACTTTAATAATCTTCTACAAACCTTTAATAGTAGTTCTCTAATAATCTCCTATCAAGGAAAAGTAAAATTTGTTCTGTTTGTGGTCCAATTTTCCATGAAGCCTCAGAAAATGAAATTTGCAGGTATTTGCTGTGGCTGTTGTAACCAGCTGTGGCAGAGGACATGGTGATTTTAAGTGGCTGCAGGTGATTGTTGCTGGGGTCACTGTTCTCAGCCACTGTTCAGCCATACTGAGCGCTCACTTTGGAAAGTATTCTGCTGGATTTTCAGGCTCAGAGGCTAGATGAATTTCTCACATGAGAGGTGGCAAGAAGGAAGGGTTCAGGTTCAGAAAAAAGGTAAGGAAAAAAAAAAGGTAAAGATGTAGTCTTAATATTATAATTGTTACAAGCTGCCGTAGTCTCTTTTTTTGTTCCCTTTAGTTTTACTTCACAACACTTCAAGTTCACTTATTATTTGTTTTACAGAAACCAATGGAGATCCTTTTGTAATCAGCAAGAGAGAGCAGTTAATCCCTGCTGTGGCAAGATGTTATTCTTGCAGGAAAAGAAAAAAGCAAAATCAGGCAATGTCAGTAATTAGAGGCCAAATAAAAGCAACTCACCTGATTCTGGGAGAGCTCAGAATGCTGCTGGCTTTGGGCAGCTTTTAATATGCGGTTGAAACATACAGAGATTTATTCCATCTTTTTGGAAGGAAACAAGCGTGATGTTGCAGTGTGTTGAGTGCTCATGGTTTGTTCTTCTCTCAGGATGCAGTGCATTGTGACCAGACTGAGTCGCCTTCTGAAACCAGGGGGAATGATCTTGTTACGAGATTACGGTCGTTATGATCTCGCCCAAGTTCGGTTTAAGAAAGGTATTTCCTTTCCCCTGGGAACTCTTGCCCCATCACTAGTAGATTCTGCTTCTCTGGAGCCATGTCTGCCCTGTTTGGAGGTAGCTCATTAATTTTCCAAAACACAGTGTGTGCTGGAGAAGGGCCTGTTGTTGGATGGCAATTGTTGATTTGTTAGTGATCACTGGTAACTGACTGGTAACTGTTTATATCCATCTTGCCCTTAGGTCAGTGTCTGTCTGATAACTTCTATGTGCGGGGTGATGGTACCAGAGTCTACTTCTTCACACAAGGTAAGAGGCCAGAAAGATGCCTCTGACTATCAAAAAAACATCCTTCTGACTCTCCTCTCCACTTCTTGTCCCTGTGCCCTTCAGATTGGCCACTAGATCTTTCCAGCCTCTTTCTTGGAGTGTTGTGAAATGTTAAGTATCTCCCAATTTAACAGTGACCTAGGCTTGTCAGCTCCTGGTGCAAGCATGGCATGGTCAATTCCTTAGTGGAAAATCCTTTGAGAGGAAGATTGGTGTATTTGGTACCCTGGGAGGAGATTGGAGTAGCTCTCCTTGTATACTGGCTGCAGATGATGGAGAGAGATGAATACCATTTAGCAGAACTTTCCTTAGTTTTCCTGCTCTCCTCTAAAAAGATCAGAAGGGTGTGATTCAGCATGGAGCTGAGGCAGTCCCTCCAGTTCTGCTGCTGCTTAGTATTAGCAGCAGTTGTTATTCTCCCAGTTTATCACCAGCTGCCCCTCCAGTCCCTCCACCACGGGCTCCTTTGTGCAGTCGGTTCCAGAGCAGTGGCACAACTGAACTGTTCCCCACTGCACAAGTCTTGTTTGGCACAACAAAATTAATATTTAAGGCATGTTTGGCAAACACCTCACAATGGAAAGCATCTGATAAAGGAGCACAAGCTGAGACCTGTCAGGCTTTTCCTGCAGAAACACCAGACAAACCACATGCTTTTGGGAATAAGCTCTGCTGCTCGGCAGGACTAGGGCACTGTGAGACTTATTTGCTTGGTCAGGAATACCTGCCAGTGGAATTGTTGAAGCCTCGAGGGCTCTTAGTGCTTTAATTGGGCACCAACAGGGTGTAGTTTTAAGGTTTTTTTTTTCCCCAGATTTAACCTTAGTGAATCTCGTTTGCCTCCAGCCTAGGCAGCACAGATCTTACTGCTACTGTTTAAAAGCATAGGTCTGATCCTGTTCTTTGCTCTTGCGGACTCTGAAATTCCTCTGGGCAGGGGGAAGGAAGGGCTCTGTCCCAGCTTGCCCAGAAGATGGTCCTTAATTGGTTTCTGGAAGCAGTACCCAGATTTGAAACTGGTGCTGTTTTCTTTGTCAAGTCTCTGTAGTTCTAGATGTACTCCAAATAATTCTTTCCTTCTTTTCTAGAGGGAAAACTTGAGAAACTGTGATATTAAATTCCCTTACTAAAGTAGTTAAGTCTTGTTTGATCATTTCCCTGCCAGGGTGAGACAGTGGGTTTCCTCTGGTCCATCGTTCAGCTTAGCTTAGCCCTCAGTGTGAGCAGGTATCAGTCAAAGAAAAGCTATGGTCTCCTCAGTCTCCTTCTCTCTGCTTCCAGATGAATTAGATCATCTGTTCACCACAGCTGGGCTGGAGAAAATCCAGAATGTGGTTGATCGGCGATTGCAAGTGAACCGCGGGAAGCAGATGACGATGTATCGGGTGTGGATCCAGTGCAAGTACTGCAAACCCACCGCCCTTCGGCCATGAGGCATGTGAACTTTGGGCTGGAGCCTCTTTGCCTCCTCCTGGTGACATGTCTGTGATACAGTTCTGCACACCCAGGACCTCAGTGCCTTGTACCGTGCCTGGCATCACTTTAAGTGAGTTTTGCTAAAGACAAATGCCCTAAGAGTAGAGCAACCAGTATTTTAGATGTGTCATAGAATCACAGAATATACTAAGTTGGCAAGGACCCATGAAGATGAAGTCCAACTCCTGGCCCTGCACAGGACACCCCAACAATCCCACCTCGTGCCTGAGAGCATTGTCTAAACACTCCTTGAGTTCTGCAAGCCTTGGGGCCGTGACTGTTCCCTGAGGAACCTGTTCAGTGCCCAACCACCCTTTGTGGGAAGAATCTTTTCCTGATATCCAGCCTAACCCTTCATGGACACAGCTCCAGCCATTTCCTTGAGTCCTGTCCCTGATCGGAAGAATGAAGAGATTGGTTCCTGCCTCTCTGCTGTCCCTCAGGAGGATGTTGAAGATCCCAGTGAGGTCTGACCTCAATCTCCTCTTCTCCAGCTGAACAGACCAAGTGCCCTCAGCTGCTCCTCATATGGCTTCCCCTCAAGGCCCTTCACCATTCTCATGGCCCTTCTCTGGATGGTCTCTAGTGGCTTCATGTCTTTTTTGTTTTGTGGTGCCCAAAACTGCCCCCAGCACTTGAGGTAAGGCTGCCTCAAAGCAGAGCAGGACAATCCCTCACCTGACCAGGAATGCTTTACCTGATGCCCCCAGGACATGGATGTCCCTCCTGGCTGCCAGGGCACTGCAGACTCATGTTCAACTTGCTGTGGACCAGGACTCCCAAGTCCTTTCCTGCAGCTCCTCTCTAGCCTCATTCCCCAGTCCATCCACACATCCAGGGTTGTCCCTTCCCATGTGCAGAATCCAGCACTTACCCTTGTTGAACTTCCCACAATTGGTGATTGCCCATTTCTCTGATTTGTCAAGGTCTCTCTGCCAGCCCTCTCTGCCCCTGAGAGGCTTGACAGCTCCTCCCAGTTTAGTGCAGACAGCAAACTTACTTAGTATTCCTTCAAGTCCTGCATCCAGGTCATTAATGTGGATGTTGAAGAGCACAGGCTTGAAAAGGGAGCCCTGTAAATGTCATGCTACTGGTCTGAGTTAAAAATTATTTATGGTTTTAACCTAAGAGATGGTCATGGTATCTTACAGCTGCTGAGCAGGTTGACTAGTGACTTGCTCATATTCTGGATTTCCACATGAAACAGGAGAGCTCTGACCTTATCTCTGTCATGTGTACTCTTGTCTTGGGAACAAACATACAGAGGATAAATCTGTTATTCTCTACAACTGCTCACTGATATGAATCCTTTGGCCAGCTTATCTCTTGCAGCTATGTCCTTGTCATTCAGGTGTGTGCCAATCCATGAGTTAAAATAGTTAAGAGCAGAAACTGAGACTATGTGAGTCTCTCTGTACCAGCTTTTCCCTGGATGCCTTGAGGTGTGGAGGTAACCTGTGGAGGAAGCAAATGATGCTGCTCTGCCCTCACTGTCCTCAGGGATGTCCTCCAAGGGAACCAGCACACAATATCTCAGGTGCTATAAATTCCTCTCAGGCAGGGCTCAAGTTTTCAAAAGTTTGGAGCTCATGGCGGTTTTGGGGCACCTTCAGAGTACAGCAGATCAGAAGCAGCTAACAGGACCGGGGTTTATAAATAATTACCTGCTTTTTCTACTGGCTGCAGCTCCTGGGTCACAAATTGCCCTGTCATGGTGATATGCTAAACCCAAGCAGATAAGACACTTTATTTGACCTGAAATCTGTAGGGTGTTAAATTTTTGCACTCTTGTTTAATTTCTTAGAGGGAACCAACACTGTGGCTATTGGAAGGCATTTCCCTGTCTTTGACAGCAAATACCTTTTATCTCTGCTTGTTTCTTCTGATTTTTTTAAGGTGTGGTACGACAGGTGTTAGAATAAGTTTCGTGCTTTTCAGTGGTGATTTGAGTCATAGAAGTCAGGCTTGCAAAAATCTCATATGCTTGTATAAGCCTGGGCCACCATTAGGGAACTACAGTTTTCTTCTGTTACAAGTGTCACTAATGTCTGCCCTTTAGTTGAAGAAGAAGAAGCCTTGTCTGGTATCTCTTGCCTTATTTTAGTTCATGAAGCGTCAAGCTGTGTTGTGTGTGTGTCCTGCTGGCTGAAGCGCAGTTTTCCTGTATTTTGTTAGCCAAACACTTGTATTTGGAGCTTGACATTGTTACCTCTAGAGCCACATAGATTATGAAGTAACTGCTATCTTGAACCCAGGAGAGAGGGTATGCTAGTTTGAAAACAAACCAATGAGAGATCCCAGGTCAGAACTACAATTTCATAGAAATATTAAAATAAAGGCAGAAAACACTGGCTTAACCTGACAGAGTCAGGATACAACCTGACACCCTGTTCATCAGGGTGGTGGTAGCAGTTTGATTAAATGGCGGCTGCAGTCCTCTTGAAGTGATAGATGTGGTTCTGTTGAAGCGGTGATTCTGTAGAAGGGTCTGCTCTTCCTCTGAAGGTTCAGTGGTGGTTATATAGCTCTTGTCCGCAGAGAATCCCGTAGGTAAGGTTGCCTGTAGTGTTCCAAGCCTCAGATTATGTCCAGGTAGGAATGGTTAGTTCCTCTCCCTGGGCAGAGCATTTCACAATGAAATGATGTAATTTTATGAGTCATGCAGTAAGGCCTTGATGGCTCATTAGCAGAGAGATATCATCCTCCGGTCACACTCCCCTCTCCCTCTCCCTCTCCCTCTCCCTCTCC
>VXBU01007931.1:82276-94650 GCA_013400315.1 Bombycilla garrulus
TATCTAGGTTGGAATGCTTGGCTCCTCCCCCTGGGTGGAGCATTTTATAATGGACTGATGTAATTTTATTAGTTATGCAGTGAGACTCAACGGCCCATTAACAGAAGATGGGTCGTGGAAGAGCTAAAGAACGCTGCCCCACCTGGTTTTAACAGAACAGGTAATGAAGATTGTGATAGAATACCTCTGGTTTCATCCTACATTGTAAGGTAAGACAAGGGCTAAAAAGCTGAGGAAATGTCATTGCTGTTCTTGCAGCCCTGGGGAGATGGACCAGGAACACCCTGATTTGGGAAGCATTGGAAGGAACTGGGCAGTACTTCCTCCTGGGCATGTGGCAGCATGATGTGTTCCTAACTTCCATGTCACTGTGTAATCCTTCAGGTAGTGCTTTGTCTGCTACCTGAAGGCTTCTGGGTCAGACATTTCAGCCTTCCCTGGAAAGGTAACCCAGGGAACCCATTCACACCACACAGGCTGCAGTGCTGGGGCAATGGAAATGCACTATTACTTTTTTGTATATATGTTTCTTTTAAATAATGTTGAATCAAATCAGCTTTTATTTTTTTTTTTTTTTTAGGGGGGTGTAATGGGAGTAAAATAACTGGGAAGAGAATTCTTGTTCAGTTTGTTATAGTGTATTTTCTAAACAGCCAAGAACCTTTCCAGCATGTACAAATTAAACAGGAGGAGATAAAGCATGTCTCTTCTGAAGCACATTTGGCTTCTGCTAAGCACAAGCCTGACCCACCCCAGAAGCTCTGCAGTCGCTGCTGTGTTTTCATGCTAAACTGAGATGGGGAATTGAGAGGTAAGGAATAATTGATAAGAGACCTACAAAGTCTGGTTCTGTGGCAAGGTCTAGGCAAAACACAGCTCAAGTCCTCTGGCAGCAGGTGAGCAAGCTCAAGTTTCCTCAGCTTATCCAGGCACAGAGTCAGGCTTAGCAAGAGCCCAGTGAGCATTAGACCTGACATGACTCATGTAACCGCCTCAGTGAGAGACCTCCTGTCTGTTACTGGGCCTTAGGCAGTTCCTTGGGGTCCTTTCCCTCTTGATCCCTGAAGGAAGACCTCCTCCTGGGATAGCTTTATCTCCCTGCAAGAAAAATTATTGGGATACGCAGTCAACATAATTACTGTGAATTAAAGTAATTGGAAAAATGCCCTATTAATCATCCAAAGGCTTGTAAGCAGTGCAGGAAAATATGGTTTTAATTACAAACATCATTTATGTAAAGTTGATGGACTCTCTTTAAATTCAAACTCCTGAATGGGAGAAAATGAAGGCGTATTTGTTTGCGCTTTCAAAGCTATATCCCAGTTGCCTGGTTTTAACTTGGGCTTCAAGCGAAAACTTGCAGCCCTGTGAGCCTAGAGGCATTGAAGTGGCTCTCTGCCTTTCATAATGCTCTTAGTTCTGCTGGAGTATTTAAGCAGTCACTCAACTTCATGCTGGGCAGAAGTGTTTTTGTTTGCTGTCCTCTTGGTGGTGTTCAGAAACAAGTTAATGGTTTTGAATTGAGTCAGGCCTCCTACAGACAGATACTGTTTGAGCTTCCTTAACTAATCCCTGCCAGCTCCTCTTCTCTTAGAAGCTGCTGCTCTCCTGCCACTCCAGGCCTTGCCTCCCACACAGCTCAGGTACCTTGGTCCTGACTTGCAGCAGCTCCTGCTATTCCCACCTTGGGCCTGCTGAGCAGGCTGGGTTGCTCAAGCTTTCCAGCATGTTCAAAGGAAATCTTCAAATTGACTTTTACCATGCTGAAAAGACAGGTTAAGTGCCTTGAGTGTTTTGGGGGGTTTTTTTTTCCACTCTTCCTTCTTAGCAGAGTAGCACTGACTTTAAAGCTTTTCTGAGCGTTTCTGCTCTGGTTTTGTTCCCAGCATTCCAAGTCTTGTGGTCTGTGGCTTACAGGCAATGACAGTGTGGCCTGATGAACCTCCCAAGCAGACAAGATGATTTCATAGTTCTTCACATGCGTTACTCCGGCGATCCTGGAGCCAGGCATTGTTACACTTCAGAAAATCTGGTTGTGGCTCTTGCCAGAAGGTGGTGGATTTCCTTGGAGACTCATAGAATGTTTTGGCTGGAAGGGAACTTTATCATCCCCTGTTGTGGCCCCTCACATAATCCTTTCATGTAGAGATTATGCCATCAAGCCTGTGACTTGGATTTGGACTTGGAGCTAGTCCTTCAGAAAGGACGTTGATCTAGCTGTGGTGCTGAGCGTTCCAGTGAAGAGCAAAGAAGGTTTTTCCTCCCCAGGTGCATCATTCTTTTTAGAGCATTGTGGTTTCACAGACAGGCTATGAATTGGGAGGCAGGAGGGAACAGGGAAGGTGAGGTGATGTGAACAAGGGGTTGGGGGGGGTATTTCTGATGCTGTCACTTCAAAATTAGGTAAATTGTAAATTCCACTGCAAATCGGAGCTTTCACGTGATCTTCCTGACAGCACAGCAAGGTGAGAACAGCAGTCATCCATAGTGATTTGGATTGATACAACAGTGGTCATCAAATTCTTTTGACCCGGGGCATGTGCAATCAGCCACAATTATCTTCTCTCCCAAATAATTCTGTTCTGACTTCTTCAGGTATGCCACCACCATTTCTAATCTGCAGTGTGTTCTAGAGTTCTGGGATAAAAGAGACCTGATTATTTTCAAAAGGAGAGAGGTGTAAGCAGAGGGAACCTCCCTATGCACACACCAGCAGCTTCTGGCACTGCATCATAATGAAAGCTGGAAGAGCTTCTTGTTTGCATTGGCATTGGGATGAGCCTTGGCTTGTCCCCAGTGGATTCCCTATAGGAATTGCAGACCCAAACTGAACTTAACTGTTTTTTCTGAGCACTGCTGAAAGATGCACCAGGTTTTACTGCCTAGAAGTGAGAATTGGGCTGCAGGGATCAAGTTATTACAGGATTTGGGGACCATCCTTCCATCTCTGTAAACACAGATGAAGGGAAACTGAGTCATGCAGTCTTTGTTCTGGTCAGTCAGCAGGATCTGATTTGTCGGTCAGAGAAGTGCCCCCATTTTTAGTTTGTTGTCATATTGTTGAAAATAAATTTCATGATGGAGGATACCACAATCAGGACCATTTTTACTATTGTAACTATTCCTCTTCCTTTACGGGGGTGCCTGGCACACATCCTTGTGTGTAGTGTCCCTAGAGACTGACTTCAACAGAAGGTGTGATTTTAATTATGTTTCAGGTCAAGATAGAAATTATCAGGAAAACACGGATTCAGAGGAATTTTTGGAGAACCCTCCTGCAAAGTGAGGTGCTCTGGAAGAAGAAGAGTTGTCAGCTCTGTGCTTAACCAGCAAAGCTCTGGAGTTTATGCTTTTAGCTCTCGCTAAATGCAGGAAGTTCCTGTGTAACTGCCTGTCTGAATGGGAGCTTGTGTTACTTAAAAAGTGGGACACATTGCAGGAAATTAGCCCTGAGTGCTAATCTGAACTAAATAGGATACAGCATGAGCCAGAAGAGCATGAGCCAGGCCTGGACACTTTGCTGAAACACAGGCAGGGGAAAACAAAGAGAATCTGAGCCATGGGTGCTTCTGCTTTTCCCTCATACCCAGGGATTGTATGGCATGGCAGTTGTCATGCCAGTGAAAGCTTTTATTCTTGGTCTTCGACCCACAGTGGGATGAACAGGAAATAGCAGTGGTTGGAAAGTAGTGATGGCAAAGCTCACTGACAAGTTTTACATGTCAGCAGCTCCCAGCCTGTTGGCTCTTTCCAGGAAAGAAGAATATCCTGGTGAGGTTTGGACCCTGCTGTTCTAAAATGTGCTCTCTGGTGTTAACCCCAAAAAACCCTCACTGCAAGCACCAACATAGCATGGGAACAGCATCTTGATTTTGGGGTGGAGTGTGACTGCTGTATTCAGGTTGTCTTTGCTCTCCAAAGGACCCTTGTAGCTCTTGCAATTTCATGTTTTGTGGAAGTTAAGAAGTTCCAGGGGATTACCAGATCTTTGGAATATGAAACTTACTTTCAGCTCCTGTGAAGCAGGTGGCTGCTGTTGGCAGTCTCTGCTGACAGGGGCCAGGCTTACACCTCTCTGCTGTGTGTGGAATGCAAGGGGATCTGCTCAGGTTTAAGGAAAGAGGTACCACCCTTCCCTGGGGTCACTGCCTGTGGCTTTCCTCATTTGGAGATTAAATTGCCTGATCTCCCCTCAGACTCTTTCTTCATCCCTTGGACCAGGCTCAAGGCATGCTGCATATACCCCTCACCTGGGACACAGTACCAGGGCAGGGCCACCTCACTGCAGTCTGTAATTACACAGCCACATGGCTTTTTCCACACTCAGTGCCAGTGGTGGATGTGAAGAGGTCAATGGAGGTTACACAGAAAACTAAATCTGGCTTTTCCTCAACTGCAGGTGATTTCTTCCCTACTGCAATGAGCCTCAACAGGAAGTTTGGAATGTATTTGCAGACATTCACAAAAAGGCTGAATATACTTAGAAAGAAGTGTGTATAGTAACTCTGGCTTTACAGTAAGATGTTGATTTAATTTTCCTCTTACACAAATCTCAGAGCAATTTGTCTAATTAAGGCTTTCCAAAACCCTGTAAGGCACAGTGTTATTATGTGTAATGACTGAGGCATGGACTCAGACCAGCAGGAAATCTGAATCATTTATTCAAAAAAATGAGCTGGTTTTATACACTTCTTCAAGACACAGTATTTCCTTAAATGGTAATTCTCACTAAGCCACCTATCACACATTGCCATGTCAGCAGCACGTTCTCTCAGTGTCCTTCTATGGGGTGCTCATGTGCTGTTCACCCATCTGTCAGCTTCTGGCAGGCTGCTCTCTGCAGGACTCTGCTGTGTGGCACCTCCTTCCCCCATGCTCAGGTGGAGACATGCCTCTCTGTGCTGCCATGTGCTTCTTTGTGCTCCAATATGCTTCTGCAGGTGCATGCCACAGTCTGCAGCTCAATTCCATCCCATCTCTTCCCACAATTCCCTCTTTTTTGTTTTATACTAACAAGAATCATGAAACCAAATACTCTGAACATTAGAACATGTTTGGCCCACAAACCAAACAACCTCCATTCATCTTTTTCCCTCAGCTTCCCCACAAGCTGATGATAAAGCCGGAGCAACCAAGGCTGGTTGGATCACTCTTGCAGGTACCCATCATGGACTGGAATCTGTGGAAACACAAGTATATGTTTGCCCCCTGGTTATCGACGGAAAGGGGGTTCCTTCCTATTTTCTACTTTCAAGATTCTTAGTAAGCGTAAGTGAGCTTGTGATTCACAAAAATGTCGCTGAATGGGGGTTAGGTTGTTCTGAGTGTGAGTCTAAAAGTTAAGAACATGTAAGCCTTTTGTGAGGGATATATCCCATCCCCACACTTCCTCTTTTATAACAACTCTAACATGAACGTATTTCAGCCCAGTAAAACAATGCATCTAATAAAAAAACAGGCACTACTGAGCAAAAATAAGCAAGGTAATACCTTTAACTGCCTAAATACTTTACCGTCAGCCAGAG
This sequence comes from Bombycilla garrulus, assembly GCA_013400315.1. Lineage (NCBI taxonomy): Eukaryota > Metazoa > Chordata > Aves > Passeriformes > Bombycillidae > Bombycilla > Bombycilla garrulus. The sequence continues at coordinate 87,802 of VXBU01007931.1, forward strand.
TCTGCCCCATTTTACAGTGAGGACCTGGAAAACCTTTCTTGGACAAGGTTTCCGGGTTTACCTCAAAAGGGGGTCCAGCTTTTATAAGACTAAATCAGCAAGTCAGAATGACTTGATTACACTTTTACTGCAGAAATACTTGGGTTTGATGGTATACTTCCCTAACAAGCCAGGGCCAGAGCTTAGCCAGGGCCCAAGCCTTGACTGGAAGGGTTTCCCCAGAATACCTACAAGCAAACCTTAATGTAACCATTAATGTAACCAAAATAATGCATATAAGTGACATCGAATAATTATCTTACACCTAAATTCCTTCATAAAAACTCTATGTATTAATGCTATCTGGATCCAGAAATATACCACCATCACACAGTTAACCTTAAATCTAATTAACACTCATGTCAAAATCTACAGCTTAGTGAAAATATAAAGTTAGGGGTTTTTTTAACAGGATCGAAGAATGACTTAACAATGGAGCAGCATCCATAACAAAAAGCAATTAGAACAAGGTGGAGGGTCACAAGGTAGTGTGGTAAAAAAGCAGTCTTTGAGGTAGGGTCCAGGATTGTGGCAACATTCTGAGTAACAAAAACAGGAGAGTTTCATGGACCAACTGCAGGAGCAACATGCCAAGCTTGCAGCCGCCCCTGCATAAGATGGTGGCCATTTCTCCCTGGACACATCCTGCCGCACGCGGGGAGCAGGGACACGACTCTGCTGCTGCTGGTGTCACCAGGCTCCTTGGGTTGCCTTTTTACTGCCTGCATGCAGAGAGCCATGTGCATCCTGCCAGACCCACTGTGTCACCAGCGCAGCATTTGCCGCCGTCCTCCAGCTGTGCCATGTCCTTGCCAGCACGATGTGGCCCTGCCACGTGCTCAGTGCAACAGCTCGGCGCCACACATTCGCCACCTCTGCTACAGCATTGTGCCCCGAAGCTCCACATGCTTCCCTTCCCACTGCTGCTACACTCTCTTGGAGGGCAGAGGGAGAGGGAACATGCTCCCGCAAAGACCCCCTCCCCCGACTCCAGCTGATGCAGGGTGGAACGAGCTCTTCCATGGTACCGTCAGGTCCCCTCCAGGATCAACTGGGTCGGGGAAGCAGGAGCCTTCTTCAGGTTCTCTTCCCACGGCCCTGACAGGCTTACGATCATTTGCTGGTGGCACAGAAGTGGTCAGCACAGCTGCCACAGTGGCACAAGCATCTTTCTTTGATCTGCAGATGCCACGTGCGCCATGAGCACTTCACACACAGTCCTCCAGGATACAAAAGCTTTGTCAGTGCTGTGTCAACTCACATAACGCGGTCCCACAACGCGTCCCCAAAAGGGTCCCATGTCCGAGAATCAAAAATATTGGTATTATCTAAAGTTGAATCACAGTCTCTTGTCCAGAAGAAGACTCTGTCCAAATCTGTAGATTCAACTTTCCTGACGTGCTTTTTCAAAATCTCTTCTAATGTCTCTGCAACATTCTGTTCCTGGGATACACCATCTCTCATTGTTCTCGGTTGCTACCCTCCATCCTACAGAAAAGTCGATTGGTGCCATGAGTGTTTCAGCTCCTAGGTTTTATTTCAACTCCCAGGCTTTGCTTCAGCCTCCTCTAAAGTTCAGCAGAGCATCACTACTGGTGCAACCACTATTTGCCTATCAAGTCCCAATGCCAGATGCCATTTGTAACAACTGAGGCATGGACTCAGACCAGCAGGAAATCTGAATCATTTATTCAAAGAAACGAGCTGGTTTTATATGAGCTGGTCTTGTTCTTCAAGACACAGTATTTCCTTAAATGGTAGTTCTCACTAAGCCACCTATCACACGTTGCCATGTCAGCAGCACGTTCTCTCAGTGTCCTTCTATGGGGTGCTCATGTGCTGTTCACCCGTCTGTCAGCTTCCGGCAGGCTGCTCTCTGCAGGACTCTGCTGTGTGGCACCTCCTTCCCCCATGCTCAGGTGGAGACATGCCTCTCTGTGCTGCCATGTGCTTCTTTGTGCTCCAATATGCTTCTGCAGGTGCATGCCACAGCCTGCAGCTCAACTCCATCCTATCTCTTCCCATAATTCTGCCCATTTTATGCAGGAGAAAGAGAAGCAGGGGGCAAACCCAACTGAGAATAAAGTCCTCCTGTATTCTGTGAATCTGAGAGTGAGCAAGGACCAGGAAGGACTTCCTGGCACATTCAGGAGAATCACATTGTTGTTTCAGGTGCCTGCAGAACCAGCAGATGTTTCCAGTACTGTGTGCTTCGGGATCGCAGAGGTGTTCCTTTCCTGCTGCAAGGTTTGGTTCCCCTCAGCCGGTCCATGGTGGCTATGCAGTTCCAGGTGGCTGCACGATTCCAGGTGCCTGCACATAGCTGCTTTCCTCTTCCAGGAGCAGGACACACATTGCCTTGGGTCAGGGCTCTGAGGCTGCACGTAGCTTGCTGCTTTTGTGGAGGCTGAGTTACCTGGATGCTTTCCTACTTTCCTAGTGGGTTTGGGTATCAAAGCCTCCCCAATGGGATACCTGAAGGTGTGGACAGAGGGAGGGGCAGGAACAGCCTCAGAGATAAACTCCATTGTGTGGGAGGGTGGAGGCACTCGGAATGGCCTCAGGAAGGAGTCAGGCGATGGCATGTTATCTTTGAGGCTCTCAAATACCCATTTTCTTCCTAAGGAAAATTAGGAAAGACACTTTTTAATGTTCCTAGTGTGGCAGAAACCCTACCCTTCATAGACAAGAATCCACACAAGGGTGACATGTTTTGAGTGCCCCAAGTCCAGAAAAATCTTCACTGGCAGCTCATGCCTCCTTAGATCTAACAGAATCTGCTGTGCAGATATGGGTTGGCCTCTTCAGGATGTGATGCCTGGAGGTGACATCATCCCTTCCCCCATTTAAGATTTTAAAATCTTAAAAAGCCTGTTGAGTGTTGTACTCTTGTGGATTTTGGTTGGAGTTTTTTTTTTTTTTCCCAGTGCTATAAAATGTTTGGATTTGAGATCACTCATGCCAGCTTTTACCTTTTAAAGGTTCAGGCTATTTGTTGTTTCTCTCCAGTCCCCAGCTGCCTGTGTCCCAGTATCACTGAGTAATCTCAGCTCTTCTTTTGTGTATCTTATATAATAGATTTCCAGACCTTGTGGCAGTACAGAAATCCTTGGGAAAATGCAGTTAGTGTATTCCACAAGCTTGGAAAGCAGAGGCAAAGGAAAGTCACCAAAAACTTACTTAATAAGATCAGAATCTTGACTTCTAACATTTTATCTTTTCAAAATTGAAGGCAGAAGGAACTTGTTATGTGCTCTGTTAAAATCTCCATAAAATCGTACCCGATTTTGGTCTAATCTAACCGATTTTGGTCTAATTAGCAGAGAGGCTGTGGTGGGAAAGCAGGGCTTGCTGCTGTTTTGCTGAGCGTGCTGTGCTTGCGAAGGGGAGCTCCAAGCTCCGGTCAAATACAGTGACACAGAAAATGGCTGTGGCAGCTGAGTTGTTCTTCAAAACATGATACAAGTGCTGTGTACTAGGGATATTACTGACATCCAAGGAGGCTGAGACAAGAAAAGGAGAGCTACCACAGCAGTGTAATCAGAGGCATTAACAGTGGTTCATGGCAAACCAGGAGAGTGGGAATGTGCCCAGGAGCAATCTGGCAGAGCCGATAGTGGAGGAGAGCTGGCTTGTTCCCATGGATGAGACAATACTTGGTCAGCCATGTATATACTCTGTTGCTCATAACCAGCTCCTCTGACAGGACCAGAGCTCAGGAGTTCTTAAAAAATGAATGAAAAAGAGGGAAAAAAGAATAGTTTCATATGTCACTCAGGTGTAGGCTGGAAGGAGAAGTTTTCCTGCATGAGAATTCTTGGAGGGCCAAATAGTCTCTTTTCTTGCTGGGCCAGAACGTGAAATACACAGAAACTGTTCCCTAACTTTAATATGGTGGCAAAAATCAAGTTGAGGTCAACAGAATCTTGATTTCTAACCTTACATTGTTTTAGTTTTGAGGCTTAATAAGCTTTAGAAGTAGTATCCTAGAGGTTGACATTAGAATTTTTAATTGAATCAAAAAATTTCCTGTACGAATCGATGAACTATTTACATATTCAAGCCACTTTGAAGAGCGAAGAGCTTACCTTTCCTTGTAAGAACAGAAACAAAAGAACAGAAACAAACTGACCTTTTCTGACCAGAAGCACATTCCGATAAGTTGACTTATCTTATTTAAAAAAGAAACAAAACAGCAACAAAACAGAACAAAAATTAAACAAACAAACAAAACAAAACAAAACAAAAAGAAAACAGTCCACCAATTGTCTGCTGAGTCCAAACCTGGGGAATCAGCTCCCAGCAGAGAAGATGTCATAAAAAATAGTCCAAGTGTGATATGTCAACACTGATAAATATATTTTTACCTGAGAGACCTTTGCTGTTCCAGGGAGCCCAATCTCAGATGTGCTGGCAGTTGGAAGTGTTGTACCAGACTGCACTGTGCAGTGCATCCCTGTTCAGAGCTGTATCCTGATGGAGTAGGAGAAAAAAGTTCTGAGATCACTGATCACTGGGAAATTTATCCAGTAACTTCCTTCCTAGTGTTACCTGACAAATTTGTCTAATATCCCTTGTACCTAACTGTACTCTGCTGACAGCAAGTGGGATCCTTAAAGGCTGCTCTGAAATTCCTGCTTACAAACAGAAATGCAGTTACAACTTGTTGATTCCTTCCCTCTCTGTGCCACAAAGGGACCAGCTGCCATGTCTGGTGTGAGGTGCAATTTTGGCATCTTGGAAAGGAAACTGCAGTTAGAAGTGTTGCTCTGAGCTGCTCTTTGGAGGATGAAGGTGGAGAGGACTATAGTTTAGTGTGCAGCAGAGGAGTGTCAGGAACAATACAGCTGAAAATGAGCTGCTGGACATCCAGGAGCAGAGCTGAGCTAGCAGAGCCCTTGGACTGCAAAACACAAGGGCTGCCTTTCCAGAATGTGCTGAAGGGGATGTGCCCCAGTCCTGAATTTGAAAATGAGAAGAGAAACCCCAGTTATTTCAGAGGAATGCAGAGCAGGAGTGGGGGAGTCACAGGAGAAGGATGATGCAACTTCAGTTTATCTGTTCCTTATCAGATGTCACCACCTCCTGTTCCAGCCTGACCCGGCAGAGCCCAGGGCTGTGGCCATGGGTCCTCCGTCAGGCCTGGAACTCAGTGGTACATCAAGGGATGCCTTGGAAAACATTCCTGGCTGCAGTGGATTCTCCAGGAGGCTCTCCTTGGGAATTTGGTCCTGCCAGAGAGAAGGAGAAGAGGGGCGTTGGTCTGTGATTTCAGTGAAAATGACAGTGAGCAAACGACCATTGGGAAATGACAGAGGTTGTGGATGCCCCATCCCTGAAAGTGTCCAAGATCAGGTTGGATGGGGCTTAGAGCAACCTGGTCTGGTGGAAGATGTCCCTTCCCATGGTAGAGGGTGGGACAGGACGGGCTTTGGGGTACCTTCCAAAGTAAACCATTCTGCGATTCTGTGACAGCAAAAGCCTCTTCTGCTGGCCTACATAGAAATACTGATGGCATTGTGAAACCTGGCAATGTAGTCCCTGGCAGTGCATGGAGAAGGAAAAGGAAGTGCCCCATCAAGAGCTGTCCAAAAAGCACAGGAAAAATTAGATCAGAGTGACCCACATCACCCCTAAAACACAAAGGTGGGGGACAGTACCATAGATTGGGTGTTACTGGTGTCCAATTCCTGCCCAGCCCTCTGAGGGGGTGAACTGCTCCCTTTGGAGTTGGAGGTGTTTCTAAGACCAGTGAAGGGGAATCCAGAAGAGCTGTGAGGTTTAGTAGTCAGTCCCTTTATTGGGTATAACAGCTCCCACAACTGCTCCTCTCTCCACTCAAAATAAAACTGAAATGCACAGTGGAATTTAAACCTCCTTGAACAATGTTCACTGCAAGTGGTCCTAATTAACATTCCCTAAATGGCTGTAATTAGCTACCAGCTGATGGAATATTTACTCCAGGATTTTTTCTTTAAAAAATCCCACAACCCAACACAGACACAAAAAAAATTTATTTAATTATTTATTTTATAAATTCCTGCTGAAAATGTGACTTTACAGAGCAGGACCTGAAACTGGAGTGGCTCTTGTACTGAAAAAAAAAAAAGCAGATTAAAGCACAGGAAAAGCAGCTTGCACGAGCAGGCAGCACTCCCAGAGCCATTTGCTGCACCGACTTAACAAAGTACCATAAATTAGCAATTTTAAAATAACACAACTTCCCCGATCGCCTTACAGGAGCGGTTTTTCTACGATGCTCCACCGGCTCCTCTCCACATCCTTTTGCCAAACTAATCGGGTTCTAGTTCGATCATAAATCGCTCGATGTCATGCAGTGAAGGGGAGGCGACAGACGTTCCTTGGCATTCCCAGCCCTGGCGAATCCTTTCTCCAGCTCCAGGAATCTCCGCTCCCATTGCTAATCCAAGCCTGCCTCCCCTTGGACAGGCCTGGCCACTTCCTTTCCCAACAGTCCTTTCCTGCTTGTTTGCTTTCGGAAAGCTGATTCAGCCTTGGAGTGAGCGGGTGCAACACCCGCAACGCTTTGGATCCTGCCCCCGCCACCTGCAGTGACCGAATGAACTGCAATGGAATTGCTCTATTCCATCCAGGAGAAGCCCTATCTTTATTAATTTTGGGGGCTGTTTTCCCAACTGTGGTGGCAGCTTGGCTTTGGAAAGAGCTGTGGACTGTGTGTCATGGGGGCTGCTGAGACCCCCATGTTGTGTCTCACACATGATATCCATGCTGGATCAGCCCCAAACCAGGAGCCCATCCTGTTTCAGGTGGTTAGGAATGGCGTGGGGG
>VXBU01007931.1:98151-147714 GCA_013400315.1 Bombycilla garrulus
GCGCGGTGCCCGGGGAGCGCTGGGCCGGGCGGCGGCGGCGGCAGGAGCGGCAGCGCCAGGTGAGACCCTCCAGGGGTGGCGGGGCAGCGCGGGGACACCTCTAGCCTCGTCCCCGTCCGGGCCGAGAGTGGGTGGTGGCGACCACGGGGGAAGGCGGTAGCGGGGGTGCTACCGCGGGCCGGGTCACGGGGAAAGGGCCGCGGCCTGAGCCCCAGGGCGGCGGCAGCGCGGCCTGGGCCCCTCTCCGGGCACGGAGCAACGCAGGCCCCGCGGCCTGGCGGGCGGAGGGGAGAGCTGGGGGCAGCGCGGAGGCGGCGGAGGGCGGGCACGGCCTGCGGAGCCTCGGGCTGAGGGTTGAGGCGGTGCTGGAGGGAAGGAGGAGGAGGAAGAGGCCGAGGCTGTGCAGCAGCGGGCAAGCCTGCTCGCTCGGCGGCTGGTGCCTCTGCATCCCGAGTAGGTGGGAGAGAGGTGCTGGTACTCCCTTCCCGGGAGGACAGGAGGGAATGCCAGCCCTGCCTGGAGGGGTGCAGCGGATCCCGGGGCAGCCCCCGGCGGGGGGAGCTTGTGTCAGCCCCTTCCCCAGAGCAGCATCCCGGTGTGGGGATGTGCTTCCCTGCCGATGGTCGCCCCATGATGGGTGAGAGCCCTGGGAGCACTTGAACATCTTGGCGTTTGCGGCTTGTCTGTCATTTTCCTCGCTGCTCAGATTTTCTGTTTTGAAAACTGGACCAAAAGCTTTTTTGGGGTTTTAGAGCCCCTGGCAGAAATACGATTGTTTAATAACCACGTTTAGGATCCCATTAGTTTTTTTGGCTTGGGACTGATTGGGGAGAGCAGTTGAGAATGCCCCCGGATGGATTCACTTTGCCCCTGTGACTTGAAGCCGCAGCGTTTGGAGGAAGCGGCAGGGACAAAATGGACAGTTCATAAAAGGAACAATTGTGCACTGCCTGTTCTAGAGGGCACTTGCTGCCCTTCAAGAACCTTCCTCATCGCATATGCTCTTTACACAGCAAATCTTTATCTTCTGTTTCTGGCCTTTTTTTTTTTCCCTACCATAGTCCAGAAAATGAAACTGGAACAGACATTTCTGGAAATGAACTTGATTGGTGCAGTTGGAAAGATGTAATTCACAGTTATAATGAACAGTGAATTTTGTCCCATTTTTTCTCAGTTCAGGATTTGAATTATGTATTTCCTGATTTTTAACCTGTTTACACAGTTATGCTGGGTAGATTTTTTTAACCCTTCCAGTAAGGCATCCATTTGCCAAGAAGTACCCCAGGTACATCCAGGATGTAGAAGCTGCTGTTATTTTAGAAGTATTTGATGCTTTACCTTGTAAATTAAAAGGCTTAATCGTGCGTTATTTTCTTCTTATAATCCCACTCTGTGCTTGGAAGAAGCAAAGCTGTTATCAGTGAAATCTGGAGTTCGTGGAGATCAAGTATTTCCAGGATTGGCCAAAAATAAATTATGGGGTAAAGAATGTTGCTTTTTTTCTCCTAGTCATGCAGCACAGATGAAAAGCTCTGAAGCTTTTAGTCATAACACTCTGGTCCCATGTTTTCCTTTTAATAAAGCAACCAGTGGGAGAATGTGACATAATTGGTTTCTTGGATTTAGAGATCTTGAAATGGCTGGTACAACAGAGGAGGGAAGAGGAAACTCCAGCAGGGTTATGGTTTAAATACCATAATATGGTGGCAAAGTCATGTTGTTACTACATGGTAATCTTGCATTTCTCTTGCAAGAAAATGCTCTCTAAGCGGTTGTGCTACAGAACAGGCACTTTCAAGTCTTGTCAGTGCCACAGAATATTAAATGTCTCTCTCCTTTCCTTGCATTGCATAATCTGAGTGTTATTCTTCCATAGCAGCAGAAATGATGGAAGAATTGCATAGCCTGGACCCACGCAGGCAGGAGCTCCTGGAGGCCAGGTTCACTGGGGTCGGGGTTGCCAAGGTGAGTGTGAGTACCTGTGGTGACAGGTATGACTGCTTAGCCATTTTGCCTTGCAGTTTGGTTGGTTTTTTTAATTTCTACCTGGATAATTTTGCTTTGCAAACAAATTCTGTATCACTTGTTGTGTTTTGACCTCTAATTTGTGTGAAGTATGTTCGAGAGGAATGAAAATGGGATCTCTGTGAGCAGATGTTTTGCTGTACAGAAGATTTTGGGCTCGATTTAAGTTCTTAGGAGTTGTTCCATCTTAAGGCAGCTTGTATGCCCAAAAAACTCCATGACAACTTTGTAGAAGTGGGGATCTCATCTGGCTCTTCTTTTCTCCAGGAATACCTTTGAGAGCTGAATTTGGCTGCTGGTGGGATACAGTTTCAAGTGTGTGTTGGATACAATACACAACCAAATGAAACATTGAGTGCTCTTCTTTGGGGTGCAGGAACTAAAATTGTCTACCCCATCACATGGAACATACACAAAAAGTGTTTGCAGGGCAGCTCTCCTTTGTTAGATCCACAACCTGCCAATAAAATCCCATCTTTATCCTCATGTACAACTTCCACTTGGTCAGGAGCTATCTAAAACAAGGCACCTGAGTAACAACCTTGTGTGGTTGCTTGGTGTCCTGGCATTAAGCTGTGAGTTCTCCAGGTGTTGGGTATTGTTAATGTCAGTCTTTCTGAGCAATGAAATAGTGACAGAACTCACTTTAAACTAGGTGGGGGATAATGAGTTAATTTTTGAGGGAGACACTGAGTTTTGAACATCAAGGTAGATTGTAAAGCAACACATCATTAGATGATTTTTTTGAAGCCACTTAGAATTATTTTGAGAAAATCATTGTGGATGCCAGATTTCTCAGAAAAGCAAAGAGTGATTCAAACCGTGAAAGAGTTTTGTGTGAGTTCTTACTTTTCTTTCTGCTCTGCCTCTCAGACAAAGTTGAGTCTGGAAAGAGAGCACAAGAAAGCCAAAGACTCAGCTGTAAGAAAGTGTAGTAAGGAAGATTAGCACTAGAAGTTAAGAGGTAACCGTTTCAGTTGCTAAATTAAGAGTGTGGGGATTTTTTATCTTTTCCCCTGCTCTTAAAGACTTTTAACATATTAAGTTCTTTTCATTGCGTAAAAGCTGATGGCATTTACTGTGCTGTGATCTTGTTTCATACGTTACAACTTTTTATGTACTTTATCATCTGTTTCTTGCCTCTTTTACCCCATTTTGTCACGTTAGAATCTTTAGCTGTACTAGTACAGACAAACTCAAACATCCTACTAGAATAGCTAAAAGCATAGACACTGGTGTAGCTTTAAAGCAGTGCTAATCTACCCAGTGTTCACAAAGAATGTTAGGAATTCTTCCTTTTAAAGGAATAACCTTTGAGAGATACAGGAAAGCAAACCTTAATTATATTTCCAATATATTTGGAGCAGAAAGTACATGCCTTTTTCTGTAGGGGTGAATATTGAAAATTTGTTTCTAAAGCAGTGCAAGGAAAGCCTCATTTGTTGGAGGCCTCACTTTTAGCAAAGCTGTTCTGTTACTGAATTTTGTTTTTACCTGTTGTTATGCAGTTTTATTTTGTACTAGTCAGTAAGCTGTAAAAGTGCATTACAATTATTGCAAGCAATTCATTCAGTTATTTATTTACTTACTTGCATTCTTGCTAATTTGCAATAGATCAGCCAACCATTGATATAAATTAGCATGACTCTACTATGTTGCAGCAGATCTTGGTTGCAATATTAATTTCAGCTACTACATTCCCTCCCAGGTTGGTGCTTCAAATTCCCTCCCTACCCCCCCAAGCCTCCGTCCGTCATGCTCCGCACTGGCATTGGTAGGTCACTGTCTTAAAGGGAATATATTGGGAAAGTTGTGATACAATTTTGTGTGATTCAGCTAAGATTTTTAGCTGTCTCCAATGAAATGTTTAAGGAAAGAACTGTGGAGTAAGTGAGTGCCATCTAGTGGAACAGGGCCTGGCCCATCCTTCTGGGATGGAAGGTATCTGGTGCTGTTTATTGCATAAAAGGAAGAAATGTCATCTCAGATGTGATTGGGTGAAAGAAGCAGGCAGTTGTACTCAGCTTCCTGCCTTCCTCCCACTGGGTGTATCTTACTCTGTATGGCTTTAGAAACACAGGATATATTTTGAACCTGTATAAAATGAAAACGTTAGTTTATACTTTAATACAAACACCTTCTGTTTCAAGCCCACAGTTACTCTGTATTATTAAAGAACAACTATACGTGTTTTGACTTATGAATGAGGGCAAGCTGATCTAGAGTAAGTTTTCAGGCTGGAAACTAGAAAAAAAGCTTCTGGCCATCAGAGTCAAGGCATTCTGGAAGAGCCTTCCAGTAGCAACAGTAAAGGACAGAAATCCTAAACTGTTTTGGAAACAGCTGTGTGCTTGTCACCTCCTGTGGTAGCTGAAGGCACAACCCAATGACTGAGGTCATTTGCAGCCCCAAAAGCCTCAAAATTCTGTTGCAAGTCTTTGATGAAGCTTCTTGCTTAGTAGCTGAAGAATGTATTTCACTAGAAGCTTGGAGTTAATTTACTGAATCAAATTTATGAGCAAGGAATGTTTCTAGGCAACTGTTATACTCCTGTGCTTCACCCATGTCACTAGTTAGCTTCAAAAAGCTGGTGATGCTTTAGATGTCTACTCTTGCCATATGGTGAAGTGCCATTCCTCCCCAAATTCCCAGAGCAAGTCCCTGAATTAACACATGGCACTGACACTGTTCCTGCTTATTTAGCTCCTATTTATATTTACTTACTGGGAAAACCTAAAGTGCATTCCCATGAGGCATAATCCTGGCTAGACATCTTCCTTGGGTCAGGAGGCCCAGGAGACAAAATGTGAATTGTTTCTGTAGATGATATTGTTTAATTTAGTCCGTTCTCTTCTTCTGCCTCCCTTCCTTCTATTTGGGTGCTGCCTATAAGATATCAGGTGGGTTAACTTGAAGGGATTTGTGTAATTTCCATAGACTTTTTCAGGATAAGAATTTGAATAAGTAATTGTGATGGGTGAATTTGTGTTTGCACACAGCCTGTCTCGGGCTTTGCTGGGTTGGCTCCTCACAGCAGCACATGTATCTTCTCCAAGTTTGGTTTTCAAAAGGTCTCTGAACCAAGCTCTGTATGCTGCTTCTATAGTTAAACTGAAATGGCTGAAGTACTTCTAGGGAGAGTAGCTGGAGTGTAGGAATCTTGTAGGTCCATCTGACTGTGCCAGAATTGCAAAATTGTTTGTCTTGGTAGTAGCTAGTGCTCCCTTTCCTCCTGCTTTGAGGTAATGGTGCAGAATATTTACTGCCAAAAAATTGTTCATAAAGAGCAGTATTTGCTTGTATTAGTTTGGTTTTTACTTATTCTCTGTAACTTTTGAAGTCTTGGTCCCTTCAGCAACTCCAGTTCTGTGATGTACTCAACAACAGCAGCAAAGTTACCATGTTGAGAATTTGTATTTGAGGATAATCATGTCTTCCTTGAAGGGAAGTGGTGCTGTACAGTGGTGGTCCCCAACAGGTGTCACAGGCCATGAGAAGAACCAGTTAATAAGAGTTTTAAAACTTAGAACTGAATTTAGCAATTGCCACAGAATGTGCCAGGATTTTATGCCAGATACTTGGAAATTGTTTGGATGCTTCTGTGTGCAACATTACTTCAAATGTGTTGTCTGGCTGCTAGACCCCTGAAATAGTCAGATCTCAGTCCTATTTCTGCTCCTGAGCTGAGAGTTAGGATGAGTTGCATGACCCTTCTGTCCAGTTTGCCATCAGTAAAATAAAAAGAATGTATTTCCAACCAGAGAGAACTCTTGAGGCATAATGGAAGCCAAGCAAATCCTGCTGCAAATCTGTTTGTCCATCTGATAGGGTGGGGGTTACCTGTGAACATCTGAGAGTAGATGAACTTCTTGTGGCAAAAAGACCTCAGTGATTCAGGGATTTCATTATCAACAGTAATAATGAGCTTTTCTAAAAGTCCAATTAAGAAGCAGGTTGTAATTCTCATACTCAGGTGATGCTTGAAATAAGATAAGAATATGTTAATTAAGCCTGACACAGTAGCACTGGAGCAGAGTAACTGTAAAACCATTCAACCATTTCACTTTGGTGTAAACCTGTGTGGAGTTAGCACTAACCTTTAGTGGAACTAAGGATTGACTCTGCCTTTGAAATCTCTTGGTCCGCTACAGAATTCAGAGGAACTCGGGTTATCCTGCTTTGAGGTAATGAGGCATATGTGTCTCTTATGTCTCCTTCATTTAGACAGCAAGAGAATTTTGCAGTGCTTGTTGCTGTAAGTCTATGTTGGAGACTCTGGCTAGGCATCTGGAATTCCGAGAGCTCCCTCTCAGTATGAGGAATTGGAGAGCATAAAATGGAGATTGCCCAGCTTGAGTTTTGGAGTGATGGAGCATTTCTTTGAACTTGGGGAGGCTGTGGAAATGCACAAGTCATGGGAGACAGGAGATGGTAAGGGAGGGTTGAGTCAGCTTGGTGGTGTTCTAGAAGATCTGGTAGGGGCTGTTAGCGGGATAAGTTGTTTCTTTTGTGAAGTCTCAGCCATTGAAGCCTTGCTGTGGGCTTTCCAGGGGCTCTTGCAAAGGGAGAAATGACTAACAAGCTCCTGTGAGTGGCCAGATTTTAAATTCTTGCCTCTTGAGTAGGAGTCTTCAAAGTGCCTGCTGCTGTTGCATCCAGTTCTCAACATGGAGGCTTTATTTCGCATAGGTAGGTCACAGACTTCGAAGCAGCAGTTGATAGGTGAATCACATGGGGAAAAAAGCATGCCAGCTTATCTTGAAGAGAAATTCCTTGTGGAGGAGGAAGTGTGTGCTGTTCTTATGCTTGTCATTTGGGTAAACACTATAGGAATTATTAGCTTGTTTCAGATGACCTACGTATTTTGAATTTTTGCTGAGCACCATCACCAATTGCCTTGACCGGGCACAGTGGATGAGTGGGCTGGAAGTGAGAGCAGAGAAGTGCAGTATTATCCCAAAGTGGTCTATGCTAGAAAAGTCAGATAACTTCTGGAATAAGATTCATAAGCCCTTCCTTTGTTAACTATTGCATGTTTATTATTCCCCACTGCTACTTCCCTGGCAGTATACTCATGATAATGTTCTTTGCTTGCTTTGGGTTTTTTTTCCAAAATTTAAATTCATTCCTTTAATTCCTTTTATGTCGTGTCCACTTAAAAATGGTATGCTAAATTAAGTACTGAACATTTATCCCAAGTCAGTTGCTGAAAAAATATAAACAGTCAGGAATGATGAAATATAAATTTGAAGCATTTTTTATACACACACTCACTGACTGTTGGCTGTGGGGAGATACTCATATATATGGTTTCTCACATCCGTGCCTAAATTTGTTGCTATAAGCAACTGATACCGAATTTCACACATAACCTCATGGTATTGGGGTAATCAGGAAAACTTGCTTTTCCTTTCCCTTGACTCGCTACATGAGAAGAGGTGCAGCTGAGCACAGGGTCATGTTCCTGAAACATCCTAGGTATTGCATCTTTCTTGCTCTGAGTACAGCATATTCTAGTGAACAATTTGAGTTTCCATAGTCAGAATTCCTCAAAACAAGACTTTTTGCAAACTTTGCCAAGTTCAGCTCTTGTCTGTAAAGGTCTAATCCTTTAGAGTGAGAAAAGTGTTAATGGAAGGACCTCTCAAATGTAAGCAGGGGAAAGCGAAAGTCATGCATTTGATCCGTTGCATGAGTCACAACATGTCTATAAAGAATTATTTGTGCATTTGTTCATGAATCAATACGTGTGACATGTGAAATTGCTAGATACCTGTAGACAACGACAGGTCGTTCGGTTTCAGTTCCATGATGAAGTTGCTTCCTTCTCACCCTTTCTACTACTGCACTGAGTTGAATTTTACCACATCATCAATGTAAGTTCTAGAGAAAGGTTTAAAATAAAGGAAAAAAGGGTTTTTTTCTGTTCAAGAATCTGACCAGCATTAAACTCCTCTTTTATCGCAGGGAATGGTTTTGATTCCATCTGGTAGAGCTAAAAAATTCCCACACAGGGTAGTTGGTACAGGTACCTGTAGTACTGGAAGTAAGAAGAACATTGTAGATTTTGTATTAGGCATTTTTCCAGCTGTTTGTATCCCGGAACTTTACATTCAGGTGCAAACTGAGTGGATTTCTTGTACTGGACAAGATAAACTTGTGTTTCTGCAAAAAAAAAGTTAGTATAATTTCTAGCTATAAGTGGGCACCATCAGTTAATTCTCCAGGTGATCCCAGAATGCAGGGGCCTTGCAGAAAAATTGTCCTGTGTAAGCTGCTAACATTCCCCTTCAATCATAATGTTCATGGAAAGTTCAAATGGGGTGGTTCTGGAACATCTGCTCCTGTCATTTGCTATCCAAGTGCAAAATGGAGGCAGCAAGATTTAAGCAAATGTGGAAACAACTTTCATTTTCATCTTCATCATGTCAGAACCCCTGTGTGAGACCAGCAAATGCTCATTTGGAGAGATTCTCCTATATCTCACAAAGTTCTCACCTGGTACAGGTGCCTTGGATGTGCTATTGGCGTTGGAGTTCCTGAGAGAGTAGATAGATTTTGGAGGGCAGCGTTTGTGCAGTTTATAAACAAGTGCTTTTCATGGGTGAAGTGATTCACTTTCTGTTGCCACTTGCCAAAAGATTCTACAATTTTTTTAGCAGTGAGACTTTCACGTGGATGGTAGCTAGTGTTGGCACTTCTGTTAAGTCCTGCTGGCCCAGGAGTAAATTCCTGGACTAACCAAGAGTTGTACCTATAACATTTGTGAGCCATCACCTTTGGTGGTGAGGAGCTTGTTGCTTTGCTTAAAAGACACTGTTGCTGAAGAGATGAGATGAAATGTTTTTCTGGTCCTGAGCTATTTGTGTGATCCCTTGAAGGGATAATGGTATGGCTTAAAGAACGTAAAGATGCAATTTTTCCTTAAGGGAATCCTAAGTGTTTGGCTTCTTGACCTATTCAGGTGTTGGGTTTTCTTTCTTTTTTTTTCTTTNNTTTTTTTTTTTTTTTTTGTGCAAACAACTGAGCACATCATTTTAGGAGAAACAAATTTGATACTTAACACTCACAGTGAACACAGAAAGTAAACTTTTACTTTCAGCACATGCCTGCTTGGGAATTTGGGTTAGTAATACCTGGATTATGTCACAGTTTGATAGTGGTGTTTGTCCCTTAAACAGGGGAGGGAGAACTGATCTCTTGAAAAGTTACCTGTTATGGGGTTTCTCTGTGATGGTAAGGCTTCTCCTCTACTCCACCGCTTGAGTCTTCTGTTCAAGTATATAATGAGAAGAGGCTTTGCTGTGTGGAAAGATTGATTGGTGCGAAGTGGTTACTGCAAAGTTAAAAATTCTAAAATAGAATGCATCTTGGGGAAAAGATGCTCATAAGTTATTAATAGAGAATTGGCTTTATCATGTCATTCTTCTTGTTAATACATTCCATTATTAATTGTGAATCTTGTTTTTACATCTTTGTCAAATTTGTCTTCATTTCTTAAGTTAGATCTGTAGGAGGATACTTTTGTGTCAGGATAAAACACAGTGACTTTGCATGATTCACTTTCTCCTTTTAAAACCAGCTTTATTAGAGATCTTAAATAATTTTCAAACTACTTGGATATGTAAAAATGCAGATGTGTATCCAGCAGAGCCTGCAAAGATGCAGCAGACTCCTAAAGTACCTGGTTACAATTTTGGTAAATCTATTCTGGCCTCTTGAGTTTTTTCTTTGGCCTTGTGGCAGCGGCTGCTCTGTGGGCAGGTCACACATGTGTCCATAAATAGCCAAATGGGAAAGGTTGTATTATGGGTACCAGTTGTACTGCAGTTAACACAAATTTCACTCGTTCACTTTCCTAGTGTTAAAAAAAGCATAAAATAGCACATTTAAGTCAGTGGTACAGTCAGCATCCGATAGTCATAATAGCTGGCTTGTGAGATGTAGATGCATTTGAATGGTTAGCTCAGGATCAAGCAGATGCTTGCCTGGAGAGCTGAGCTTGGAACTCCTGCTAGTCAACAAATCTTCCTCAAACCTTAGGCTTCTATAAATATCAGCTTGGCTGGTTTGTGCATGTGGGTAAATAGACCAGTTAGGATATGAACTGATGCAGAAGTACTCCCAAGGCTGGATCATTATCCTGAGAAAAAAATTGTTGAACAATCTAACTGTCCTGCTGCAAATGGCTTCTGAAGCCTCTTAGTGCCCCATGCCATGTCTGGGAGTTTGACCCATGATGCTGCTTAACAATAGTTAGCCCAGAGATTGAGTGTTTATTAGGATGGGTTTGCCTTGTAAGGAAGTTATTTCTAACAATCTTTTCTTGTTTTTTATTAGGGTCCATTAAATAGCGAGTCTTCCAACCAGAGCTTGTGCAGCGTGGGCTCTCTGAGTGATAAAGAATTGGAGGTAAGCAGGCACAACTGCTCGGGGTAGTCGGGTTTAAGGTGAGCATGATCCATCTCAAAGCATGGAAGAAATTGTGTGAGAGTCAATCACAGTTGTCTTTGGAGAGTGAAAGGGACCAGGGAAGTATTTAGCTTGACCCTCCAGGCTTTTGACCTCTCTGGGAAGCTCCTCCTCGAAGCTTCCCACCATTCCAGGCAAGTTTTACCCAATCCAGAACACAGCACTCTTAAAGCTCAGCTTGGGAAACTGTTTTCAGATCACTGGAATAATTTTTTGGATACACATAAAAAGCCAGAGAGCATTAATGGAAAAGTTTGCCATATCTATCAAATATGTGAGTTTGCCTAGGCCCATACAAGGCAAAGCATTTTGTGGGTTGTTGTGTGGAAGTGTGAGGAGATGCAAATTGATGCTTTGTCCCTGGTTAGTCTCACTTCTTTAGGACTAACTATATCAAAATGTTTGTTAAAGCAGCAAAATAAATTGTAGTTGGATTTTTCTTCTAATATTCTATGTTAATAAACCAAAATCTCCAATTTAAGTGCATTTTCTTATGCATTTCTTATGAGCTTCCCCATAGTTACCAGGTAAGTTTTGACTCATATTTCCCTCTATTATATGGCAGCACTGGTATGAGGGGTTTTTGAGAATGCAGTATCTTAAACTCCATAAAGTGTAGTTAATAGTGAAAATCTGAGTATTCATTCTTTGGGTTTTTTTTAATGAACTTTTGTGGAGAGATATAAATTGACCAAGCTGACGTACTCAAATCTCCCATTCCTTGCTTTTTCAGTCTGTAAGAGGTAATATTGTGTGTCATTTTTGTTATGTAAGTACTTGAATGGAAAAACAACTTAAACTGAATCTCATTAATATGCTCACAGCTCCATGGAGGCTGTAAAGGAGCCTGTGGTGTTACAGTCACACCAACGCTGTTCAGGAGCTGCTCTTCACTGCACACTGAGGAGGCAATGTCACTGACTTTTTACAAATACAGGGGCTGGACCAGCAAGTCTCTAGGTAGTTTTGGAGTTTTCAGTCCCCTCATTCTAAAAAATACCTTCTAGACACAATAACCACCTTTGTCTTAACATCCCCTCCATCCTCTTACCAAAACAACACTCTCTCTGTGAGTGCCCACCTGGTAACATGGACTGTAGATGTCCAGCACCCACTGGGGACACGGTAGGTTTAGATTCAGCTTTATCCTTTTTGTCCTGCTAAAGGAGGGAGATTGATTTCTGTGGTTAGTATGTCTAAGTCTTTTGGTAGAGATCTTTAAAGCGTGTACTTTAGATTTGGGTTTCCAAAGAGCATGAAACTTTGGTTTACCACGGACTCTCTGGCCATAGCTTTCCCCCCCCCCAGAGCTGTTTTGCAGTGTTTTTCTCCCTGCCCCCAGGCTATAGTTCAGTGGTGGCTGCAGTGATTGGAGAACATGCAGCTTGTGAATTTTTTGGGACGATTTGGGATAAGAGATGTTATTAAGATGGGAATGGGAATGACAAGACATCTCTTCCCAGTAACTTCAGTGAGCTGCTTCCAGCAGTGCTTCCCGATGTCTACAGCAGGTTAGGCTACAGATGTGACCCTGGTGATGGGGAAAGCACCGTGCCAGGGTCTCCTCAATTCTCACATGTTTAGGCTTGCTAGCCTTGTACAGACAGATAGGCATGACACTTCTGGAGCCCTCAGGCCTGTCAACTGTGCTCTGTATTGTGCCTGTGTGTAAATGCACTGATCAGCTGCCCATCAGGTCTCTGGATGCTCACAGGAATGGCACATGCAGCTGACCCTTGACTTTAATGAGAGCAGGTGAGGAGCAAACAGAAGTCTAGGTGAATTGCTGCATCTGTAATGGCTTTGTCCTGGCTGTTGTCCTGGGATAATTCTTATATCCGTCTGCAGTGTGCTTTGAGAAGAAGCAGGCAAAGTGAATTAGCTTAAGAGACTGTGATTGGACTGCAGATTTGGTTGTACTTAAACCTCTCATAATTATTCCCCTTGTACTTGTACTATGATCCACCTTGAAGGGGTTTACATAGGTTTTTATAAATGGTTGAGCTTGCTCTGCTAACCCTGTGAGATCACTGGACAGTAGAGGCTGGCTTGCAGCAGCTAAAATAGAAAAAATAAAATTACCTCTTTGTTAACCACATTCTCTCCCTCCTGCAGCTTTCTATGAGAAGGTAGCAACTCTTTGAGAGCAGTTGTTTCTTTAAGTACCATCAATAGAAATAAAAGCACCGGAGAAATTAAACAGCCACTGGGGATGTGAAACAGATCATTGTGTTCGGGCATTTTCTTTAAATCTTGGAATAACTGCAGTAACGTTAATTTTTAAGTATTGTTTAACAGACTCCCGAGAAAAAGCAGAATGACCAGCGGAATAGGAAGAGGAAAGCAGAAGCCTACGAGACCAGTCAAGGTAATACATGCTCTGACTCTGCTGAAGGATTGCCACATGCTTGGTAACTCGGGCACAATGTGCACAGGCAGTGTCCTAGGAAACTAATGGCTCTTCTCAAGGGTGTGTCAGGCAGCTTGTTATAAACTACTCCATGATGGTGTATTCTCTTCTGGGAGCCTTGTTATACTTATTGGCAAGAAAATACTTGGCTTATTCACACGAACTCTTGCATATTTATGGGACAGGCTGCCCAGAGGCTGTGTATGCTGCTCTGAAGTGTTGTTTTGGTCCTGTGTCGCTACATATACAGCAGCCAGACTTCAGAATACGGCCTGTACTCTTTTCCTTGCTTTAAAAGACATGTGCCTGCCTTGTTAGAGCAAGTTCTCACCATGATAAATCGGGAACAAGGTGTGCCCAACCCGGCAGTGCTGTCCTGAGTGCTGTGGAACATCTGGCATGTTCAACCCAAGTTCAGATTTTCTAGCAGAGGGGCAGATCTTGATTTCTTTCATTCTTCAACAAGAAAATAATGAGAATTGTGTTGACAGAACTGCTTTGACGATATGATAGTAAGAAAAAAAGACTAGGTTTTAATGAGCTGATGTTAAGCCACTGCTAATTATCTCTCAAACTCTTACAGGAGTGCTTGTGAGAGATATAATATGCAGTAATTTATCTGAAGGCAGAGGAGTAAAAGTATCCTTTGCTCTCTCCTTTTCTTGAAGGAAATTTTGGAGAACCTATGCAGCAGTCAACACCTTTAGTGTTTTCTAAGTACTTCATCAAGTGCAAATGCTGTTTGATTGGATCTGACTTATTTGGAATTGTGAGTTAATTGAATTGTCAACTGTAGAGCCTCCCAAAACCAGCACAAGGGCTGTAATCCTGGGGCGGGTTTTTGTTGTACAAAAGCTTTATTGTGATAGGTGTTGCACTGAACAGGAAAAGGAGTGTCAAAATGTAGGAGAAGGTTTTTAGAATGGCATGGTAACTTCTCTTCTTAAAAGTACAACTCTTATTTTAATCCTTTGCTTTCCTTTTTAGGGAAAGGCACTCCTAGAGGCCATAAAATTAGTGACTATTTTGAGGTAAGAATCTTTTCATTGACAAATCTGCCCTAATTCACATTTTGCAAAATCTGTAGATAGAAGTTTGTGATGTGACATGTATTACTGCTCTGTCATTGGGATCATGGATTGAGGATGTCAACCTGATATGCTCAGATCTGATTAGGCAGAGAATATAAGGAAGCTCATTTTTTAATTAACATTTAATTGAACAGTTGATAGGGCATTTTTTCACTTAAGTATAGGTTTGTGGTTGATTTCCATTGGAACTTGTATCTCGGTTGAGAATATTTCTTGGTTTGTAAACAGTTTTGATAAGGGTCAGGTGTTGCAAAGGAGCCAACCTGCACAATCCTACTGATTGGAATGGAAAGTTGATTACAGAGTTCCCTCTTAAGAAAAACTTCCCATGAGAGGCTGGCACCACAGGGGCCAAACAGATGAACATTCTGAAAATCAGTGTTCTTTTTGCACTGCATAATATCTGAAGTGTTTCTA
Source organism: Bombycilla garrulus (assembly GCA_013400315.1). NCBI lineage: Eukaryota > Metazoa > Chordata > Aves > Passeriformes > Bombycillidae > Bombycilla > Bombycilla garrulus. The sequence goes on from VXBU01007931.1 coordinate 112,567, forward strand.
GGGCTGCATAATCCAGAGCTGTAGCTTTTCTCTTAAGTTTGTTCTTTATTTTATGGAGTAATTTGGAGTCAGAAATTAAGTGCTCACTAGTGCTTACTTCTTTCCTGGGTAAATTTTTTTAAGAGCGGTACACTGTAGGGGTTTCCATACCAACTGGAGCAATTCCCCAGCTCCTTACCTATCCTGCCTTTTTAACAGTGACTGGCACAGGTGCTTCAGTGGAGATGAACATTCCCTACCACTCCTGTGGTGCACATCAGACATGTCTCGTCACAGGGAATGGGCTTCCTAATTCCAGAGAGTAAATAACTGATCTATGGCCAAGCAGGTTTATATCTTTCTTGTGTTACAAAGGAAAATGTACTCAGTGCAAATACAAGTGTTTGTCTTAGATACTTCTGTTATTTTGAAAATTCTGTGAACTGCTAAGGTTTACCTCTTAATTTATGTTCAGTTTATGTAAATTATTCTCTGAAGCCTATAATGCTTCATTTTCAAGATAAATGTGTTTCTTCCGTCTGTGTTAAATTTGGTTAAATGTAGTATTTCTGTGGAATTCCTGATGATCAAATCTGTTTGTGTGCCCAGTTTGCTGGGGGCAGTGGCCCAGGAACCAGTCCCGGTAGAAGCGTGCCGCCTGTCGCCAGGTCCTCTCCACAGCATTCCCTGTCCAACCCATTGCCGGTGAGTGTTCTTGGGGACACGGCTGGTGGCCTGGCATTGGTTAACTTGGTGGCCATGCTTCAGACAGGTAATACAAGGTTCTGTACAGGGAAGTGTCTCTTGGTGAGTGATTTGGCTTGTTCTCCATTTTAAATCTGAAACTGGGTTCTGAGAGCAAAGCCATGTCTAGGACCCTGGGACAGTGGCTAGTCCAGCCATAGCTGGCATAAATGTCTGAGCCTAAACTGTACAGAAAGAATATTTCTAGCATACTGTGTGGGTACAGAGGGATGCCGGTCCTTAGTAAAGGTGGAACTGACCCATTAGTGACCCTCTATTCTATTGTAGCACATGAACTTCTCTATGGAGTTGGGAGTATGTTGTGTGTTTGTGCAGCACTAGTCAGGGATATTCTGATCTTGATTAGACCCCTTGGGTATCTTGAACAATGTGCCCACCACAGTTATTTTGGGAAGGCCTTTTACTTCTGTTCGTGTGCACGTGACTTGCAAGGGGCATTAGCAAAAGCTTGCAGAGAAATGTGTGTACATGCACAACTGGTGCTAGTTTTTGGCATATAATTCTGCTTTACGTGCAGCATTTTTGCGTGGTCTGGATGTGAAGCAGTAACCAGTTTTTTAAACCATTTTAGGACAGAGCAGCTAAAGAAATTTGTTGCAACTAGCAAAGTGGTATTCAGAGGCCATGTTGCCTTAGCTTTGGTCTTGACCATTGGTTGGGCCCCTTTTAAAAAATTTTCAGTGTTTGTTGAGTGTCACAAAGGTCTGTGGGAAAGGTTGGTACTCCCAAAGCCAAATGCAAAGTCTTGAGTGATTACATTATTCTTCAGAGACCTTTGTGCAGCTCCTGAATGTACTGAACTAAACTTCAGCATTAAACACTGCTCAGAATCCCATGTGTTGCTACATTTCAGAAGCATTGTAATGGTGCTTGAAGGGGGAGTTTCACATATGCTTCTAGATACTTTATGTTTCTAAAAATTAAAATACATCCTATTAATTGAATGGACTTTCATCCTGTCATGTATCAATTCATTAATATGTCTCTTTAAAGAGAAGGTAATGATAAAATAATCTCTGAATGTTGCAGCTGTGTGAGGGTTAAGGGACAGTTCATTATTCCAGCAGATTAGATAACCAACAATGGGACAAGTGGATTCTTCCTTTGGTTTTCTTCTTCTACACTTGTATGTGTTGAGTGGATAAAAGTTGAACAGAGAGTTTCTGTTGAGTATTGATGTCGTAGTTAGTTTCAGCCAGGCCAGTTGGTCTCCTTACACAGGTGCTTATCTTCTGTTCTTTACTCTTGAAGCTAAACCTGTGATATTTGCTTATTCATAACAAACTATTCCGGGCCTTTGCAATATCTGTCCTCTTCTTACAAACTGAGTGTCAGTGGTTTGATCTAATCCCCAAAAAATTGGGGGGATGAGTGAAAACTGGAGGACACTGAGTGTCTTAGCCATTAAAGGTTTCAGTGTGATCTTGGAACCAGAGTGTTAAAGTGTCTTTCACATGATACAAACCTTCTCCAGACTTGAACTAATCTGTACTGTACTGGAAAATTTCTGCAATCAGAACTTGCAGAGGAATTGTAATGGCCTCGGGATGCTACTACTTCTCTTCAAATCTCTTGGCTGGTTTGGATTGCCTCGCTTCTCATTTGATTACAATGATCTGCAGGTCTTGAGACTCTTGCGCGGCCCTTTCTCAGAGGCATTTGCCTGGCCTGGAGTTACAGCTTGGATGATTATTACCCAGATTGCCGAGTTTTAGAAGTGATGGCATGCCTTTGGAAGCCAGGGCACTGAGATGCTGAGTGTTCTAATCACTGTAGCTCAGATGATTCTTGTTGTTAAACTCAGTTCCTTCACCACAGTTGGAAAACTTATCTACTGCAGGAGAAAGGAGCTGGCCCTTAAGACATGTAATGGACTTTTAAAGTATTTTGGGAATGAAAATTAGTACTTAGCTTACCTTGCAGGAGATGGGCCCCAGCTGTAATGACAGAAGTGAGCTTACCCTGATGTCTGGGTCCTAGGCATGGTTAGGTTGCTGCCACTTAGCACTTCTGACTCAGTTTACTTTAGCAGAATAGCAGTGTATCATCAAATTGTCTGTTTGAAAATAAGTCCTTAAGAAACATAAAAAAATATAATTGTGAATGAATTGACCAAAACCTCAGTGTAGATTTTTGGACCTGCAATCTGTTTTGCCCCACTGACTCTGAAGCGCATGTATTTGGAGAGGAAGAGGCTGTGTTAATTGACAAGGAATTCTGTCCTGTGTGTTCATTTGTTAGGGTTTTTTCAATTGTTAACTTAATTTCCTTGTTGCTGTCTGCCATTGGAAAAATCACTGCGGGAGTCCTGTTTGAGTTATCAGATCCTCACCATGCTGCCTGCTCATTCCTGAGCTGCTGCTTCGCTGACAACAGTTTTGGCAGAGTCAGAGAATCACCTTTTTTTTAATTAAAAAAAAAAAAAAAAAGTAGTTCATTGTCTGTTTTTTGACTGTGTTGCAGCGGCGAGTGGAGCAGCCGCTGTATGGGGTAGACGGCAGCACAGCCAAGGAGCCGCAGGAGGAACACTCTGCTCTGCCAACGCTGATGTCGGTGATGCTGGCGAAGCAGCGGCTAGAGAATGAGCAGCTGGCACAGAGGGGAGGTGGCCTCTGTTTTACTTTTGTCTCGGTGAGCAGCTCTGAAAAGATTTGAATCCTAAGGCATATGTCTAGTTAAGGGATGGGGAATTTAAAGCTTTTCTGCCCAAGTGCAGCCTCATTTTTTCTGATCCCAGTCTGTCACCTTCTGGTAAGTTCATCTTCCTTGCAAGGCGCTCTAGGTCCCAGACTTTGCTTGTTTAATAAAATGGTGTGAGTTTTAAGTTAACAGCTCAAAATCTTACATAGATCAAAAAGATGTCATCTGAGAGGATAATCTGATAGATGCGAAAAGCAAAACATGGAATTATAGTAGTCTTGTTGTGAGAACTGTTTGGTTTGGCCTTGCTTAATCTCAGCTGCCATGAATTATATCAGCCTTTTAAAAGCTTTGTCCTCAGCAGGTTGAGCCAGGCTTTTTGGAAGAAACTGATTGTGCTTTTACTGAACGGAATCTCTAAGTCATCCTTAAACCTGAACATGAAAGTGTGGTGCAGGCCAGGCTGCAGCTCCAGTGTGGAGATGAATGTATCTGCATGGGCACTGGTGGTCATGCTGAGGGACATGTAACAATACACAACTTTCTTTTACAGGCCCAGCAAGGCAGCCCATCTTCTACTGGATCAGGGAACACTGAGCATTCCTGCACCTCCCAAAAACAGATTTCCATCCAGCACAAACAGTCACAGGTATAGCTCGCTAGACAACATCGCTCTTGGATGTGAGGTTGAAGCTTGATGCAGCTTGTCTGCTGTGTTAGAGGGTGCCTCTGCTAGTGGACATGTTTCCAGTGAGAAGAGCCAGTATTCCCAGCTCTATCTGTAACTACTGAGTGAAGTTAATTGCTCTGAGCTTTGTTCCTCATCCTGTAAAGAATGTTTTCAGTTGCTGCTGCTGGAGTTTGTCCAGTCTGCTACTGAGGCTTTTCTGTGTCAGTGCTGTGGGCAGTTTTGTCAGCTGTGTGTGATTGTGCTTGGGAGAGGAACACCTCAGCTATGCCTGTTTCTGCTCTGTTGTATCCTCAATGTTCTTCCTCTCTCTGGAAGTGAAGGTGAGAAGGAAACCTGAGTGATAGTTGACAATGTCTCTGTTCAAGCGCTGGGTCTGTTTAGGCTCTGGGTCATGGATGCATCACATTGCTTACAGTACAGATAGCCATAGTCTGGCTGGCAGCTCTTTGACCTCTGCGGAGTCCAGTCATGGAATAGTTTGTCCTTTCAAGGCTGAACATGGTGTATTCCTGAAAGTGCTTCCCAGCAACTTCACTGACCTGGAGTCAAGAAGAGGAGTAGCTCTTCTAACTACATTGCTATCTTTTTGGTACCTTTTAAATTACTGAGATTCTTTTACCTGTGTCATCTTCTGTTGCTTACCAGGGTGCCCAGCTTTATCTGCAATGCACCTGGTTTATCTCTTCTCCAAGCCTGCTTTTAATCTTTAGAGTTTCATGTCAGATCTCTCTGTGTCTTCCCTTGAGCAATTTTTAAACAATCATTTCTTCACACCAGTCTGTGTCAGAGATTATTTTTTTGCTGGGAGGGTCCATTCTTCATTAACCCTGCAGGTGGTACAAGTTCTCTGTTCACCCAGGACAGCAATCTTCCCCCCTGGGAGTACTCACTTGCTCAAGCCTGGGCTCTGTTGTGTCACTAGGGTCACATTTGTTGTCTGTATTGTTAAAATGCTGGACTGGGAAGATCCCTGTTTCCTGACAGTGCGTGGACAGGTCTGTGTGTGAGAATGATGCCTCAACTCAAGAACCTGCCAGAGATTGTCAGTCTTTGCTGTCCCAACACCCATGCTTAAAACAGTGGTCCTGCCTGGAGGAAAACAAGGTGTTTTTATTTTCTTTTGTGCTTAACACAGCCACAGGGTCTATGTTCTTAGCAAGACATTATCTGCCTGTGTTCAGCTTCATGATATTCCCCAGAGGTCTCAGTAGAGCATATATGTGCAAGAAAGAATCTAGCAAGATGTTTGGTTGCGTGATGAGGACATGTACACATTCTTGGTTTTTCCCTTCCAAACCTGTTTGAAGTTGATAGAGTTAAAAAATAGATAAACTTCAGTGATTCCCAACTTGAATCACTTGTGGCAGTGCCAAAAGCAAATCAGCATGATGTGATTTCTTCAGTGTTTTCAGTTAGTTCTGGGGCTTGAGTGCTCTGAGGTGACTTGGGGTGAAGTCATGTAAGAGTGTGTCCTGACTTCATCTGACACAGGGCAAGCATGTCTGTGCACTTGCCTAAATGAAGTAACAGTCACTTACTTAAGAAACTTTGCTGTTTGGCCACCAGCTCTTCACCAGGTTTTCTGCAGACATCCTGCACCATGCCTCCCATGGCAAAGCTTTTCCTGCAGGCAAGGAAGCATGAACCAAGTTGGCTTAGAGGTGAGGTGACCTGCCCAGGCTGCCTCTTTGTCTCTTGGGATTTAGGCCCATCTTGCTTGACGTGCTGGATGCTCTGTTTGAGCTTTTCCATACTGGGCATATGTCAGAAAGCAAGTCAGCCAGGTTTGTCTCTTACTCCATGGTGTTGGCTTCCAGGCAAGCTTGAAATTTGGAGGACAGTTATATAACAGCTCCACAGGTAAGTCTCTGCAGTCTCTTCTCAGAAACTGAATAGGTGTGTGCTAACCACAAGTGTGAAATCTGTGTGTGCAGTCCTGAAGAGTTTCCTCTGTGTTGAATTGGCTGTTTTAGATTCTGTGTTCATGCACATACTGACTCCTTCCCCTTCCCCACCCTGTAACTAGAGTGCGGAATCAAATATTCAAAGAATATATTGTGTGTCTTCTGTTCCTGGGTATAACTCACTTCACTGCTTCACTGAAGGTATTGGAAATGTTCTGCACCCCATAAAACCTTCCAGATAGTTTTCATTCAAAAGCTATAAAGCTCCTGTCCCCAGTGGGTACTAATACATCATTTTATCAGAAGCAAAGGCTTGTGCCCAATACTCTTGCTGTCAATCTGTTACAATATTTTAAGATGAATACCTGCATTTTCTGTCAGGAGCACTTTAGAGCCCACAGGTGTTGCCTTTGTCTGCAGGTAGTTGTCTGTGCTCATGAAAGACCATAAATTTGATATTCCAGCTAAGGGCTGGGATTTGATGTGGAGTTGTTGTCTTCCTTTTTTTCTGTACAAGCTCTCCTGCATAGAGACCACCAAAGAGTGTGCAAAATTCAATTATAAATGTAAAATTCACAGGACACACAGAATATTTTAGGCTGTTGAGAGCTACCAGTTTGTGCTCTTCAGAGCTCTATGCTGGCTGACTGTACCTCCTGTGCTGGAGGAACCCACCATGCAACAACAAAGTGAATGATGGAGAACATTCTTCCCCTGAATGCCAGGATGGAGGGGATCAGTTCTTCTGAGACCCAGCAGTTCAGATCAGAGGGGGTTAAGCTGGGACTATTACTTAGTGCTGACTATTCGAAACATTATCCATATGTCTTAAACATGGTTTATGGTGATTTTTCCCTACAGTCTGACCTCACAATGGAAAAAATATCTGCACTAGAAAATAGTAAGAACTCTGACTTGGAGAAGAAGGAGGGGAGGATAGATGACTTATTAAGAGTAAGTATTTAAAGTGGGACAACTCTTCTAAAAGCTGCTATTTGAAGGTACTTAGAATGCTTGTGCCAGCCAGACTGCAGAGCAGGGGCTTATATACCAGCTGTAGAACCAACACTTGCAAGGTTACCAGTAGGATAATTGTCTGGCCTGTGGACACTGTTTGGGCCTGCTTGAACCTAAGTAGTATCTGGGGATGTACAATGCAGACTTGTTGTACCTGAATTGTATGTGTCCTCAGCAGTTCTGGCCTCCTTTTGATCTGTTGCATGCTTGTGTATGTTGCTGGCTAACCTAAGGGGTTTGTCTGCAGAATTCAGAGAATCATGGAATCATTAAGGTTGGAGAAGACCTTGAAGACCACCAAGTCCAACCGTCAGTGTAGCACCACCATATTCTCATTAAACCACATCCTCAAGTGCCACATCCACGCGTGTTTTGAACACTTCCAGGGATGGTGACTCCCTTTTCCCTCCACGCAGTTACTCCCTTCTTCTTCTAAATCCTAAGTCCTGTGCCTTTTGTTTCGTAGCATGTCCAGTAGCCTTTCAGTAGCCTGGGAAGCCATGTTCTGAAATTCTCATTCAGGAGAATCAAAGACATCCTTTGGCCTAACCAAAAGAATAAAGCTCTTAACCCATTAGTATTCTTCAGTAAAAAATAAATACCTTCAAATCAAGAATCTTGTTTTATTTGAGGAGTTCTAATTGACTTGGCTTTCATCAGCTGGAGAGGCAGCTCTTGTGAAGTGTTGAAAAGCATTAGAAAGCACATTAAAGGGAGTAGAGGGTAGGCTTTGTGTGTGTCTGGTATCAGCATCTGAAAGCTCAGTCAAGTTCACGGAGACATGGGACACATGTGAGCTTGTGGGAAGTAATCCATGAAGCAGGAAGTAATTTTTTTAATATATATTATGTTTTTACCAGACTATTAGTTGGAAGGGAAATTGTTAAATTTAACTCTGTTAATGAAAGTGGTTGCACATACAGTCCTGCTGCATGCTGTGGTGGTGTGAAGCAGTAGCTGCCACTGGGAGCAGTCTGTAGAAGGGCTGATGGAAAGTGACTCGAATTAACTGATAATGCAAAGAGTTCCCCTATCCATTTCTTCTGCCAGTATTGTGGCTAAGGAGGGAGGATAGTCCAGCAATGACTAAGCTGTTTTGAGACTTCATAGCTGTGGCAAGGTCTTAAATGTTTAACAAAAAAAAAAATTAAATTACTTTTGCTTGCCTTTTGCCTCTGTACCTTAGTTCCTTACACGTACACGAAGGATGACAAAGGTTCCCTGTTTTAGAGGGGTGTTAAGATGTGAGTTAAAAAGTTAAGAGTTTGTCTTGGGTGTTTTACTAAACAAAACCTGTTCTTTTATCCTGCTGGTTTACTGACTTCGATCTGATCCCCATGGCTAGCTGGAGAAACTTCTTCCTAAGTGATGCTTAGTTTGGCAATTCTGAGTCGTTTAAAGTCACAGGCTTTGTTCTCTGTTGACTTTTAGGCCAACTGTGATTTGAGACGGCAGATAGACGAGCAGCAAAAGATGCTGGAGAAGTACAAGGAGCGGCTAAATCGATGTGTAACGATGAGCAAGAAGCTTCTTATAGAAAAGGTGAGCAGGGCACACCTCTGCAGTGACAGTTCATGTCCTTGAAAGCATCTCTGTCTTCTTAGCAGTAAAAACCGGCTCCTGTTGCTTTAGTGATAAAAGATAACTGGAATTCTGTCTTGAATTCTCTGCAAACAGGAATGTAATCCAAAGACTGAAGTGGTTCAGAATGTTCAGATTTGGTCACTTTGCACAGTGGCAGAGTGATCTCTTGCTTAAAGGAAGGAGCTCTAAATGCAGCAGGCATTGCTTAATCTGGAAACTCATACTCTTGAAAAGCAACTGTGCAGCTCTTGGAATGCAGGAGCAATGTCCCATTGTACAGTGGAATTGCAGATATGCCCTGGGACATGGGCAGGTGATTTAGACCTTTCCTTCTTTCAAATGGCAAAGTTGGGGATCGTTGCTTTGTGTAACACTGAAAATAGCACGCTAGGGACAGTGCCAGATTCACCAGCATCCAGCTTGACTCAGTACTGAAAGATTTCCAGCTTTCCCGATGGTTAAACAGTGGGGGGGGGGGGGGGGTNCCTGTTGGCCAGTTACAGCTATTGTTTGTGGGCACCGGATGGGCAAAACTACCCTGGTGCTGGCTGGGACATGCCGTCTGTTTGAGTTGATTTTGTCACAGAGCTGATTGTTCTTGGCTGAGCAGGACTTCCCTCTCCAGAGTGGTGACCTAGCTGAGATTGTGTCACTTCTGGACATGATACAATACTAGGACTGAGCTGGCTGGCTGATCACTGTATCTTAGTCTTAATAGTGATTCAGGGTACATTTTCTTTCTTCGTCTCCTGAATAAGGGCCTGGTCAGAGCCAGGCCTGCAGTCTAGCTAAGCCACTGATACAAAGGGACAGGTTTAATCCTAATGCCAGGCTGATCTCAGCTATCATAGGATGGGTGAGCTGCCCAGGCAGTCATCAGGAGGGAAGAGTGAGGCTGAAATATCATGATGAAGGTGAACAAATGTCTGCTAGATGAGTGTGAAGCAACAGCAATAGTTTGATCAGTGATATTCAGCTGAGTTTCAGATAATTAGAACTTAAATAATAAGAAGTGGTAAGAATTGGTGGTGATGTAAAATGCAGCACAGCCCTTAGCTAGTAATTTATGGCTTGTATTTTTACTAGGCTTTATTTTGCTTTCAGTCAAAGCAGGAGAAGATGGCATGCCGAGATAAGAGCATGCAGGATCGATTGAGGCTGGGGCACTTCACCACGGTGCGGCACGGCGCGTCCTTCACCGAGCAGTGGACAGATGGCTATGCCTTCCAGAACCTCATCAAGTGAGGAGAAACAGGATTGTGTTTAACTTCAGAGACACAAATGGAAAAAATCCCTAGCAGTTGTGTGTGATGTCTTGCACATCAGAATGTGAGAATGGTGTGACTGATGCATGGAAGGATCAGACAGGAACTCCTGACAGTGGGGAACTTTTTCACACTGAAGTGAGAAATCTGTTTCCACTGAAGCTTCCAGAGACTTGAGCTGGAATTAAATGGTTTGAGTTGTCCTCTGGGTCAACTGTTGTTACCTGTCGGGAATCCTCAGTGCGCCCACCCAGCTGTGGGTGCTTGGGGTGGAGAGGTGAATCAAAGTCTCACATATATTGTGAGTCAGCAAATTTGATTGGCATCCTTGCATATATTGGCCAAAAAAGGCTAATTGTCTTGCACTCTTTTTTCTTAAGTAGAAAGTAGAGAAGCTTGAAAGAGAAAATTCATACTATTTAACTTGTTTTGCCTTCTGTAACAGTGATCAAAGGGGCTGCAGAAACCTGGAAATGAAGATGAGAGACCCTTTATGCAGGATGTTAATGGAGATATCCAGTCAATTCTCACCTGGCCTAGACCTTTAAGTATGACTTGGCAAATTGCTTGCACTAGAGAGCTATGTGTGATCCTTTAAAATCACATTGCTTCTCTGTATCCTGATAGGGAGGTGCAGCTCTTGTTAGGGACAGATTAAGGACTTTATAATTCTTCATTAGTTTGTGCTATAAGACATGGAAAAATACTTCTGGAATACTTACCTGCAGTCTCAGTTCCTTTTTGAAAGGAAATTAGGTGTGCAAATGCTTAGGTCATTTAGACTTGAAATTTCAGAGAGCTTTTATCACTGTAAAATGTTTCAAGATACATTTAATCTTGGAGGAAAGACAGTTCTGTAGTGAAATGAGGAATGATGTTGGTTATATTTCAGAGAATTCAGGATAGCTTAACTGTACTTTTGAAGGTAGGGATACTTTCACAGACTTCAGGAATTGTTTTAACAGGAAAATCTGAGATTTCGAAAAGAGGCTTCTAGGAAAAAGTGTGTTCAAAGTTAGTGACTTGCCATGGATCCTAGGTTTCCGTGGGGTTAGCAGCTCCTTTGGATGTCCTCTGCATGAATTAAACTTTTCACTTACTGAAAGATTTCTGTGAGCCAGGAAAAGAATCCTGTTTTATGTAAAAATACTTTCGAAACTATGACTCATCATGTTTGGCACATCCCCCTTTTCTGTACAAAGATATTTTGTTACAAGTCTTACAAGTACAACTGATTTGAAATTCATGGCTCCAATCTGGTGAGAGCAGATGCTGAAGACAACCAAGTGCACACCCTTAGTTATCTGTGTCGTGTTTTTTGTACTCTCTGCTTTTCAGGCAACAGGAAAGGATAAATTCCCAGCGGGAAGAAATAGAAAGACAACGAAAAATGTTAGCCAAGCGGAAGCCACCAGCAATGGGCCAGACCCCTCCAGCAAGCACCGAGCAGAAGCAACGCAAGAACAAGACCAATGGAGCAGAAAATGAAACGTAGGTTCTGTGGCCTTCTTGGTGCATTGCAAAGCCACATGCTTTGATGAGAGCACAAAATATCTCCTGCGAAGTGGAATCTTGCCCTTGCCTCCAGGCCTCTCTCCATGCACAGATCAATGTTGTGGAATTAGCCTGGCATGCAGCAACATCTGGCTCCAGTTCTAAATAGTTTTCATTGAAGGATCGCTGCTGAGGCCAGACTTTGTATGTGCTTAACTTTCTTTTTTTGTGAGTCCAGTAATTTTTTCATATTCCTGTTGTGCTCAGGTTTGAAAAGTGGGCTCTGACTTTAGTGTTTCAAGTTCAGAATTGGTATCAGGGTATATGTGGTGCTTTTTTTTTTTAAGGAAAACAAAATTGTACACATTTAGAAGCCTTGGTTTCTGTGTATTTACTGTGGAGAACTCTGACTTAAGAGTTTTGAAACAATTCATTTGGGATGCTGAAGGAATAAGATGCTCTCTATAACGACAGTGCATTGAGCATTGGCCTGTTCTCCAGAACAGTTCTTCACACATACCGTGACTCCGGGAAATGGTGGAAGTGCTACTCTTCTCTTGGATTGTTTTTTCCCCTGCCTCTTTTGAAGTTACTGGTGCTCTAAGAGACTTGATATTCTTCTAGAGTAAAGCTGGGACTCGAAAGAAATTTAGAACATGTATTTTTCAGAAGTTTTTGTGAGTTAGAAATACATTCAGTCAGACTTAGCCCTACCTTCTCCTAGTTCCCTTTACAGACTTAATTTTATTGCTGTAGACTAATACCATAACCCTCATTGACACTTCTCATTTTTCATTAATAAATCTCCTGGGCTTGACTTGACTTCAAAGTTCCAGAAACCCTTTGAATTCTTGGTCTTAATTATTAAAAGGACATGTGAAGCAAAAGCTCCCATGCCTTCACAGTCTCGGCATACATAGCACAAGGCTGGGTGAATCCTGATATTGAGGGTGCCCTTGGCTCCAGGGCCCCCAAAATGGGGTACAGGTACCTGCAGATCAGGTGTGTTGTGTTGGAGAGCACTCTGTGCTTTTTGCAAATAACTAAGTTGGTTGGAGACATTTCCCTCTCGTTCTGGCCAAGGGAGCCTGAAAAGAACTAAATAAAACTTCAAAGTTATCCTTTTGTATTGTGAGATTTGAGCTGGGAGAAGCAAATGGAATGTCTGTACATGGATATTTTGAAACATTGCTATTCACTGTGGCAACTTTGCACTTCCAAAGGGCAGGATGAGCTTTCCCCATTTTTGTGGGATTTTTCTGCAGCAGTGTGGTGCAGCTGTAGTGTGGCTTATTCTGGAGACATGGCTGCACAGGTCCTGATGTGCCCTGGGAATCTTGGTCATGTCTGTGATGCTTCTGCTGTGAGCCTGCCTTGGCATAATCCAGCTATATTATGCTCTACTAGGAAGCCTCTTGGTCTCCCAAGCCTTTTTCTCTGATTCTTGTTGGTTTATCATTCTTCAGTGCTACATTTTAGAGTGATACCTTTGTAGTTTAGAAAAGCTTCTTGCCATATGCTTGATTAAAAACTGCTTGCCAGGGTATGGATATGGTTCATTAAAACGGTGACCGGGGGTTGCCTGCCTTGCCCGGGTGGCCTGCCTGGGTGGCAGTCAGACCCCCGGTACCGCTTTAGTTTGCCCGGACAGCGAGGTCCCGGTCTCGGTCCCAGGAGCAGCTCTTGTCCTGAAGACCTCCGGCAGACGCCCTAGCCGCGGACTATCCTGGCAAGCTCAGCCTGAGGCTATCAGGCGGTTCAGCTCTTTTAGTGATTTCAGCTCTCAGTGATATTCAGCTCGCAGCTTGCCAGGTAGTCGCTTTGCTAGCTCAGGGGTGAAGAGACGAGAAGAGCCAAGCGGCGCATTCCACGAACTCTTTATTGGGGGTTCCGCAAAGGGGTCCAGGAACGGCGTCTTCTCTCGAACTGGGCAGAAGTAGGGGTTTTTATAGGATTAGGTAGGATTGGGATAGCTAGCCAATAGACTGGGGTCTTGGTGATTTGACCTGTAGCCTTTGGGTTTCTGGAATGTAGCCAATAGTGTTACAGGGAGATAACAGAGGGTCTTAGGAAGTATGGTTTAGTACATGACTATGCATTTTCTCTCCACGGAGGCCTTGCTAGAGGCTCAAAGATTGCAACAGTTCACGTGGAGCATTGTAGCTTATGTGAAAACACTGGGGTTTTTGCAAGTCAGCTGTAGCAACTGGACTGACTGACTGCTTGCTGAATCATTAGTTACCCAGTGAGTGCATTTGTTGGACCATTATGTATCAAGAACAAAATGTTATGATTTCTCGAGGGAGGCTTTTCATTGTGGAACTCTTACAGAGACTGACTTTTAGGCAATTTAAATATAAATGTTTCTAAAAGTTGAATGAGAAGCGGACAGCCAAATTCCTTTTTGATTTTTGGTTCCTCTTAGGTTTTTATGGTTGTTGCTGTGTCTTAAAAAAAGAGGAAGGTCCCATGATGCAAACTTAAACACAAGCTCTCCCAAAGTCTGTTTTCTAGCCTATGAATAAGGAAAGAGTTTTTGTTCAGGAATATAAATTTGCTGGGGCTGGTTGAGATTCATTAGGGCAGCTTGGGCAGCCTTCAGCTGCGCTAGAGGTGGGTAGGGTGTTTCCAGCATGTTTCTGTGAAACTGGGTGGTATTTGTCTCAGAGCCCCCTTCATTTTTGTGATGGTTGCTGTGACAGACAGCTGTTTTGGGCAGTGGTGCCTCGTGATGCTCGTTACATCTCTGCCCTGATGAGTAGACTGATGGTGTTTTGTTACTTGTGCGCAAACATATGTGCAAACCTTGTTTGCTGGTTTTTACTCAGTTTTCTCTTTATTCCTTACACACCAGCAGTAACTAAATAATCACAGACTCACAAAGACCTAAACTCTTGGGATGGTCTTTTAGATTATCTGGATCTACTTAAAATTCAGGTTGTGTGTGTGAATTAAAGTCATAGAATCACAGAATATCCTGAGTTGGAGGGAGATGCCCAAGGGTGATCAAGTCCAGTTCAGGGCCCTCAGCAGTTTTATATAAAATGAGACAACATGTGACCATTTTTGGTACTGGCTTTATTTCTTATGTATCTTTAATTTGTAATAAGCAGCTCCTTCTGCTCAAGATTCTTTCATGGGGAATTTGGCTTATGAGTTTTCCATTAAATTTATCAGGTAAGAACTGCTTTAGGCCTTTTTTCAAGTACCTGGGATCTCTCTGCATTACCAACAGAGGGAAGGTGGGACATTTCAAGATGAGCACTTGATGAGCTGAATGCTCTCTCCTCTCAGTTTACTGAGTAAGGTCTGCTTGCACAGACGTAGGACTCAGTCCCCCCTTGAAAGGAGTTGAGGTATTGATGGTCTGGAAGCCTCCTGCACTAACCTTGTGTGAAGTACTGTATAGAGCATAAAAGCTGTTGCAGAAATTCTCTTGGGATATGCTTTGAACTCAGTTTAGGTTTAAAATAAGATATTTGTGTGCAGTCATATGCAGGTCTTGTTTATACAAAGTGAACACATGCAGTTGGTAAGGGTGTCAGTCATAGCTTTACGTTCATATGTGATGTTTTTACCAAATTCTGTGTTGGTAGTGATGAGACAGTTAGTTAATATAGTGATTCATTTTTCTAATCCTAAAGATCTCAGCATGTTGCTGCATTTCACTAGTGATGGGCTCTGTCACTAGTGTACACGTAGTGTAAGGCTGTGCTTTGTCCTAGGTGGCATGCTTAGCATGGAAGACGCTGAAAACATTGTGAAACTTCTTCTGACCAACCATGTAGAGCAGAAACCTTGCCCATCATTTACTATCAACAAAATAGGAATTATTCCCCTTATCTCACTGCTTGTCCTAACTACACATGAGGTCAAAAATACAGTAAATTTCCCAAGGCTACCCAGGAAGCCACCTGGCAGAACCTGAAACAGGAAAATGTTCTGAATTTCAGGTCATTGTTCTTTTTGCAGTGGCTGTGTGCCCAGGTGTGCTTCTAGTCTCAGAGTGAAATAGCTAGGTTGAATTATCCAGCTTTTATTACAAAGAAAAATTTGAAAATGAGTCAATAAAGCAAACTTTACATGGAAGAATAAGATGTGGAATATTTGGGCTTCACTTTTCTATATTTAGATTATGGTTTAGCTGTCTTGTTAAAAGTCAGTCAGTGGCCTGGATAGGTGTTATTAGAGACTTGAATTTGAAGTTAATGGATATTGTTGAGGTTTAAGGTTTTATTCTGCTTTAGACTGATTATTAAAAAATAAAGGTTGCAGAGTTTGTCTAAAAATTTTCTGCTGGCAGTTGATGTACTCTGTGGAGTTGTTGCTTCCATTGGCAGTGTGCATTCTGCAGATTGTCCGCTTTATCACATTTGGAAACCTAATGTGTTGAGTCTTTCTTTTTTACACAGGTTAACATTAGCAGAATACCATGAACAGGAGGAAATCTTCAAACTCCGACTAGGTCATCTTAAAAAGGTAAGAGCTAGTTGCAGCAAAGGCTTTTTGTGCAGTATTCTGTGAACAAGAGCATTTCTCTGTAGAGGTCACTACTCATTTGATAATCAAGAGGGTTTTGCACTTGAAAGGGATAGCCAGGATTTTGTAATAATTTTTTTGAGGCAGTGGCATTCACAGGTTATGTTTTTTGCTTCAATAAATAGATTTGTGTCCTTACAGTTAGGATTTCATGCAGAGTTCTACTTTTTTGATACATCTTCTGTCACTGTGACCTGCTTGTTGCTGGACTCTGAATGTGTATAACATGGACCAAGGGAAGAAAACTATAGAACACAACAAAAAAATGCAACTGTCATTGACTTTTCTAGTTCTTTGCAATATTGAGTAACCAACATTATCTGTCCAATAAAATCTCTTGGGCTGTTGCAAACCGGTCCTGTTCAGGCAGCTGAAATGCACATTTGTTCTCAAATACCTTGGGCTCAGGATGAACTGTACCTGCAAGTGAGGTTGTATTTAGATAAGCTGTTGGTTACCTTGTAAGTGATTGCAGTGACCTATAAGTAAGTTTTCTAGGACACTTGAACATATGAAATAGTGGGGAGAAAAATAGATGTTTTCTGGCATTTCCTGGTTAGGTGTGATCTCTGCTAAGGCCAAGGAGTTTTCTTTTGGAAATGAACTGAAGAAGAAGCAAATGTCTTGTTTGAGTGCCCCTTCCTTTCTCAGGTGGTGCTTGAGCTCTACATTTAGCTTTTTTTTTCCTGTGACCTTGACACACAAGCTGAATGCAAGGCCTCATTAATGTGTCCATACTCCTTGTTATTTTCTGTGGAAGGGAAAGTTACTGCACACCCAGAATCTGCTGGCAGTCTGCCCATTATGCTTTATTGACCTGTGAACAAAGAGAAGTGATATGGGCAGGAGAATGCAGGCATGCTGGCTCTACAGCTCCCACATTGCTCCAGGGGATTAACTGCTGGTCCATCTATCCTGGCATGTAACACTGTCACCCTGGAATGGAGGAATCCATTTGGAAATGGACCTTAATGGAGAATGAAGTAATGTTTTGGGATCGTGGCATTGTCTGAAGCTGTGCTTATCCTTCTCTGCTTTTGGAAGCTGCCTCATTCTTTATATCTAAAAATAGAACCAGTTGGAAAGGGAAGGAGTAGAGTCACAAGACAGATGGGTAACAGTGTCCCCTGAGTCACATACACAAATTGTACTGCTCAGGGAGCACGTTTGAATTGAGGTTTGCAGGCCTGGCCACAGTGATGTGAATTCTTGTGTCGTTTTTGAGGGCACCAGAACATCCAGCTAGACAAACGCTAGGGTAGAATGTCCACGTGGCATTGAGGAATGCTCTGACCTAGTTGAGCAGTTACCATTAGTGGAATATAGTGTAGTTCTCCCACACTTCCTATCCTGTCCAGATGCTGCCCCATCTCATGTGGCATCATGACATTTCTGCTCTTACTGCTGAGGGTTGTCTTCTTTCTTTTTTCCCACCAGAACTGAAATTCCTTCAAAAATAGCTGCATAACACTTATTCAGGGAGGAGCAAGATCACAGCAACAGGTTTCTTAATTACAGAAAATACTATAAACAAGGAGGTGTAAAGGATATGTCTCCTCCTGTCAGTGTAGGTGTGTGAACAGAATTGCCCAGTCAGTTTTCTTTCCTATTACTTACCACATGACTGCAAATTGACTCTGGCCATCTCTCTGATCTCCCAGACAAATTTTCTGCCAAAAACCTCTTGAGAAGTGGAATTGCATTTGTGTTTCCATAATCAGGTGGCAACACTACCTGCAGTACCTTACAGAGTTATGTTTTCCTTTTGTTTTTTCCTTGTGCAGGAAGAAGCAGAGATCCAGGCAGAGCTCGAACGGCTAGAGAGGGTTAGAAATCTGCACATCAGGGAATTGAAAAGGATACACAATGAAGATAATTCACAGTAAGCACATGGGATTCAGGGATAAGAACTTTAAAGTAATTTTTTATTTGTGCTCTACATAACGAGGAACAATCTTTTCATAATGGGAAACACTTAATCCTCTTTAAATTGATGTTGTAACTCAATATTCACTTGATGGTGAGGTGGTACAGTTTTAGCTTGAAGTTGACATAAGACAAAGGCTTCCAAGTGCATCAAGGAACGATTAAATAGTTGTTCATTGGTGCAGAGTGATCAAATAGCACCAAACTTGTCAGTCATTAACATGAGTATATTTCTCTGAAATTTGTCTGAAAGTGAAAATGTTGTTGCCTAGCTGTGCATTAGCTATAATTTATTGTGCAGAAGATATCATTATTTCTGTCTTCTTAAACTGTGCCTTTCTCACCAGATTTAAAGATCATCCAACGCTAAATGATAGATATTTGTTGCTACATCTTCTGGGTAGAGGTGGCTTCAGTGAAGTATATAAGGTAACTTGGAAGTGGCAATCTGGTGGAATCTGGATCTGCAGGAAGCAGAGTTTTTACACTTGTTTTCTTAATGCTGTGTGAGTTATAGAGGGGAGAAGGGAAGACAAAGCTCATGGTGCATCTGGCTTGCATTAGACATCAGAGGTGAGGTTTTCAGTTGCTGGCCTTGTCCTCAGGGATCAGATTTCCTTCAAATGTGTCAAAAATGTTGCACCAAATCTTCAATTTTTGTTAGGATGGAGAAGCAAACCACTTGTTTCTTCAAATGCTACTCACAAATACCTGCAGTGGCTAAGACTTACTGAGATGGCACAGCAAGTCTGAACATCTCTATAAATAAAAGAAAATAGCTCCAATAATAAGAGCAAAGCCTGTGCTTACTGGAGGTGTAAGGCTTTGTTTCTGGTGCCTTCATTTTACATTCTGAAAGCAGACTGGGGCAGTGTGTGTGTGGAGTTCTGGGACTTCCTTAGGGCTGAGGATTCCTGGTCTGTCAGCACTCTTAACGGGCAAGACCTGGGTTACTTTGGTGCTTGCTATTTGACTATTATACTTAGAGCTATTCCAGTTCTCAGTATTCTCTATTTGTACTCAAGTTTGGAATTCATGTTGAATTTGGCTAGAATGGAAATAATTGTGCCAATACAAATATTGGAAACTTCATGGCGCTTTATTATGCGGCACAACAGGAACCTAAACTAAGGGGACTAGACTGCTCAGATGGGGGGAAAAAAGTGTGAGCTGTCTGTAAGTACTTTGAGCTGCTGTGCTGACTAAGCAGATAGTTTTGGCTTCACAGAGGAAACCAAGAGGGTATGACTGTTTCCTACCTGCCTGCTCTTAAGAGCTGTAACTGTTATTAAAACAAGAAATGCTTAGCCCTTCTTCTTCAGGGTATTGGCATATCTGTTAAGCATCTATTAAGCATTAAGTAGGCAACTTTTGAGATGAACACACATTATGCCTGTTTGCTTACCACAGCAATTTGTCCTGTCCTGGAAATCATTGTATTATTGTTGCTGCTCTCAGGCAGATTTCTGCATTGCTCCATGAGTGCAATTTCATAGGTCCATTCTTTAAGGACTATTTAATAATAATAAAAAAGTGGAGGGAAGGATAAAGCACAAGATCATACAGTACTGCTGTTGAATTCTCCAGTTTTTATATGTGCTGCAACATTATGCTCCAAGTTGGAGAGCTGAGCTACCAGTGTGAAACAAACCATTGAAAAATCTTCTGTATTTTGGTGGTTGTTTTTTATTAACCCAAGTGTAGAAAATGAATTTTGGATTTGCAGAAAAATAGCAGGGCCTTTCCCAATGTAAAAACCGTCTGTATGTTGGTAATTGGGTCTTCCTGGTCCCTTTGTAACTGTGGTAGTAAAATGCCAAAATCAATATGTTGTGAGTTAGATTCCGTGGGGAAGGTCAGATCAAAGCACAGCATATTCAATTGTTTTCAGAGTTGCTTGAATTCATTAGTGCAACTTATGACATCAAAATGTGGATTTGCTTTTCCCTCACTGTGTTTTAATGTTGATTTCCTCGGTAGGGATATTGGTTTGTTAGAGCTTGTCTGCTTTTGCAGTATTGACTTGAGCCTGTGATTCCTACTGATTTTCAGCTCTTCTCTCTGCAGGCATTTGATTTAACAGAACAGAGATATGTAGCTGTGAAAATACACCAGTTAAATAAAAACTGGAGGGATGAGAAGAAAGAAAATTATCACAAGTAAGTGAGTTTGTAAAGCAGCCAGCCATGTTTCCCAGTCCCTCCTGCATTTGATTATCCAGTGCCTGTGTACAGGCTGCCAGTTTTTTCCTGTGTTGGCCACATTTCAAAAACCACTTTCCATCCCAGTGGCTAATTGCAAAAGTTCTGGTCAGATGAGAAGAGTTCTAAATGTGTGCATACACACAAAGTTTTGTATAAGCCCTGTGCCTCTGCATTTTAAAGCATCAGTTCTCTGTGAGATAAGTGCTGAAGTGGCTTCTCTCTGAAATGTTCAAGCAGTTCCATGGGAAATGGTTTTTCCTGCCCATCTTTCAGGTACATAGGAGCTGCGTTGTGCTCTCTGGAAGCCTCCCCCTTCTCTTTCCTTCCTAGAATAAGCGATCCCAATAGTGGCTTTCCGCCGCCTGAAGGGAGCCTGCAAGAAGGATTAAAAGATACTATTTACAGGGGCCTGGGGTGACAGGACAAGGGAGGAATGGCAACCTGACAGAGAGAGAGCAGGGTTAAATTAAATATTAGGAAGAAATTCTTTCCTGGAAGCTTTTTGCTGCTGGTTACTCTTGCTCCCTAATGCCATGGGATATATAACTCTGCAGTGTGACAGCCAAGCCTTCTCTGTAGGACTTTCAAGATAAGGCTGTGTTCTTAATTCCCCAACAAGTCACTGAGACAAACTAAGCTGAATTTGAAGCCCTGCAAATTAAGCTATTAAGCATCATGTAGTTCCTCTAGAACTTGCTGATTTTTGTATTCAGCTATCTTGGATCTCTAAAGGATTTATGAGGTTATTCTATTTTGGCAAGCAGTACCATTAATCAAGATGAGTTATCTTGTAGCATTGCCAGGGTTGGAGCTGCACTTGGGTTCTATGGTTCCCAAGAGCTGTTCTGTGCAGTTCCTCCTTGACTTGATTTTTCTGAAGCTGTCTGAGGAATGTGCATGGGTTTGATTGAAGCAGGATGCTGTGTGGTATGTCTGGATTCACTGTCTGAAGAAATTAGAATTAAGTCACTTGTATGACTAATGCTCAGGCTTTGCTGTTTTCAGACATGCATGTAGAGAGTACAGAATTCACAAAGAACTGGATCACCCTCGAATAGTTAAATTATATGACTACTTCTCACTGGATACTGACTCGTAAGTTTTGTTGCTCTGTCCTTTCCCATGGTTTGACCTATTCACTAAAGGCAAAGTATTTAAAACTTTCCAGGAGAGTCCAGAAGATGTCCACATCAGTGTTAGATTTTTCTGCAGAGATAAACCAAGGCGTACTTCCAGCATACACTGGCTTTCCAGAGACTCCAGGTCACTAATCAATGTGGTGTATTCTGTCAGATATGGTGCTTTACTGGTAAATGCTCCTCTTGGCCCTGGGCAAATGCCATAGCTGATACAGCTTTCAGCCTCTGGATCTTTAATGGGGGATCTCTGACCTTTGTACTGTTGTGCATTGAGGCCTATGCTCCTGGTAGCTTACTTTTAGAAAGAGATTAATAGGCTGAAGGACTCTTAATTTAAGATATTGGCCAAATAGGTGAGTTTCAGATGAGCAGTAACAAAAGTATTCTGGTTTTTGTCAGGTGCCTTAATTGCAACACCTGTTCTTCTTTCAGGTTTTGTACAGTGTTAGAATACTGTGAGGGGAATGATCTGGACTTCTACCTGAAACAGCACAAGCTAATGTCGGAGAAAGAGGCACGATCCATTATCATGCAGATTGTGAATGCTTTAAAATACTTAAATGAAATCAAACCTCCCATCATACACTATGACCTTAAACCAGGTATGCTGTGCTGACATACTTAAGGATGCTAAGGAAATATAATGGGTTACAGGTAATACGAGGAAGTTTCCTTTGGTCAGACAGCAAAAAGAAGACAGGACTGTCTGGGAAACCTAACTTGCAACAAGAAAAAAACATAGAATGCATAGAAAATGTGTTAAGGATTTGAAAAATGTGTTAAGGATGTTGTCTCCCAGAATTGCAACATAAAACAAGGAGTTGTAACATTTTCAAGAATGAGACCTTGAACCACCAAATGTCTGTGTTTGTTTTCCTAATGTCCTGCTTGTATTCTGCTGTTGAGAGCTTCTGTTATTGCTTCATAAAGGTTCCCACAATTACTGGTGTGCTTCATGTTCCTATTCTTCTGGCTTATTCTTTCTGTAATCATCTGGCTGAAAATTTGATGGCAGAAGCTAATTTTAACATGTTGGTTTTTTTATATTGTGTGTCAGCTCCCAGAGCTGAGGACACACAGTCAGACTGCTCAGGTTTGCCTTTGAGTTAATTCAGTTACATCTGCTGTAGAGAAGATCCTCCCCAAATGGTGTTGTATATTTTCCTTCTACCCCTGGGGCAGAGCCACAAGGGGAGTAATGGAAATGCTCTGTTTTGGGATGGTGCATATTGGCTACATAGCTTTTTTCCTAGTCCAGTAATTTCATCCATCTCTTCGGGCAGTTATCCCTGGCTTAGACAAGCCTGTAGTGGTGGCACCTCATCAGCATTGTGTAACTGGTTTGTGATGTGGTTTGTTGCATCAGCATGAGGAATGTGTACGGGAGATGGTGCTGTTGCACTGGTTGTAGTGACCCCGTTTCCTCCCTGGCTGTTCCCAAGTTGTCTGAGCTCTGCCTGCAGCTGCCTAGAGCTGTGATTCATCCACTACCATCACACACAGTTTTGCTACTTTATTGTAGGCTTGGAGAAAAACGGTAATGATCTGACTTCTTGATGGATTTATGAAAGCCTCTTGCCTAAGCAGTAATTGTCCTTTCTGAGCTTAGAAAGTCACTGGGGAGTATTGTCAGGAAGGAGGGAGTTTCTGACATGTTGAGAAGACAGGGCAAGTCAGAACTTCTGGGCAGAATGAGTCATAACTATGTATGTGTACTTCTCTCCTTAATCCTCCTTTTTGACCTGCCCTTCCAATGGAACCTTTGGGAGGAGTCAAAACAGCCTGGACTTGAAGCTCATTTAGCTAACAGGGCTCAGAATCTGGAGGCTCTGAGCAATACGAGGTCACTAGGTCATTCAAGATGGGCAGATCAGCTCTAGCACCTGGTGGTCCTCGAGTTGTCTCTGAAGTTCAGGGTCTTGAGAGTTGAAACATCTGCTACAGCTCACTGTAGGCCCCTTGTCCTTGTGCAGTGCAGGGCTCAATGCAATTTTATTTTTCCTAGATGTGTATCCTAAGGGCTATTTCCTTCCTCTGTCTAGGTAACATTCTTCTAGTCAATGGTACTGCATGTGGAGAGATAAAAATCACAGATTTTGGACTTTCCAAAATCATGGATGATGACAGCTACAATTCAGTTGATGGCATGGAGCTGACGTCGCAGGGGGCTGGTACTTACTGGTAAGTGATGCCTGGGGCACTTGCAAGTTAAGATTAGGAGCAGTTTAAAACAGTGACAGCTTTGGAAGTGTATCAGCTCTGTGTGTGCTGCCGTTGGCTGTGACAGCTTGACACACTGGAGATTTGAGACCCTGGAAACTGCTCTTGTTGTCACACAGCTCCTTTTGAGGCTGGTAACTTTTCACTGTTCAATAGGTCAGTGTTTGAAAACCAGCTCGTATTCAAAAGGCTGGTGAAAAGCTGCATGTACTACTGAGATAGCGAGCTCTGGGGTGGGGCTTGGCTGCTTTTTCACAGTCCAGAGTGGCTCTGTCTCACATCTTAAGCAAGAACGAGGGAAATAGTGTACCTATTTGGAAATTCAGGTGCTTCAGGGCGATGAAAAGAGTATTCCTCTGAAATGATGAGGTGAAGATCCATAGTTAGCTCTCGAAAAAGATGTAAATTTTAGGTGTTGTCTATAGCCAGAGCTTCACTTGAATGTTGTGTTTTCAGCAATTCTTTATCTTCTGTGCTAAGTGTTACTGTATCACCCTTGGCTGAGAGCAGACCCTTGCTGAGCACCACTGAGTGTGACTCTTACATGTCACCCAAGCTGCAGACTGTCACCGTGGGCAACAGAACATTTGTTCGGCCACTGTACAGCTTTGTTCTGTTCCTAAAAATGAAACTAGCTGTACCCTGAGTGAAGCTGAGTGTCTTTAACTAGGGCATGGTATCTGGGGTTGTATTTCTTAAAATATGTATTTTGGCTGTGTGCTTTCATTGTGGAGTTGTTCGCCAAGCCCTTTCAACAGTAAATACCAGTTCTTAAGATGAAAGAGAAAAGGCTTGTTTTACATGCTCTGGTGAAAAGAAACTGACTGTGCTGACTAGATCAGAACACGAGTGTCTGGAGAGTCCTTGAGATCACTGTTCCCAGAAGGAATAGGCATTGGTGATCTTGACCTGGAGTTGCACAGGAATGAAATGCAACCCTTGAGTCCCAAGCCAGTATCTGATCATAGTATTTTCTGTTCTAAAGGAAATCATGGAAAATACTTGAAGCTGCTGGTCATAACTTCTTAACACTTCCTTCTAATCAGGTATTTGCCACCAGAATGTTTTGTGGTTGGGAAAGAACCTCCAAAGATTTCAAATAAAGTTGATGTCTGGTCAGTGGGAGTCATCTTCTATCAATGTCTATATGGCAGAAAGGTAAGAAGGCATTTAATTCCTTTTCTTAGTGGTGTTTCCTTCTCCACAGACTTAGAATGTGCTCCCTTGTCTCCTTGTCATCAGTTCCAGGGCAGAGTCCATGCTAATCGAAGTGGGGAGCATAGACTAGGCTGTGTTGTGCTCTACCTTTAGCATTTCCTTCAGAAAAGGCATTCTGCAGAACATCTTTTTCCACTGGGCATGTTCCCACTGAGGCCGTTTCAGGCAGGGATGGGTGTGTCATTCGTGGTCTGAGGTTTTTGGCCTGGCCTTGTCTGTGAGTCTTCGCTGGTCTTGATGGCTGCAATTGCTATGGGGGAAAAAAAAAAGTAGGTACAAAGACCTACTTTTGAAGTTTTGCCTTTTGGAAGGGAAGAGTGTGAGAAAAGGTGAGTTGTCATGAGAAAAGGTAGTTTGCGTTATGACAATAGGAGAGAGAGGATGAAGAAGGGAAAGGGTTCCATGGGCTCTTGTTTTTGGGATTCCCTGGTAACCAAGTGTTGTGAAAGCTAGGGCTGACACTTGTCAACTCCGTGCTGTCAACACATGGAGCCAGCCCAGCAGAGACAAGTGAGTGAATCTCTGCCGGCTCAGATGCATGACAAATGCTGTAGGAGACCCACAAGGTCTGGAAGCAGGTGCAGTTCCCTACTGGCCAAGCCAGACATGTTCCAGCTCAATTCCTTTTGTTCAGTCGAGTGTGGGAGCAATGTGTCCTGGTCCTCTGGTATCCGCAGCACCTTCCCAGCAGTTGTGGGCTGCTTGCCTGGAAAAATGCTGATGTCAGGTGATAAACTGTAGAGCTACAGGTTTTTTATGCCTGTCACCAACCTTTAACAACTTCTTTCTTTCTTCTGGTAGCCCTTCGGTCACAACCAGTCGCAACAGGATATTTTGCAGGAGAACACAATCCTGAAAGCTACTGAGGTGCAGTTCCCTCCAAAACCAGTAGTCACACCAGAAGCAAAGGTAAATCTGCATGAGGGTCAGGCAGCACAGGCAGTTCCAGCCTGTGATTTCCATAAAACCAGCAGGAGTCTTGTTTTTAATGCCCACCTATCACACAGTGATCAATGGCTTTGGATGTCCCATCCTTGGAGGTGTTCAAGGCCAGGCTGGGTGGAGCTCTGAGCAGCCTGATCTAGAGAAAGGTATCCCTGCTCATGGCTGGGAGGTTGGAATGACGTGAGCTTTAAGGTCCTTCCAACCCAAACCATTCTGTGATCCCATGGTTACTACAACTGTCAGGCTGAGCACTGAACACTGTGTGCCTCTGTCTGTACTTCTGGTAGAAGATGAGCTTTAGTGCAAGAGCTGGCTGTTTCTAGGGAAGGAATTTCGGCACTGGGGTTGTCACTTTGGCTCTGCTCCCAAAGACTCAAAAGCTTCCTGTTTCTGTCAGAGAAAACTAATTCTTGCTTTGGCTTTGGGGTGCTGCAGGCATTCATCAGGCGGTGTCTGGCCTATCGAAAGGAGGACCGGATAGATGTCCAGCAGCTGGCCTGTGACCCCTACTTGCTGCCTCACATCCGCAAATCTGTATCCACAAGCAGCCCAGCTGGAGCTGCAATTGCATCAACCTCTGGATCATCCAATAACAGCTCTTCAAACTGAGACAGAGTATAGGCCAAAAACTGCTTGAGAAACCGGCAAAAAGACTTTCAGAAACACCTTTGGAACAGAGGAATCCACAAGGGTCTCAAGAAACCTGTACCAGGTGCTTTTTTTCTCTTGCTTTTTTCCATCCATAGAGCATGACAACATCAACTCTCATCAAGAAAGCCTTTGGCATCTAGGCCAAGCCATGTGGATAGAAGATGGCTTGAGATTTATCCAGTCAGTGACCACAAAAGTGGCTGCTCTGAGCAAGGAGGAGAAACTCAAGAAAAAATACAAAAAGACGTGGTTCCATGTACTGTGAACTTCTGAACATGCAGCCTTGGGGAATCCAGGATGCCGTGTGTGCTTCATATGAAGAATGTGGACTTTGGAAAAGAGACTGGGCTAGTCCAGTGTTGATATTTAAACATTGTTCTTTTTCTTTTAATAAAGTTTAGGTAACATCTCCTGAAAAGCTCGAAGCACCAAGGTTCAGCTGGGGATGGTATATGACTCTTTGCCCTTTGGAGGGGAAAAAAAGTTGATCCTGCCTGTTCATGGCACTAGAGTTAGTGTTTTACCCCTAATTAATTTCAATTTTTTAAAAATAATTTTTTTGGAAGAAAACAGTTTTCTGGTCCCGGTGAAACCCGTATTAGCAGGTTTGTGGCAGTGTCCATTCTGCAGCTGGTGCAGCTTTCTGCTCCTTTAGGCGGTGGCCTCTTAGGAATGATTCACCTTCTCAGGAGGGTGGTGAAGCCCTGGGAGAACAGGCCTGCATCTCTGTGTGATCAGAGTGGGTCACAGCTCAGGCTGCCACAAGTCTCAGCTGCTGTTTCATTGCTCTTGAAAAGGTTGCACCTTTTTAATGTGTTGAAGTGCTGTTTTTGCAGACCCAGCCCATCATGCTCATACTGAGCTCTCCACACTTGTGAGCCTGATCTTGGCTGGCAGGCAGAGAATGGGTGCAGATTGGAGCACAGCTCAGGTGTCACAGGTGTGATCTGTGTCCACACAGCTCTCTACTGATCTGGTTCATGTTAGAGTATTCTGAAGCTGAAGCCTTGTCTGCTCTTCTTCATTGGGCAACTTGGCAGCAAAGCTTCCTCTCTCCCTTAACGCTTTTTAGACTTGCTGACTCATGAGACTTGCTGCCATCACTGCATCTGATTTCAGATGGCGGGGAATGAGATAATGTTCTTGAAAGGAGCAAACACCCTAATTATTGTCTCCCTCCTGTAATCTGCCTGAAGGGATCTTGTACCTTCAGCTGCCTCTGCCTGCTGTGAAATGGGAGCCTCCCACACCGCTTCCTTTTCCCTCCCACATTGAAGGAAAACTGAAAACACAAAAAGCACAGCAATTGAACATGTGGCAGCCAGGTTGGAGTGCTCCTAACATGTGGCAGGAGTTCTTAGCCAGAAATATTTAAAGATGCAGTGTTGAGGAGCAGGGTTTGTCCCGAGGGGGAGAGGAGTGCTGCAATTCAGGATGGTCGTTAAAAACCAAACCCCCCTGTGCCCACTTCCCAACCCAGGCCCTGGACCACTGTGGGCTGGGGTATCTTGTGTGGGACAACTCCAGGACTGTACCTACAGCTGTGGCAGCCTGTGGGCTGTTGGGGTGGCTCTGTTACCCCAGTGGCATCTCCTGGCAAGTGCTGTTCTCCATCATGCACTCAGAACTGCCACTTGTCTGCCTTACTGTAAGCCATTATCTACAAATACTGTGATTAAACCTGATCAGGAACTTGTTAACTGAGAAATTGAGAAGTCTATTGGAATTAAGCAGCAGGCCAGGGAAGTGGAGAACTCTGCTGCTTTGATTTTTCTTACTATTTTTGTAGTGACTCTTGGCTTTTAAATGGAATTACTCCCCTGCAGCTGCATTTAAGGTGGTGTCTAAACTTCTGTGGTGTTTTAGACAAAGAACAGAAATACTGCATCTTTAAATCCTCAGCCATCCTCTCTTAGCCCTTTCTATGCCTGCTGCTCTAAGCCAGAAGTTAATTGTCCAGCAAGCAGCTTCAACATGTTTATTCAGCCTCTGTCAGGAGAAATTAGGGTTGGTGCTTCATCCCATTTGCTGAAACTGGTGATTGGTATCTGTCTACATTGGGGAGAATTCTAAAAGGGTTTTTTCTCTCCTGGTCCCATTGTTTCTTGGCCATCCAGTGTGTGCATCTCTGTGGGTGTGATTAGTTTTTGTGTCAGAAGCATTTATTCCTGCTGTGCGACACCCATCCAGGGCCAGGGGACAGTGACGGCCTTTTGGGGCTGATAGCAGGGAAGAACCCTGGCAGAATTCTGGCTGCAACACTTCCCTTGTTAAGATGGGTTTCACTTCCAATAACAGACCGTATTGCCACACTGTTCATTTACTTAAAGTGTATGAAGAATTTGTAACTTAAACCAGGCCAGTCTGTTTTGGCTCTACCCAACAGATGAGACATGGATATTAAAATAAGTTTTAAGAAACTGATTTTCTTGGCTTTTACTGTTTTTCTGCTCTTGGCAGTGGCTTGAGCTCTCTTGCAGTGGCTGCACAGAGATGACACAGGACAGGATGAGGAAGGATGGAGGAAGGGTGCATGCTATAGCTCAGAGCAGTGAGATCTATGCATCAGAGGGGGAACCACTAAAAATTACTGAGTCATTTCATTACTGGTGTTGATCTTGTCCTGGAACATAAATTACAAAGGTGAGATGAGTTTGTCCCTCATTTCCTGTGGAATAACAGCTGACTTTAGAAGCCATATATGTTGAGGACATAAAAAACCATCTTTTCTGTTGATGAAAATCTGTGGTTCACAACCCCCCAGCCCATGCACACCCAGGTTTCCCCTCTCAGTCACCCACACTTAGCACACTGAGCAGTGATGAAACTCAGCTCCTTTAATTTCTTGGGGCTGGGCCTTGTCAGCTTTACAAAAATACAGAACAGAAAATTAAAAAGATGTTGAGTCTGTATCTGGAGTGGCAAGCACTGGGGTGCTTGGCACACCCAGCTCCTCCACAGGCCTGTGGAGCCACTGTGCTGGGCATCACCAGGGATTCCCCGGGAGCCACAGCCTTACCTACCTACAGAGCTGCTTCCTCAGGTGAGCAGTCACCAGGCCCCAGATTATTCTGCAAACCTGGCCTGACCTTCTCTGTGGCTGAAGTCAAACTCAGTGAGTGCAAGCAGAACCAAATACTGAGTGAGCTTGGCTCCCTCCCTGCCGCTACAATTGATCATTTTTCAGCCCCCTGTTCCCGTTCAGTTGTTGTGACACCAATGTGGGCCAGGAGAGGCAGCAGTGGTGCTTCCTAGCATCGGCGGCATCATCATTGTCCCACAGTGGGTAGGCGGGGGCCTGTATGTGCAGGGACATGTGCGGGGACACACCTTGACACCCACAGGATCAAGACTCACCAAGGGGCTGCCCCACTGGATGCTTTGCCTCCTACATTCACAGTGGGGAGTCATGCTATAAATGAGCTTCCCTCTGCTAGATGGGCCAGCCTCTATTTTGTGGCCTGGCAAACCCACAATGTGAGCTTTGCAACTGCTGCCAGTGTCTGCCTGGGGTCTGTTGCTGTGAGCACGTTGTTTTCTGGGTGCTATATAAGCTTGGCTCAAGTAGCCTTAACCTAAACCTTCCTACTCCCAGCATGGAGAAGAGGAGACTTTGGAGTGTGTGGGAGCATAATTAGGCACAGCCCTGACTCCCATTCAGCCTGGACCTAACCTTTGCTACTACATGCTAATACATCTTTGCACTGAGACACTGATTTTTCATGGCTGCACATGGCTCTGCCTGGGCTCTCTGCTTCTCCCTTGCCCCTGCGCTGCCCTCAGGGGCAGCTGGATGCCCCCCTGGCCATCACCCTGGGTGGGGGCAAAAGGCCAAACAAACGCAGAGCAGCTTGGGCTCCCCTCGCTACATTCACGTCCAGGAGCAGGCTCTTGGCCACAAGGACACTATTGTCTGTTCTGGGAGTGGATCTAAGACGCATTCCCATTCCATGTTTTAGCTGCTTGGGGATACTGAAGGCCAGGAGAAGCTGCTAGCTTGTGCTAATGGTGAGGAGCTGAGGAGCTTCATACTGCCACCAGTTCCATGTGCTCTTTGCTCATCTGTGCTCCCAGCCTGCATCTCCTGGGATGGGTTACTGTAGTCTTTTTTCTCCCTCCACCTTCAGCTACAGCTTGTGCTTCATTCACTCTGTTGCTACTCGTTTCCAGACACATGCAGTGAAGGGGAGGCTCGAGTGCTTCGAGCTGATTCAGGAAAGCCTGAAAATAGAGGTTATCTGCCCCGCCAGTGTAGGATGAGCCTCACCAGCCCCCAGGCAGCCCTGGCCAGGAGCTGCTTTCCCATTCTCTGTTGCTTGGACTGCAGGGATGGTGCAGAGCAATGCCATGGTCCAAATGGAGTTAAAATACAGGGATGGAGATAAACACATGAATGAAGATAAAAATGTAGGGATGCTGTAAGAAGCAGCAGGATGAAGACAGGGAGATTCAGCCTTGTGTTCAGGCCAGATCTCCCACTCCCACCTGGGCTGCCCTGGGGAGCACCAGCAGCAAAATTGTAAGGTGATTGGCTCTGCTTTACATTCAGGGGAAGAAAATATCCAGAGCTCTGCTCAGCCCTGTCCTCTCCCGACTGAACGTGCCAGCTGTGTGGGAGCCATGAGCACGCGCTGCCCTGTTGGCAACTGCCTTGCTCTTGGCTCAGCTCTGCATCAGGATCAGGACTCCGAACCTGCTTTATTCAGCATTGGCACATCCCAGCTCCCGCTAATCCTGAAAATCCACGCACTCACACCCAAACCCAGGAGAGTGTCTGGGATTGATGCCAAAACCCCTCCAGGCTAAAGGAACTGGTGAGGGATGGAAGTGGAAGGGGACATGGATGTGGAAATGAAGCACTCGGGGCCAACTGCACCATGCTGCTCTTACTGAAAAGGACGAGGAAACAGAGTGAGATCTCTGCTCTGTGGTCCCATACCCGCTTCTGGCAGGAGGAAGATGCTATTCAGGATGTGCTGTCCTCCACTACTTTCCAGCTGCTTTCCTTCCCCACTCTGCAGCCCAGCTCCGCCAATTTGCTTTCAAGTCATGCAGAGAAAATGTTTTTCTAAAAGGCAAATTTCTTGTAAATGGCTGGAATTCCCTCTCTGCCCCTTTTCAGCAGCCCTCCAGGGGAGGCCAGGCAGGAAGGAGAGGCAACAGGCTCAGAAGGCAGCACTTCTCCTTGGGCAGCCCCCAGCCTTGTCTCGCCCCCGCAGCGGAAGGCCAGGATCTCAGTGCTGGCCCTCACAAGGCTGGAGCGCCCTGAAAATCCTCATGGTAGCTCCAAGCGAGCACATCTGGTTTTAATAAATTATTTGCAGCTTGAACTTTCCTGACTTTTCAGGGCTGCAGAAGATAGAGCAGCAAAGAACTCTGAGAGCTGCCATGTGGGGCAACCACAAAGGGATCCCCTTTGCAGTGCTGGGAGACAGTAAAGTTGGGAAGGAGGTCAGGGAGAATGGGGCTGACCAAGCATGTTAAGGGAGCCTAGCAAAGCTCCATCTGCTCCTTACAAGAGCTGAAGGGACAGTTGGGCTGGAAGCAGGGAAAGGGCCTTTCATTTTGGCCAGGATCCCTCTACCCACAGCTGAGTGTGGAGGGGCTGATCCTAAACACTGTATTTCAGCTCCTGGGAGAGGAGCACGGGAAGCAAACAGGAGGTGCCTCCCAACACTCCCTGCTCGGTGGAGCCTCAGCCAACAGCACCAAGATTACTGCTGCAGTGCTAACCCCTAATGAGAAAACCAAACCCACAGGAGCATCAGTATGGAGCCCCGATGACAACCAACATGCCTGGAGCTGTGGAGGAGCTGAGCCCCCACATGCCATCCCCAGGCTTGTCCACAAAGGGAAGGGTGCAAATGCAAAGCTTGGGGATGAGTCCCTTGCTGTACCCCCATGGGGTTGTCCACCAAACCCCACATCCCAGCAAGAAGATACCAATCACCCTCGCTGCCTGCAATGCAAAACCTGGAGCTTGGAGAGCGAGCTGGACTGGTTGTTGTCTCTCCAACAGAGAGAGTGACGTGGCCATTCCCTGCTGCTGCTGCTGTTGCCGGCACAAGGGAGAAGGAGCCAGCAGACACCAAGACGGCCTCTTCCTCAAGCAGTGACCTCAGTGCACAGTGCCTGCCAGGTGGGTGTTGATCTTGGCCCAACCAGTCCTACTGGGGGCCAGGATGAGGCCGAGGCAGTGCTGAGCTCTTGTCAGAGCCTGGCAGGTGCTGCTGGACCCCAGCAAAGCAAAGCCCCTTGCACCAAAGTCCCCTGACAGCTACTGCCCAGAGACAGGATTTTGTTCTCCTGGAGCCCTCAGTCCCGCAGGAAGCCGTGGGCTGGAGGGAACACCCTTGGAAGAGTGCAACAGAACATGATATGCTGCCTCCCTGATCAGCAGGTCATAAATAGACCCTTAGAACCTGCCCGTCCTCAGAAGTGGGTAGACCCTCCTTTCAGAAAATCTGAAGGCTACAGATGCTGTGCACAGGTCTCCAAATCATTTCCTCTACCTCTGGTACAAGCAAATGTGCCCCATGACAGCCACAAACTTAGTAAGTCATGGGGTGCCTCACTGCCACTGAGTACCCCAGCTCCAAATCTGAGGTTTCTGGCCCACCCCTATGGTTGGGTCTCACTCCACGTTGGTGATGTATTCTGCAATCTGCTGAGCATCCTGACTGACCCGTTTTCTCCCAAGTGCTCCTGACCAGGTCAGACCTCCAGCTAAAGGCAGGCAAGTGGCTTGGATCTATCTCCAGAAATGCTTTTCAACCCTTCTGCAGGACGACTTTCATTCAAGCTGATGATGTTTCACCCCATCCCATTGCAGTCCCTCCACTGTGACCACTCCCTACATGGGATGTTACTTTGGCCAAAACCCAGAATTTATTTTTCCAATTAAACAACAAATACAGATGCCTTGGCTATGGGAATTGGCTACTGACACCGAATATCCCAAGTAATCCTGGGATAAACCCATTGCTCCCAGTCAATCTCCCCAGGCAAGGAGCTCTCCTGAGATTGTGGCCAGAGGTGCAGTTGGCAGTCCCCTGCACACAGCCATGTTTGCTTGTCATTGTCTGTCAGCAACTCATTAGGGCCAGAGGGATCAGACAGCCTGGAAATGTCCCAAGGGAAAAACACATTTCCTTCTGATCCACTCTGTTGATTAGTGACCCAGCTGGTACTAAACTGGATTAGGAGGAGAGTAGGTAAGAAGCTGTTGGCCTGTGTAGAAGAAATTAATAAAGAAGTGCTAATTATCTGCTAATCACATGCAGCATGGGGGCCTCCAAGACACAGGATGAACAAGGCCAGGAAGCAGCAATACTCCATGGGATCCAAAGCTTTTTGACTCTGCTATGTGCCTTCTTTCGGATGGGTTCAGCTTTCTTGAAAGGGATGTCAGGTTTGTCTGGGATGGGTGGAGGGTCCTGCTCATGGGAATTCACAGCCCCATCGTGTCCAGCCACTGCCTCAGTGGTGGCAGTGGGTGGCATCTCCCTGGAGTGGTCTCCAAGTTTTCCAAGATAGGAGCAAGGATCTGGATGATTCCTTCCTCTCCTCTGGGCTGTCATGCTTGTTTCCTGTGGCAGCCATGGAGGCCAGCAAGGCCTTTCTCTCAGTGCTGCTGCAATTAAAAAACAATCCCTATTTTAGAAAAACCAACAGCCCATGTGCTGATATGCTTAATTAGCCCCCCTAGAGGGTTTGCATCCCTACAGCCCATCCTGGCACCAGCCTGAAGGTCCTTCCTGCATTGCTGGGAGACAACAGATTCCTTAATTTTCACACCCGTTCCTCACCTCCTCAGGGGTTTGTACTGTCTCAGGGCCAGATCCTGCTCACTGCTAAAGGGAGCGCTATCATTGGCTTGTTCTCATCAAAAGCATCATCTCTCCTGAATTTGTATTGGCAGAGTCTGTGTGTCAAGGACTGAGTGACCCTTCCTGCACTGTTCAAATCTCAGAAGAGCTCAAGGAGGTGAAGTTTCCACACCCACAGGGATGCTCCCACAAGAATGGGCACCAAATAGATGTAGAAGGCCAGGAATATACCAACTTCCAGTGTTTTCCATGTATACTGCCTTCTTTGGGTGGCTTTTGGGGACATGGGCAGCTCTGCTGGAGTAGAGATGTGAAAATAAAAGTTCAAAAGTTCTTTAAAAGTTTTTAAAAGCCTTTTATGTTCATCTCCTGGATGTGGGATATACTGCATATTGTGGATGTTCTTGGTCCCATGCCCTCAGCAGAGCACCAAAAGCTGGAGAGCTGCACCAGCTGGAGGGACAGGGCTTGTGGTGGAAGATGCAGTGAGCTGCGTCCAACTTCAGCATCCACAGTTGGACTGGGAGCTGCCCAGCTCTGTGCCACAGGGATGGATGGAGGAGGATCCAGGTGGGCTGGCTGCGCTTGGGATGAGATAACTCTGTTGGGCAACCAGAGTGTGGCAAGCAACGACGTGTGGTGGGAGCTCACGGCAGCCCTTGGCTGCGCTTTCCGGCGAGGTGAGGTCCCACGCTGAGGACCAGCAGCGGTACCCGATGCGGGCCTCGCGGCACCGCGGGCATCTCCCCCACACCCTCCGCCCCATACCGCCCGGGGCGTGGAGAGAGCTGTGTGGATACTCTGCTAGGGGAGCCAGCCATCCCCGGGCGTCTGCAGGGATGCCCTGGCCGGGCTGGGCTTCGCTTCTGCCGCCCCCTCGCTTCACCCCTGGACCCCCTGCCCCAACAATGCGCTTGCAGCGGCCGGAGCCCCCCCCTCGGGCTCGGGCCGCACCCCGCTCTCTCGCCGCCGCTCCCGTCTGCTGACGCAGTGTCTGAGCGCGGCGCGCACGCTTCGGGTTTTTTTCTTATTTTATTTTGTAACAATTTTTTCCCCCCTTCTTTCCCTCCCTCTCCCTCTCGCGTCCCTCCTCCTTCTCCTCCTTCTCTCCCTCCCCCCACCCCGTCCCCGTCCGCAG